>JAAONU010000006.1:2024338-2624338 GCA_012932295.1 Cyclina sinensis | reverse complement strand
TGGGGAAGAAAAGCTAAATATTCATAAATCTTGCGCACATTCCCCTTGCGGTTAGAAAACCTGTCCTTCAACATTTTATTGCCATATGAAGCCCGTACAAGGTGTTTGAATATTTCTGATATGCTCTTGTACCGTAGAGCATGCTGTTTAATGATAGCACTCAAACTAACAGAAAGCAAACTGCTTTCCTCATACAATTGCCATATCTTAAGGAAATATATTACAAACTTAAGTACTGTGAAGGCATGAATTTGCTCTGTTTGTGCATTTATTTTGTCCAGTTGTAGCTCGGTAGTGCTATAATTTATTGTCAAGTGGTTAGATACTAAACGGCGCTATAAGCTTAATTTTAAGACACGCGAAGATCTATACAATCAGTAATACTTGAAGTTAGCACTCTTTGAGTACAGGCTGTGAAATACCTCGCTTTTGTTTATGGAAATTTTTTTACAGCCTTTACTGTTGGGCACTAATATGTACCTCTTAACAAGTGGAAAGACTGTGACAATAGCATACACAGGCTTAAAGCACTGTGAAAGCGGGGAAAGCTGAAAGCACTCATTTTGTGCAGTTTTCGTTCGGTAATAAGTGTATCGACTATAAAATGACAGAATGATATATTTTGAGGTTTTTTGTGTTTCTTTCCGCGCGCTGAAGCATACAACAATCTCCTGTGTTTTCGATTTCTTAGAAATACGGATAGGGAACTCATTTATCTTATACTTAACGTATATTAAGTTAGCCATGGTTAATCCGAAATAAGGTTAATTAAAGTTTTTGACAGCCTGATACAGGAAACTTTTCCTTCAATATGCAACTTCAGAAGCGAAAGCGAACTGCATACTTCGTAATGTAGTCCGATCTATACAGTTAAGTCCCGCTAATGAAACCACCTTCATTTCTAAAACGTACAAATATCAGCAATTAAAGTAACTAGGCTAAAATATAAAACAAATGAGACCCACTGTCGAGTCAAATTTATTAATAGGACCACTTTTTGACTGGTCATTTTAGCAGGATTTACTGTAATTAAATAGTAATTCTCATCACCAGGAGTTTGCTCTGCGAGGCGTACACACTTTGTTCAGCTATGGCTCAGTAATGTATCGACTGATTTTCGAGTTGTTTGTGTCATAGTATTTACAGTAAAAAAAGCAGATCCGAACACTATCTAGAAAGTGCAAGAAAAACATTTATATATCGTATACAGTCAGCTAATGTTGGTTCTAGCAAATTATCTTTTGTTTTTCTTTCAAAGTTCTGACAGACCATTACTGATCAGCACTTCTTTCAATATGCCTCTCTTACCTAGAGGAATGAGGGACATTCCTGATAACAAATTATCTCCCTTACACAGATAACATCAAAGGTAGACCAAATAGCACATTGGTCCTTTCAGTTGGAATCCTCTAACTTTATCCTTGTTTCTAATTTGTGATGGTCTTGACTTTTAGTTGTGAAAATTGTCACTTATATATTAAATAAAAAGTAAGGATTATCCAAAAAAAACCAAAAAACAAAGATAATGGTGTTAACAACAACAACAACAACAAATATTTATTAGCAAATCAGCAATACATGCTTTTGGCTAAAGAAAATTACAGCAACTTTCAATCGAATATGGCAATATAAATATCGATTAAATCATACAAGTGTACAAAAAAATATCAAAATCAGCAACACAATAAGTGAGAACAAAAAATAATAATGAATTATTTGTTTACTAAACAAATATATTTCAATCGCGCACTAAAAACGCATGTTTAAATACATACAGAACTAGAAACAGCTACACTGTAAGGGCTTTAGACCTTCTGTTTAAAGCTTCTTTGACAAATTTACTTAATTTTATTACTTTTGATTTGTTTTTTGAAGACATAATATGGGAAAATTTATTTATGGAGGGCCATGCAATATTACCTAAGTATAATTTTCTAATTTCGGTGTATCTTGGACAACACAGAACAAAATGATACTCAGATTCTACTACGTTTAGATTACAAAGTTTGCATTTTCTGTTTTCTCTTGGGATATTTTGATATCTACCAGCTTCTATTTCCAATGGATGTGAACTCAGCCGCAAACGAGTAAGAGCTTTTCGACTGGAATCATTCTTAACATAAACCAAATATTCTTCAAAGGTAAAATTCTTTTTAAAATGTGAATAGTACTCTAACTTCGAGGTATTAAAAACTAAATGTGACCAATTTTGTTTATACTGATCCCTAATTCTTAGTTTTAAAGTTCGAAAGTAGTTTACATTTGGATCAAAATTTTCTAAAAGAAATGGAAAACCAAGGTTTTCAATATAACTTTTCATTGTCTTAGACCAATTTTTGTTATTTCTATCAAGTAATTGATCTTTGTATATTTCATTTATAGGATTATTTACACTCTTCATAATTTTAAGCCAAAATCTGATAGATCTTTCTTTACATATAATTTCAAAAGGTAGTCGCCCTAGTTCACCAAAGACAGCAATATTTGGAGTTTGGCTTTTAACACCCAAGATGTGTTTACAAAACCTAATATGTAGTTTGTCTATTTCTTTAAAGTTATAGATACCATAAACTTCTGAACCATACAGCAAAATAGGAACTACCATTCTATCAAAAAGATTTAATTTCATTTTAATATCAAAATCTACTTTGTCGAAAAGCTTTAAAAGATTGTGATATGCTTTAAGCGCTTGGTCTGAAAGGGAACTGATTGCCTTTGCAAAACTACCCGTATAATAGAACTTGATACCAAGATAAACAAAATCATCTACCATTTCAACTTTTTCCCCATTAATAAAGATATCCAAGTTTGGATTTTGAATATTTCTACGTTTTTCAAATATACAAACCTTTGTTTTTTTAATATTTATTTTAAGGCCCCATTTTTTAGAATAATTATTTATAGAATTAACTTGGGCTTGTAGACTTTCGTGATCAGTTGTAAACAGTACAATATCATCAGCAAAAAGAATAAGGTACATGGAAAGCAAATTAAGGTCTTTATCTGTCAACTGATTAAAATTGATACTAAGATCTATATCATTGATAAATAAAATAAATAGCAAAGGAGACAAAGGTTCGCCTTGCTTTACTCCCAAGGTAATGTCAAAGAAATGTTATTATGTTATTATTTAGAGTTGTCCTAACACAAGACTTAACATCTGTATATATTGCTTTAACAATATTAATCATTTTGCAGCTTATTCCGGATTTTAACAATTTTATCCATAGGGCATCATGTATAACAGTATCGAAAGCTCTTTCGTAATCAATAAATATACACCATAATTTTGAATTATTAAACAACACTTTCTGAATAGCAGCATGCAGCATAAAAATAGCATCAGAGGTTGAGCGTCCATCACGAAAACCAAATTGTGTATTAGTGAAGATTTGTTCTGTTTCACACCACTTATTAATTCTATTTCGTAACAATAATGAGAAAATCTTTTAAATAACATTTACAATAGTAATACCTCTATAATTAGACGGGTTATCTTTATCACCTTTTTTGTATATTGGTATAATAAAATATTTCCTCCATGAATCTGGATAGTTTCCTGTATCATAAATAATATTAAAAACTCTACATAGATATGGACTAATAAAATCTTTGGAATCTATGAGAAAATCAGCAACATTTGAGTTCAGATCTGGACATTTGTTTCTTTTCGATAAAGATATGGTTTTGCTAATTTCCTCAATAGTAAAAGGTGCATCTAGCATGTCTATTTTTATTGGTTCCTCCCTTTCAATATCATTTAAATCATGTTCAATATTTCTGTCGGAAGAATTTGCCAATTGCTCGAAATAACTTTTGAAATCATTTTCTTTTAGAATACTAGACGTTTCTTTTTTCTTACTATTAAACTTTTTTAGATATTTCCAGAATTTTTGGCTCATATCTGATAATTTGGCTCTTTCTTTCATATTAAAGTTCGACCGTGCTTTACGTTTTACCATATTGAGTTTTTGTCTAAATTTTAAAAATCCTAGTCTATTTTCGTCTGACTGTGTATTTTTTAATTTTCGCTTACTTTCAAGAAATCTATGCTTTGCCTTTTTACAATCTTTATTAAACCATAAAGCTTTCTTACTGCTATTTTTATATTTTGTCTGAGATGAGACTCCAAAACAATCAAAAGATACATCATTCACCAATTTAGTGAAAGAGTCCATGTATAAATTAATATCAATTTCACTAGTCACAAGGCCATTCAATAATTCGTCGAACTCACGCCTTTTATTATTAAGCATATCAGAAAGTTTTCCTTTATCTTTTGGATCCCAGCGAAGCCTTCTTTCTACATTCTGACTTTCGTAAGAATGGGTATTTAGAAAACATTTCATGTTAAAAAACAATGGACAATGATCGGAGAATTCCGTCTGTTCAATTACATACATATTATTTAATAAAGCAAAATTTTCTTGATTTGTGATTACATAGTCAACAAGACTTGATACAGGTTTATTTCTATACAATCCATGATAAGTGCATTTGCCCTCTTCTAATCTCCCGTTGCATATAAAAAGCGAATTTTCTTTCAATAAACTAAGTAGCTTTTGGCCATAACGGTTTAATATTTTGTCATTATTCTTTCGAACAGGTAAATGAGAACCGTTAGATTCGTCAGGTAAAGATATGTATCGATCAAAATTATTTTCCTCCGTGAAGTCAAAATTTTCCCGTGTTCTTGCATTCATGTCTCCTGTTAAGAAAACATCACCATAATCACTATATTTTCTTATATTATTACTTAAAATTTCAAAAAGATCAACCTCAAACAAAATAGAGGAAACATTTTTGTATAAAGCGGAATCATCAGGAGGTATATAACAAGTACAAATATACGCATCTTCGTTTCGGCACATAATATCTTTTTTTAAGTTTAAACCATAATATTCCTTTTGGGTTTTTTTCTACTAGTTGGACATGTTTAGATAAATGCGACTTAAAATACACGACAATACCCCCGCTTTCCCTTTTTGCTTTTCGATTATTATTTTTTCGCATGCAATCATAGTATTCAAAACCATCAATATTTAGATTTGTTGTATTCGAATGCCATGTTTCTGTAAACAAGAGAATATCATAATTGCACACTAAATGTAAAAAGTCCGGATCGCATAGTTTTCTTCTTAAGCCCTGGACATTCCAGAGAAGGAAACTTAACTGTCCCTGTTCGGATTCCTATCGTTGCGAGGCAGCTTCCGCTTTTTGAACATGAGGAATAGGCCTAGTCTGTTGTTCTTGTTGCCCTTCTGGAACGACGATATTCTCAAGCTCTCGTATGGGTAGACTGTTTATTGTGTACATTTTATTATCGATAAATAGTTTATCTCTATCCAGAAAAGCTTGTTTATTGACGAATCTTGCTTTTAACATCCACGGTATCAGAAGCTTGCGCCTATTCTGTATCTCTTTTGGATATTGTTCGCTTACACTCTTTTTTGTTTGATCTTTTTTCTCAAATGCTGACTTTTTTACTTTTTCTTTTATAGGAAATTCATGAAATTTGGCTACTATTGGGCGTGTTGAACCTGCCTTGTAGCGACCTATTCTGTGCGCTCTTTCAATTTTGACACCCTCGATTTCTAAGTCTTTTGAACAAAAATTAACAATTTTAGTCGCACAGTCCTCTGTTTTTCTACTTTCGATCACATTTTCTTCTTCAAAATTGAAAAATAAGAGATTATCCCTCATGGATCTATTTTGTAAGTCTAATAAATCTTCATTCAATCTGATGTTTTCAGCCTGTAGGCGAGCAAAATCAGCTGACAATTTATCACACATAATCTTTTCATCTTTCATTGACTTTTCAAAAATCAGCTGTTTAGACAAAATCTCGTCGCATACCTCACTATCATGACATCTGCTCACCTCAAGATCTATAATTTTACTGTTACATTCAGTCATGCGTTGTTCTAAAAGTACAATTTTTGAATCCATAGAGTTCATTTTCTGTGCCAAGGTAGAAACTTGAGATTCAATGTTATCAAGCTTTTGAAGCCTTTTTTCCATATTTTCTAACTTGTATAGTACAGTTTGTTGAAACGGGTCCTGATATTGTGTTTTAGGAGTCCTCGATCCTTGCTGATTGATTTGTCCGGAATAGCACTGCTGGGGTAGGGGTGGAGGTGGGGGAGGAGGTGTATACATTCCCATTGATCCAGGATATGTAGGATGCGCAGTGTATGCCCCTTGGGTGTACATTCCGTGACCCTGCTGTTCTTGATTATTAAGGATATTTTGAGTTTGGGATAAGATATCTTGTGAGTTTAAAAGTTCTTGAAATTGTCCGCTACTGCCGACATTACTGTTTCCCGACGTAGAAGAACCGTTAGTATTGTGTGTAACTTCTATACATTGATCAGTACTCATAGTTAACTTGCGTTTACTTGTGGAAACACTCACCAATTCTGGAGAAGATTGCGATTTAGTCCGCTTTTTATTTTTGTTTTTCTTTGTTGAACCCATTTAACATTGGTATACTAGTAAATCCAAAATATATCCAAAATATATCCAGTATGAGTTAAATGGTTAGATCACAGTTAACAAAACATGTTGCTAAACGTAATGTGTAATCTGACTACCATTGTTGCAAATAATTAGGCTTAATTATCACCATACCAAAAGAGAAAATAGCGATAAATGTTATAATGTCCCCCATTATCTAACAGTTTTCTGCAAAGTTTTATATTACAGGACTGCGAACACAGAAATTTCCTCTCCTGAGAAGACCGATTTTGTCAATCGGTATTGCATGCATCAAATTCCAAATGGTAAGTATCAAAAGAACGCTACCCGCTAAATTGCACGACCTCTAGAAGGTCTGTACTGTACTGGATTGCACAGAATGTGTCTGTATTTCGAGTTCTCAAAAATACAGGCTATGAAAGTGTGTATGCGGCAACAGTTATATGGATCCCAAACGAGCTCTACACGGAAAATATCGTTTTTGAAACTTTAGAATAAAAATGACATTGATATAGCTATTGGAATATGCACTTAGAAACCTTCATAGCATCTCTGTTTGCTAGAATTGAATTCATCTCTTTTAGCCACTAAGAAAAGAAATAGACTCATTGACATATATCTTCAGTCTATTGTGCAGAAAAACATCTCTGAGACGTTTAAGGAGTAGAATATCAAATGGTACATTAACATTCAATGGACGTTATTACAAGACAGACAGAAGTTACATTTACTTATCGTTTACTGTATAAACAGACATTTCCGCGACTTGCGAAAAGTTCGCCGATCTGATTTTCTGGACAAATTTGTGATTGTCGGACATTAAATAGTACTTTACATATTCAATGCCTTTTTTCGCGAATGTAATTTTTTGGCGAATAAGAAGCAGTCACAAAACTACGAAAATGTTTGCGCTGTAAAAATTACTACCATTTACAGTTTATCATCTAAGCTAGAGCAGGTGGAAATTCTTATTTTTGAGATTAATTAAACCACAAGACATTGTTATGACATGGTTTCTAGCTGTTGTAGCTAGGAATTTCATCGACCAGAAAGGTGATACGCAGGCTAAATAGAACATTTTTAACGTTGCAGATAATGAAAAAAGATACATTATTTCACATCTCTAGTCTTGAAAGAGACGTACTGTGCGTTTTATCAAACAGGGATTTGTGTTGTCAAAACTTTTCATAGAATTTTATATGGAAATATAAAAACAAAGAACAAATTGAATAAACAAAATAGTTAAAATAATTGAATAAAGAAAAGAGTTATATTACTTTTTTTCAAGAGTGTTGAAAACTAAAGTATAAGACGGTATAACAGTATTTAAAGATGGAAACAGTGAACCTTCTACGTTATTTTCTTTATATGATGACTCTCTCGCAATATGTTGATCAAGTTTCAACAAGGGATCTCGAGGTAATGTCGCCTTATTCTAAAGAAGGAGATTTAGAGGACAACGAAACATTAGCAATGATTCTATCTCAGTCGGCTGTTTGTCCTTACGTACGTCTTTGTACGTTTGGAAATATGACTACATCCGCGTTTGTTGTCAAAATGACTCACCAATATAAATGCTGTTCCGATTGTTCATGTAACATCTCATGCCTTGAACATGGAAATTGTTGCCCTGACTTTGTCAATGAACGTTTTTATTCCAACTCAACGCAGGCAGCGAAACAAGTACAGGCAAATAAAATACATACTACAGACGATTTGGATTGTGTGAGAACTCATCACGGAAATAACAACATCAACAACAATGGTTACAAAATGGTTGCTAGGTGCGCCAGCAATTTTACTGATTTAAATATCACACGGCGTTGTGAAGGTACGGTTGATATTCGGATTATTCATCATTGCATGACGTAATTCCTATTTTGGATAGAAGAACCGACACGTCTTATAAAAACATTTACTGTTTCTTATGCCAAAAAGCCGAAAACTACAAAGCTGACGTTAGTTTTCAGTCATTAACCTCTTGGGACATCCAAGGTCACTGTTTCTTAGAAATGCACCCGTCTCTGTACGTTCGGTTTGAACCGCTGTCCTTCGTGAAGTTCTTGATTTATAATAGGTGCAACGTTGTGTTTACTAATAGTTATGGTATCTACAACGACACAAACAAATGTGAATTCAAGAATTTTATAAAAACATGTAAAGGTAATTACGTTGGCACAAAATTAGAAAAGCTTTGTACTAAATATATGTGGCCAATAGCAATGCGTCAATTGAATAAAATTAAATTCTATCAGAACTATGCCTGCCTACTGTGTAATGACAGAAACTTCATCGAAAATTGTGTAAAGTACTCATCGGAAAATTCTAAAGTAACATTTTTCTTGACGAAGCCGGATGAACTTACTGTCGCGAAAATAAGTGGCAATAAAGCAGACGACGACAATGATATGCGTGATGTCATAACTGGAAACATTGACAAATATTTTCCCAACAACAGAGGAGAGGTACTTTGTAATAAAGGATTCATATTCGATGAAAATGAAGTAAGTTTTTTTGTTAACTACATACATCTTACGTCTTCCTAGATAAACGCACATTAGCATTAGTCGCGTCTACTTCGGCGCGAATGTAGCAGATATCAAACAAAAACACGATTAACCGCTCTCATACCAAACTTTTGCTCGAAACTTTTCTCCTCCTTTTATTATTTTTGTAACCTGCAATCAATGATAACCTGTCAGTCAATTATCTACTAATTAGACAAAAATGTATGATTTGTTTAACATCAGATTTGCTAAAATCACACACAATGACAGGATGCAGCTGCTGGGCGTGTCTTGATTCGCTTATGTGGCTGACAGGTAAAGATGCAACAAGCATTGTGCGGTCTTTCCTCTTGTCACATAGTGTACATTTCGGAAGCCGAAGTGAAAGCCTATAATTTTGCAAGGGGTGATTTTAATAAACGTACTTTTCATTTCTATTTTCAGAATTCGTGTCGAAAGGTGTTTTGTCCAGTCTTTTTTTTCCTTCAACATGGCATCTGTGTCCCGATGTTTCACACATCCAAAGGACTATTTTATTACCATTTGTTTGGAGTGGACTTTTCTGCTTCTTTCGACGGGCATGATACAGAAAATATTGAAATAGAATTACTCACGGAAATAGACCAAAGTCTTTCTTATCGTTCTGGTGCTGGCAGTTACCATTTGAGTTTATGGGGCAATGAGAACTTTCGTGGTGAGATGAACAGAAGCCGCAAATACTTCGTTTTAATAATTCTTTGGGACGAGCACGTTAACACAAGTTACTTGGAAATTCTTAAGCTCTTAAAAACTCTTAGGGGCTTTCACCAAATGGAATTGTCTGTGTTGAAAGAAAAGTCGACAAAGAAAGTTTTAATGAATCTTGAGCTTTACTTTACAACAGAGTTTCAGGTCAGCAAATCTGTGAGTGTATCAGGACAGCAATTATATCTAAGGCAGCCTAAAAACTTTTCACTGAGTGATTTTTTTGAAAGAGAGAAAAGTCTGGAGGTTAAAATATCTCATTTATGTTACAGACTAAGTCTAAATATTTCTGAACTAGAAAGCGCTTCTATGCGCCAATCAGTTATGGTAAAAAGAACTCGCCAGCTTCTTTCCATTCCCAATTTTCAAAGATACATTACTGAAAAGGAGTTTTTTATATTTGTTTGCCTAGAACATGCACTTAATAATGTAGCAAAGGAAAATAAGTACATTTTTGACAATATTCCACTTGAACAAACATCTGTAACAGGATCAAATGTGGCGAAAGAGAGCACAAACGTAAGTGCAGCCACACCACAAAATGCTGTTGAACAAATGAACCGATCAGTTATAGCCATTATTTGTACAGCGATAGTTTTGCTCTTCGCCATAGGGGGCAGATTACTATTAAAAAGGCTTACAAAATTACGAATGATAAATTAAGTAGTAAAGTTTTTTCACATTGGGCTCCAGGGCCACGTGTTAGATAAAAGGAGCATAGGCCAGATGTTTGTACATGTGTAAAGTCAAAATTACAGCATTTAGAAAAAAAATCATTATACAATAGTTATATCGTTGTTACAGAATTTGACTGTTTTAATATCTTATTTTCGTTGCGATTTTCGTCAAAATATTGCCATAGAATTAGCAGCCCTTAACGTGTTTTGAAGATCCTGCGAAATGAAAAATTGCTGAACTTCCACCCAAAGCAAACAACCGCACATGTAATGTGTTTAATACCAGGATAGTATTCCTGCCAAAATAAATCTCGTCATAAGTAGATGTGAAAACATCAAAGAGATTCCTTCTTTATTATATAAAAAAAAATATATTTATAGTTGACAGTGCTGTCTCATTTTAAATCGCTTTAACTGACATATTTCTGAAGGTTATCCTCCTAGCTATTAAGATATAGCAAGAATATTGGGGATCGTATTTCAAACAAGAAAGATATTTCTTCTCATGTGAACATTTCCATAAAACTAACAAGAAAACTGAGCCAATTTTCTGAACCATATTTAGAGCTCTAATTGGCTGAGTTGGTGGTTTCATATCGCAGTAATCTCTGACTTTTTAATTTTCTTAGAGAACGGAGAAGATTGTGATAAACAGCAAGAATGGGAGCAAGACATTATTTTTCTATTGTATTTTTGTTATATTGTTTTAACGTTTTAGAAAGTAAACGCAAAGGTAAATTTCTCGTTTATCATAGTGTCACCCTTACTGAACGGACCAGCCTCCCAGGCTTATGAGACACCTCTGTAGTACAAATTACTCCCCGACTTCTCATACACAGTGCTAGGCACCAGTTAGACAGGTACTCGCCAATCTCACCAGAGTCAGATGAAACAAAAATATTAAATCTGATGACGGCCCGTAAATACCGTATATAAGAAAGATTGGTTTTCTCCAGATAACTATTTTTATAACAGCCACTCAGAATGCGTGTTTCACGGAGCTTTCGGTAAGTGCCGCAAAATGGCCGCCATCGAAAATGCGGTAGAAAAGTTTTTGACAAATTTAGAATGACCGTTGTTAAAACCACTACAAGGTAGAAATAAAAGCTCTACCACATGAAATACACTTATCTTCTGTAAAATATGCATCGTCGGTGACCCCCGGTACATATTCCGCACAACTACATTATGTACCGTGGGTTAATTGACTGCAGATTATTCGTTTTCATGAATATTTATTAGCAAAGGGAAGTAACTCCTCGTAGAATGAGATTCCGCAATACAAATAGATACTCTTCAGTGTGAAGAGTATGAATAATGACAAGTTACTTGAAATAGACGTATTTCCCAAGATTTAAACATGGGCGCGAAAGGCAAATTGTAACGAGTACTTTCATTGGCTGAGATTGTGCAAGGGAAACCTTTCGGAAACCAATGAAAGTAGGTAATGAATTATTCATGAGTACGAAATTTCTACCAAACAATTGTCCCACGGTAGATAAATAGACTGAAACGGAATGGATCGAACGTGGGTTTCCGACGATGTAAAATATGTTATGCGTGGTGTCTTTACACTTTCCTTGATTAGAACGCTATTGTTACATTGGCGAAGCCATAAAAATATAACGTTCTGAACGCTTCCACAACAACGGCGATGAGCATGTACTGCTGCAATTTTGTCAGAAGCAATCTGACTGGTTCGGAAGGTTGTTGAAAAAAGCACGTTTTAAAGTGTCGTCACCATATCCTCATAGCGTAGCGGTTTTCAGGAGATTATTTTAATCAGATTTCCAGAACCCTTTCAGCAGTTTGAACTTAGTCACATATTTTGCCTTTCCAACTTTGTTTATGTCATCTTCAAGTCTGCTTTTATCTTTGTTTTCCCTCTTACGTTATCAGTAAACATTCTGTATGTTTCAACAGGTTTGGCACAAAAACTATTATCAATTTTACTTTATTCAAGGAAATTAATCTCTAATATGCAGTCCAGTTCTTTTCTTAAATGTTGTTGTTGCAAACACCTGATAAAAATCTAACTGATAATAAAACATTCAGAAAACGCGAATCCTACAGAAAAAAAAACAACAAGGATTTTGCAAAGCCTTTCAGTGTGACCTTGATGTACGGGTCATTTGCTTTTTATGCCAAATACTTCTACAAAGTCTCGTATACCTAGGCCAGAGTTTCCTCCACCAAAAATCGGATTGTTTTATAACGGTTGTCACTTTGTCTTTGGAATTTGACTAAGTAATCCTAGAATCATCTACTGGTCATTCCCGATAGCCATTATTACGGAGTATAATAAACAAAGGCCCAAACATTTGTCAGTTGATAATCAGGACAAGCATTTTGAATAGGTGGTCACTGGGACCTTTGTTACCTTTGACCTAGTGACCTCAAAATCAATATGGTCATTCCCAATGACAATTATTGATCGGACAATGATTTTAAAAAAGATTTGCACAGTTGACTAATATGACCTTTTACCTTTGACCGAGTGAACTAAATATCTACAGGGGTCATATGCTGGTCATATCCAATAATAACTTGAAGTTTCATGAACATAGTCCCAAGTGATCGCAAGTTATCGAACTACTTTATAGAATCCCGGACGTACGTGCGGACAGAACCATAGCTATACACATCCGACTTTTCAAATTAAGGCATATGAATAGTTCATAGCATTTAGATTAGGACAGAGTCTCAACGTTTGATTAAAGTCTATCATCACGGTCAATATACATTCTCTAAGGAAAAGCAGGCATTCATTAACATTTACAAATTCCAAAATATCCCATAATCATTTAACTTGCATCCTGGAAAGTCGTATGACAAACGTCTAATGTTGATACTACGGTTTTATTTCCTGTCTTTGCAAATGTTTTTATTGATCTTTTGATACCGTTTTCGCTTTCTTCTATTCTATTTTTTGTAGACTGAGTAGGTTGTGATGGGATACGATATCAAAGTCTGAATTATACTTTGAAAAGTATAATGAAACCAATCAGGAAACTTAAGAATGACCCTTGTGTTAGCATTGCGCGTTTACGTGCATTCGGAACACCTCGGGCGACTTCTGTAAGTACGAAGTTGTCGGAAAAGTCCGAGTTGTTACGATTGCGTTTACGTGATTTTATCTTCCTAAATCGACATCGTCGACCGTTGGGCAATATTTCATTATTATTTAAAACAAATGTCAAAGGCATTTCATTTCAACAATATCACTTAACCTGTGACAAATATTCAAATTTCATGTTTACACTGAAGTAATGCAAAACATATGCAGAAGTTGTCTCTGATTTAACAATATGCATATATCAATATCTCTATAATTTAGATTATTTACAAAGTAATATTCAGGCTACATACCCATAACAGTGAAACTATATATTACACATAAACTTTTTCCATAAACTATTACAAACGCATGACTAAGGATAAAGTTTACAAAGTGAAATAATTCAAATACAAACATATCAAACAGATTAAACTTTAAATATCATATCTAGAGTAACAGTTTGAAGTGGGTAATTTTTAACAAACAAAAGAACGATAAAAAAAACCAAACAAACAAAAATAAACAAACATTGATGCACAGCGCCAAGTCGGCACAGAAAAATCTGAAGGTGTGAAAGTGTTGGATACATGTACTTTTACACATACAGAATATCTATATAACTGTAGAACTGTGCATTTAAAAAGATCTATGAGTGCTGTTCATACCCATGTCGCCTTGATCACTTAGTAGTTTGCTTAACAAACGATCTAAACATTGAGCAAAAGAATCGATTCCCAGATGCGTTTGTCAGAGAAACACAGGTGTATACTTAATTGTAATATACTTGTTCTTCATGTGATTATTCGATAGGTAATTTTATACACCACGCAGCAAGACTACTTCCTTGAAGCAAGGGGAGATTACTGCGTAGGGCAAAGTTACCTCAGTAATTATTAAGGAAATATTTATTATTATCAAACATGTTAATTTCATAAACATACCTACGGAATATTTCATCATTGTTTCAGGTTAACGCCTGATAATAATAATAATAATAATAATAATTATTATTATAATAATAATAATAATAATAATAATAATAATAATAATAATAATAATAATAATAATTATAATAATAATAATAATAATAATAATAAATAGTTATCAATAACAACTTGTTCATAACTTTGACTATATTAAATAAATCAGGCGGCGCTGTCTTGAGCACCGACTTATAATAACTGTTAGGAATAATTGAACATTTGTATCAGGATTCATAACTGAACATCACATGGTAATATTTTCCCATGAATAATTAATCATGAACATGATAATATTCTCACCTTTCTATAATACCACTTAGACATTGATTAAGCTAGGATTCACAGATGCTTAATTCCATATATTTGAACCTTACATTTTAACATATTCTCTTGACTCAAAGATTGCTTCTGAGATGATGATCTACATTTGTGTTTATGCTATCTAATGCTGAGAAATTAAGCAAGGAGAAAGATAATTCATAACAAAAAAAAAACAACAAAAACAATGCTAACAACTAGTAATGCAACTTCTTGGACCACTGACAGTGATAAATAAATCTTGTTCATTAACTTAATAAAGGAAAAAAAAACATTAGACACTCTTCTCATTGCAATAAAATACCGTATATCAGCATTGTTTGCTTATCATCATGCATTTAAAATAATCATTTGTAAGAGAATTCGATTTCTTTTTTCCAAAATAAATGTCCACGTTAATCGAATAGGGCATTTGTAATTTCCTTCTCCATTGGACGGAAAACTGCGCCACATCTTAAAGCAGAGTGCTGATTGGACGAGGAATCAGGTAAAAAAATGTTTATAGACGATCAAAAACTAATTTGTTTACAAGATTACTCACGGCTCAGTAGTCTAAAAAGGTACTGTTGACGTGTTACAAATATCTAACATCACAAGGTCTATGACTTTGGAAAAGCTGCCGTCTTCACGAATAACGTTTTGAAGCACTGGACATTCGGACCAGCCAAGGCAATAATCTGACTGGACCGAATAACATTTAACTGGACCGAATAATAGCTGTGAACAATGCTATAAGGATGAACAAAACAATAAGACTATGTTTTGAAGTAGAACTTGTCACCACCATGTTAAAAATAATATTAATTATACTTTGAACTTGCTTCATAGCCTGACAATAGTATTGTTTAGAGAAAATAATAGTATTCAAGGCTTTTCCCCCCTTCTACGCCGTTTACAGGCGTCTTCCCCTTAGGAAAATTCCTTAAAATCATAGTTTTCCCCTAAAATTCAATTTTCATCAAGTTTTTCTTCCCTTTTTGCAAAAACACTGCATTGAATTTCCCCAAATTTAAGGGAAGGGCACATTCCCCAACCTGTGAAAAAAGCTCTGGTATAATTGATTAATTTGTACAGGACACTGTAAGTTCAGTTAAACTTTTTACCAGATTTTTATCTCAACTTTTTTTCCCAGCTTCTGAAAATGCCATATATACATAGTCACCATTGATTACCACAGGTATATATTCCGTACGACTACAATATGTACCATGGTAATGGAATGGATCGGATGTCACTTTCCGAAAATGTATACATGCATGTAAAAAAAAAACAGGAAACCGAAACAGAATGTGGGACATTAGTTGATTATCTACCCTGAATACTCTCTGATATTAAGTCCTCTGCTTTTATCGCTATTTTCTCTTTTGATAAGGCGATAATTAAACCTAATTATTTACAACAGTGGTAGTCAGATTACACAATAAATTTAGCAATGTTTTGTTAACACCATTATCTTTGTTTTTTGATAATCCTAACTTTTTATTTAATATATAAGTTACAATTTTCACAACTAAAAGTCAAGACCATCACAGTTAGAATCAAGGATAAAGTCAGAGGATTCCAACTGAAAGGACCAATGTGCTATTTGGTCTACCTTTGATGTTATCTGAGTAAGGGAGATAATTTGTTATCAGGAATGTCCCTCATTATTTCATGAAACAGAATAATGAAAATAAGGTGTTACTTTCGGCTGGCTTTTTTCTCTCTACACCAGAAATAGCCTGGTCAATAATTAAAATAAAATATCATATTAATCGCGAAAACTGGAAAGGGAGATTATAGCCTGAGCACCGGTTATGTGTAAACTAAGTACGAATGCGTTATGTTGTAGTTGAGGTTAACGAATCGCTGTTCTATGGAGAAGAATGCATTTTTAAGAAACAATTTCATTTTATTTTCAAAAACACTACTTTTTACTTGTTTCTCAACTTTGTTTACTGTATTTGGTAAAAAAAGCTGCTACAATATTTATTGGACAGTCGGACTACTGATCTGTAATTTTTTACTAGACCATTAGCCATTTTGGTGGACTGGGTCTTCGATCCGGCGGCTAAATTCGAAGACTGCCGTTTGAAAGTATCACAACCTGTGTTAGAGTGAAAGGTTCTTTAAATGATTACTTTGACTGGAGTATAACAGGGAGAACCGTTGTCTCATCTGTCGTTTATCTTTTTTATCAATGATATGTACAAGTACCTGTATGATGATAGTATAGATACTATAACGTTAGAATATTTAACTCCATTCATGTTATTACTTGCAGACAACACAGCATTGTTTTCACAAACCAAAGATGGGTTGCAATAATTGCTTGACAAACTATACTCTTATTGTCAAATACGGGGAGTTTCAGTTAATATTGATAAAACAGTAAATTATGATATGCAAAAAGGGAAATATATCAGAAAATTAAAAGTTTAGATATGACAATAAGATACTCAAAATTGTTGATAAAATCATTTATTTGGGTGTCACAATATCTGCACACGGTAACTTCTATCAAGCACAAAAGACTTTCTCTTAACAGGCTCTCAAGCTCTGTATCCATTGAATACATTATCTGACTCACTGCTGGTCAAGATATCAGAAAAGGTAAATCTTTCTGATAGTATGATATTGTCTATCCTAACTTACGGTTCTGAAATTTGAAGATTTCACAATTATCCTGATATTGAACGAGTACATTAAAAAGTTTTTAAAGCAAGTGTTATGTGTTCGACAACAGACCCTAAATGCTACAGTTTATGGTGAACTTGCCAGAGTACCTTTATTTGTTTTGCGTAAAGTACGTATCATTAAGTTCTGGTATAAAAAGAATAATAATAATAATGATAAAAATAATAATAATAATATCTTTATTTTTCAAAGGTTACATGTTAAGACATTCAATGAAATTAAAAATCTTATTTACAACATGGCCTTGAGAAATATAAACAAAATAATAACACAATCAAAAAAATACTACAAGACTAAACTTAAAATTATGTGTAATTGAGAATGAAGAAAGAAAGCAAGCTTATGAAACACACATTTGTCCACTTTTATAACATCTATCATACCACTTTAGTTTAATAAACATTATGTCGAATACATTTACTCCCGACAGACACTCAAAATAGATCTATATCAGTTTTAATAAAAAGAAAAAAAAAAGACAATACCGTGAACTATTTTAACTTCCTACTTTCTGAAACCTGATAAAATTGTAAGAAAAATAATTTAAAAGGTAAAAATACTAAAAAGAGAGAAATAAATAATGAGAAGAGAAACATTCTTTTAAAGAATGAGTACAAGAAAATTACTGATAACATCAATGAAATATGAGAGGTATCCATGTACATAAATGAATCACATTAAGAGTTACAATTTTTAAGCGAGTGCTGTTTGTATTTGTCTTTGAACAAATGTAATTTTGGAATAGTTCTGATGTATTGTGGAATAGCATTCGATATATTAACTGTATAATATGAAAAAGTATCCTGCATGTAATTAATACGAGGTTTTCGTTGTAGAACAAGATCGTTATGTGCCATAGATCGCAAGTTATAATTACTATTTTTAGAAAAAGTTAAACTATCATGCATCTGGGCACAATTTGTTAGTGTCTTGTAGACTAGCACTGCAGCATGGAACTTACATCTGTCAGAGAATGAAAGCCATTTTAGCTCTTCAAAAAGACCAGCAGAGGGTGATTTTATCGACTTACCCAAAATAAGTTATGCTATTCTTTTTTGTAATGTACATACTTTATTGACATATGATTTATTATTCTTTCCCCAAATCGTGCAACAGTATTCAAAAATATACATAAAAAATGTACATAAAATTATAAAGCAACCAAATTCATTGTTATACAAAGTGTAAATGATGAAATATGTACGAAAAGGATATGCTAATAAATGGGTTATTTATGTCAAGCATCTTTTTAGAAGAGTTAGGGTTTTTGTGTTTTTTTTTTGTTTGTTTTGTTTGTTTGTTTTTTGTTTGTTTGTGTGTGTGTTTTTTTTAATAATCAAGATGTGAATGTAACGCAAGTCAATAGTGTAATTCTGCGTATATATAACCAGTATTTCCAGAAATGGTTCTCTTTAATAAATAAGGTTAGATCCAAACTGTACAATGAAGGATTGTTTTGAAATAGAAAGGTATTTAAACTGTGTCAAAAATGTAAGTTATAGAATTGCTTTAATTCGTTTAAGACGCTCAGCTGATAGATTAATGATTGAAGTATTGATAGAAATAATAGAATGAGTATAAAATGTGTCATGGATGTTATAGAAAAGGAGTATAATTTTCTGTTGGTTTGTCCTTATTATAGATAACTAAGGAAACTATGTTTACCAAAATTTTATTATTCATGCCCACACGTTAAAAACCTAAGTGTTTAATGAAAAGTAAGGAACAAAATTTTATCAACCAATTGTCAAAATTTATATATTTAGCAAACAAACAGCTTGAACTGTAATATTGACTGTGCATACAAACCTTCATTTACAATTGTACTATATATATGCCGATATCATAAATAACACTCATGACATACTATACCATAGTTTTTGTTTTCATGACAGTGTATGTTAGTATAATCCATATGGTACTAACAATGTGTATGTGTATGTGGTGTTGTGACATTATATTAAGTGGCGATGGACATATAAAATATCTATGCCATGTAAAAAAAAAGCATGACTCGGGTAAGGCTGCCGATTTGTCTCTTAAGGAGAGCATGTTTTAGGCATCACTGCCTATTTAACTTTTTAAAGTTTTGACAGTGGCCAAAGTGAGTCTTGATGTTCTCCAAAACGATAGTTCTGTTGGACAGTATACTAAGAAGAACAAACTTCCCTATCTTTGACTAAAGTTACAAACGGAAATAAATCCCCCATTTTTTTACATCTATTTACCCACTTTTATGTTTTTCTAAGCTACAGCATTGAAATTTGAACTACATTTATAATATGTATGTTTGCTTGCAGATTTCAATTTTCACTTTAGGCATCTATGACCTTGACCTACTGACCTACTTTCTGATAAAACGCTACATCCTAAATATTTAGGTAACATGCATTGTTTTGCATATAAATTTCAACTTTCCCTGTGGCTCACCTTCTGTCTTACTGAATTCTAAATTGGCCCTGTTCAAGAGCCCACTAGTTCTTAGTCCAAATGATATTCACACAGTGACGTTTTTGATCAGGTGATAGAGGTCAGGGTCTAGGAAATGAACTTGCCACTAAGTAAACATAATTTTGGACGTCAGAGTGTGTTGACTCCTACTTTAATGTCATTCACAGGCCTTGTTGTTAAGAGTAATGGTGCTCCGGTGAGCGATATAGGACCAACTTGACTCTCTCTTTTTTAAAGAAATATCGGGTTTCTATCTGCTGTACGGCATTTGTCAGAAGTTTATTGATTACAAAAAATTACTAGGAAAGACAAGATCAGTGCACCAATAATCACATACGCTAAAGGTAGTACACAAGTACTAGTAGATACACTTATTGAAAATTGTTTAACAGTGAAAATATATATCAAATAAATCTAGAGGATACGTTTTTGAAATTAAAAAAAAAAAAATGTTTGATAAAGCTTTAACCTTTGTTAATGAAATTATGTAGAAGGACACACTATAGATGAAATCTATAGATGAAAACACGTGTTTTGAAGTGAAATATTTAATTTGTTAATGTTAATATACAAGTGGAAAAATTATCAGTGAATAAGACTTAATACAAGAATATGTAAAAATGGTACTGGTGTTTCTTCTGTTTCATCTCTTTCTGGCAGTGTTTATGAAACAAGATATTTCACAAGGAAGCTACACACCATCAGAGGTATCGACATCGACGCCAGTTTTGAATAAAAGGGATACAGACGACAACGAAATCCTATCAATGATAAAATCTCAATCGGCTGTTTGTCCGTACGTTCGCTTATGTGCGATTAGAAATACTTCTACGCCTGCGTTAAAAGGCAGTGAGTTGTTTGAGAGCCGATGCTGTTCCGAATGTTCGTGTAACGATTCGTGTGTGGCATCTGGAACGTGTTGTCCTGACTTTATCCATGGAATGAATCGTTCCAATACAAGTGAATCGAAGCAAACAGGAACCGGAAGTAGTGCAAACAGAAGATATGGACTGCGTTAAAACTCAGTATGGGCCTTTTAACATGAACAACGACGGGTTCAGAATGGTCGCAAAGTGCCCTTGTAATTTCACTGACAAAGTTATAAAAACGCGATGTGAAGTTATGTTTCACACATACGATTTTGAATCAATGGGTGACATCTTCCCTGTTTTTGACAAAGAAACTGCCAAATCGTACAAGAATATCTACTGCTTCTTGTGTAATAAAGCCAGTAACAAATATAGTAAGGCCATCTTTCAGTCAGTTGCAGTTTGGGACGTCCATGCACATTGCCTAAATGAACTAATATCACTTATATACGTTAGGTTTGACCAGTTTTCCTTCGCTCATGACTTGATACGGTATGGATGTAACCTTGCTTTTACTAGCAGTTACGGCGCAATTAGCGACTCCAATATGTGTAAGGTGTACAGTGTTATTGAAGCATGTAGTGACAAATATGTTGGTACAAAAATGGAAAAACTTTGTAACAAATACACGTGGCCAATTCAAACGCGTAAATCAAATAAAATCGAATTTTTTAAAAACTATGCGTGTCTGTTATGCAATGATAAAAATGTTATAGAAAACTGTTATTTTGACACATATGTTTTCAAATCTACCATTTTCTTTACGAAGTTTGATCAATCTTTATTCGCGAAAACAGGTATAATTGAAACGGATGACGGATTTGATGGTCTAGATTTCAAAGTTGGAGCAATAAACAGATATTTTCCGGATACGAAAGGGACGATACTCTGTAACATGGGGTTTATTTTCGACAGCGAAATGGTAGGTTTTTATGCTAGCACTTAATTAAAGAACATTTTCTATGACAGCTACATATTAAGTTTGAGAGATTTTTATTTTTAATTTTTGTTGTTGTTTTTTTTGGACAGAAAAGAGTCGTTCACTGAAGGAACACGATGAATTTTAAAGTGATGTTCGCGAGTGTCGAGCAGATCAACCTCGAATTTACAGCAATCTTTCTTCTAATCTCAGAAATTCAAAACTTATAATACGAAACCATCTACGGTACCTATCTTTATTTATTCATCGCCGGTAGCTGTTTTCAGTTTCACCGATGTCCCCCTCTCTGTGCCCGCCCCCCTCCCTTCCCCCGATAAAAAACACAACAAAACAAACAAACAAACAAAAACAAACAAACAAATAAAAGAAAAGAAAAAATTGGAAAACAAAACGTTTTAGTTGTTTTCGGTTGTGCGGGATAGTACAAGACACTCATGTTCCTTTTGCACAGCACCATTACATGGAAACCTCTGTTAAACGTTTATTTCAAAACTAAGTCGAAATCCCTGATTAAACGAAGCTTTTGCCTCGTCACTGGATCCTTCATCCAATATGTATATGTTCATTATTACGACACCTTTGACTACTCGTACATTTTAAAACCGGATGCGTCATCTTAACTTTTAACAAATGATCCTAAATAAATCAATTATTGTGCCATTTTTACTTATTCAAAATATTAGAATGAAACACGAATACGACTTGTGGATTTATGTGAGATTGAAAAATGCATATTTTGTGTACATGTACCCTACGTACTTTAGGCTTTGTATTTTCTGGATTGATTTACATCAAATAAGTCGATGCTTTGCATTTCAGGATGTATGTCGGCAGGTGCATTGCCCAATTAACTTTTTTCTGCAAGATGGGCGTTGTGTTCCAATGATACAAAAGACTACGGGGGTGGTCTACAGCCATCTGTTCGAAGCTCTTCTTCCTGGTTCTGTAGACGGACAAGATACGCGAGAGATTGAGAAAGAGCTAGTATTTGTAACCGATCAAATTCTTCATGATCACTTCGGCGCTGGCAATTATAATTTGAGTTTGTGGTGTAATGAAAACGTTCATACAAAAATGAACAGAAAACGCCAATACTTCCTAATGATTCTTCTTTGGGGTCATAACGAATACGGAAATTATGTGGATTTTCTAAAGCTTTTGACAGAGTTTAGAGCTGTTGGTCAAATGAAACTTTCCGCGACAGACGACACTTTAGTAAAGAAAGTATTTAAGGATTTGAAATTTCACTTTTCAAAGAATTTTCAGTTCGGTTTAGTTTTGAGTATTTCAGGAAACCAGTTGTTTCTAAGACACCCTGAAAATGTTTCCATTAATGATGTTTTGGTGACAAAGACTCTGTTTGTTGTTAGAATAAGTCACTTCTGCTACAGGTTAAGTATAAACTCCTCCGAATTCGATAGCAGTTTTCGCAAAACAGTATTAGTGAAACGAACACAGCCAGCTTCTTTCAGTTCCAGATTTTCAAAGACACTCTGTCGGAAAGGACTTCACTATACTAACTTGTTTAGAAGACGCGCTAAATGGTGTTGCTGAGGTAAACAGATACATTTTCCACAACGTTGGAATAAGAAAACCGCCGGCAACAGAACCAGGCAAAATGATAGATGAGAGAAATTATCCAAGTACTCTAAAACCTGCCGATGATCAAGTTAAAAGGTCTAATTGTAGCAGCTGTAGTCACAGCGCTTTTACTCATTGTCATAATTGGTGGCAGAATTCTGCTGGAAAAGCTTTTGAAAAGAGAAGGGTAATGTTACGATGAAACTTTGGTCATTGGCAACCTGTAATCACCGGCCATTGCTTACCGGACCTTTTTCTTTGCGTTTATTTATTTGTAAATGTTCACACGGTTTTTGTTGTTGTTGTGATTGTTGTTGTTGTTGTTGTGGTTGTTGTTGATGTTGTTGTTGACAGTTTGGTATTAAATTGTTTGTGAGAACTGAATTGATTTGAAATTGTTATGGCATCTTCACACACTTTGCAGGTTCAGTGCAGAGCCCTGATGGGGGTTCCAGGGGACAAAGCCCCGGGAAGTTCCACAGATTTCGCATTAAAATATTCTTTTCTACCTCCCGGAACGAACTGTACGCACGTGCGTATTCGGCGTATAGGCAGATAAAAGAAACCATAAAAAACATATCCATAATTTTCGATGCTATTGGAAATTGTACTTTTTATGTACATGTAGGGTGGTACATGTAGTGTAATGTATGCATGTATGTCCTACATTTATATACATGTACATGTGTTGGTGGCGGGGGTGGGGGGATTGCACACGGGATCCCAAGATCACAGGTTCAGTTCTTTACCATTGGACTGACATTATAACTTTGCAGAAAGAAACTGAAAGTTTAGCTGAATTTAGCAGTTTTCGGACGAGAGGTAAGTGCTAACTTCTTTCAGAAATGGAACGGTTAATAATCCTTTTCTCCAGAAAAGTTGATAAGAAAGTCATGCTACAATCAATAAGCTGTTTTATTCACCTAAGCAGACATTATGAAGGAAAGGGTATGGCACTGGTTTTCCAATATAAGTTGATAAGGTAATTTTGTGCGCCTTCCTTATTGGTATACTCCTTAATAATACCAGTCTGTAAAATATTGTATTTCAGCTGTGATATGATTACAATTATTTATTTTCCTTCTTAACTTCCCTACAGAGCTTATTCACTGTGTGATAGTATGATTGAATTACTTGTAATAAGCTCTCCTTTATTTCTCATAGCGTTAATCTGTATGTAAAGAAATCGTTATTTATGTGTTTATTGTAAGTTCAAATAAGTGTACGTAGACATTTGTGTCAGCTTATTTTTATGAAGGTTGTATTTAGAATTCAGTCAAAATCCTGCTTTATTAAAAAAGATTTTTAAATGCATGCCAGCCATTACTGTAATTATGTTTGTTTGCTTTCAAGTTTGAGAGCTTACCTGCATTCCTCTTAAAGCGATTTTTATCATTGATAATGTTTTTCCAAACTTTGCCCTCTGACCACATACTGGCTTTGAATATTTGGTACAGGGAAGGGAGTTAGCGAGTATTAGATATACTACAGTAATTTTATTTTAAAAAAAATAAATCGTATATATACAAAGCTTTTTACCTCTTAATTTTTATGCCTCAGACCGAATACATTTCCAAAGAGCATTTCATGCCTTAATACTTTGCCGTTCCTAATCTACGCTATGGAGCAACTGTTTACTTTGCTAGTGTTATAAAAAATTCGACCATCTCATGATGACTTATTCAAGTTTTCTATTAAAATGTATAACTTCACAAGCAAAACTCTGACAGCGATTACTTCAATAAAAAGATTTGTTTTAAGAGAATACCTAGGCGGCAATCTTAAAATCGAAGACCGCCATTGATTGAGAAATTTATCTGTTAAGATTACCACACACAAATTCGTGTCTTTGTAGTTTTGTCTTTTGCCAACTGTACAATGCATGGACAGCAAAATTGATATATTGTTGAATGACATTTTGTATTGTTTTTACAGACGTAGGATAAAGGCCGCGATTTTACAAACAACTGAACGTAAATATCAGTAATATCCTGGAGACATGTTTTTTGATAGTCTAACAAATAATGTCAAATTAAAATATCATCACCTGTTTTTTTCTGGTAAAATATACCATAAGACTTTTTTAGTAAATCTAATCCATGAAATGGTAAAATTTTTTATGTCTTTCGGGCAGTAATAATCTAATTGATATAGTCCCTGCTATTTGTCTTCGGGACGGATGTATTAACCCTCGGCCTTCGGCCTCGGGTCCAATACAACTGCCCTCGAACAGGGCCTATATCAAATCAGTTATTCAATAACGATTTTATTTCATAACAATTCCAGAATTTGCTCACCCTCCATCTGCTTGTGTTTATGAGAGTTACAAATTGTTCAAAAAGCAAATCGGCTATTCACACAAATATCGTACTAAAGCGATATACAACTTTGAATTCTGTATCAAGTTTTCGGCCCTTATCTATAAGCCAATCAAATATCACTTTTCAGGCCCGGGACCGATTAGTGTTATTGATATTGGCCCTGATTTTTTATCCAGTGACTTACTTTTCGTTTTCCGGAAAGCCTGACTTCTATTCTCGAGTAATTTTTATAAACAAGTTTCACTAATCACCATTCTGAATATGCTCCATTGAAAGAATTATGTTCTTTTCTGTCTTTTTAACCATTCATCAGTAAAATAAGAATTCAGCAGTTTACAATCTCATGTTTACAAATTAAATATCTACTTAAGACAGTGGCATACACATTGAGTATGTTTTGTAACAATTATAAGACAATTACAGTCTTACACATGTTTCAAGTGACTTCATCACAGGCAACCCAGAACATAATGAAAGGGTGCCATCCACCTTCACTCGTGGTACAAAATAACTTTTACAAACACAGCGAAATTTCAAGGTCAGTAATTTCTTAGGACCTTCCAGCAGATGGTGTCAAGTGAAATCATTAAAAACAAGTTGGCTTCCTTTAAAAAGTAAGCCAAAGAGAGGTCAGCAGCTGTCGTCACTGAAAGAATGAATCTACTTGTTTCCAAGATCATTTTGAATTTTTTAAACGTTCTGTGACTTAAATAATTATAAAAACTAGTAACCTAACTACTATTAATAGTTATAGCTTATTAGGCAAAATGACCGAAACTGACTATAACTTAGTTATTTCAAATGTTTTTATAGTGGCGTATCTATTATCTAAATAAATGAAACAAATTAATAAACCTCATGTATTTCATACCTTGTAGAATCTTGGGGATCTTCTTATAAGCCCCTAAGGCTTTACTCCCCCCTCTTTTACAACAATGCATGTAGTTGTTGAAGCCAGAACTCCCATGTTAAGCTGCTGCTTTTTTAGGCTCATTAAGTTTTGTTTTCCCTTTCAAGCTTTTATTACACCTTTCTTAGTCCAAATGTTTTACAAAATAATCAGCGATAGTATCTGTTAAGCTGGACTAAATATTAAAAGGGCGTAAATTTGATCCAAATCGAAGAAATGGACTTATCAAAAATGCTCTGAAATTCGTAAAAAATATTTACCATTTTTTCATGACCTTGGCTAAATATTAATAATTTGTTCAACAGGCTGATGAGTTTCTGAGAAAAAAAAAATGCATTTCAGAATTTGTAGTTTTTAAAAAGTAGCATGCATAATAAGAAATGCATCCCTATAATTGTATTTTTGTGTGTTTAGTTAAGGGAATACAAAATTATTCTGTACGTTCTGTTCATAATGGGCCGTTTTAATAATGGGTCGTTTTGAGCCGTTTTAACCATGGACCGTTTTGACCCGATGTTAAATTTTGGTTTCGTTTAAATGAATTCGTATTTTGATTCGGAGCATGCGCATAACTATCTTTGTAGACTGGTTTTCATGATTTTGGGCTTGATATGAGATCATTAACTAAAATTCGATACGCAAAAATGGATGCCGCCAGCAATTAAAGCCAACACTGTGGAGAGGTCTGATGACCTCTCCAATGATGTAGTGTACCCGAGTAAATTTAAACGGCGCATATTACAAAGAGTGTAAATAAAAAATGATACGTCGATTAATATGTGGAACGAAACTTCTGGTAGAGAGACTCAGACAATGCACTTGCTGTCAAAATTTACAATGGATTTAATGAAATACTTTCAATTTGAAAGAAGAAGGAAAGATGCCTTAGTTTTTTTTAACTTAGAATAGACATTTTGCGGTTTGTTTTTTTCTCAGCTTAACTTTAAACACTGTGCCTGTTTTTTTTTATTTTGTAGCTGCAGATGTTTTGTAAATAGTCTGATGTGTTTACGGCAAAAATGCATTATGCGAGAAAATACATCGATTTCTAAAATAGCTCGAGTCTCGCGTAAAATGTGTTCAGCTTATTAATAGAAAACATATGTTTTCATTTTCACAAACATTTAAAGTGCTCAGATGTTTGCTGCATTGCCATTTTATGCCACGAATTTTGATTTTTTTTGTTATTATTATTATTATTGAAATGTATCGTGTTTAAGGTGCGAAAGAATCAATATGGTCTCTGTATTTTTTGGAATGGTATATGTTATTGCATTATGATTGTTTCAGACTAAACATAGCCACTAGCACTCAACACGGTTGCGTGCTCTTGGGCACTTGAAAAATGAATCGCACTTAATGATCTAATCTAGTTTTGTTCATGCTATGTGGTAAATTTCTGTCACAAAATAACATAGAAATTCGGATAGAATTTAGCAGATGTTGTTATATATATAGCCAAGTAAAATGATAAAAAAAAATGGAACGGAAGAAAAATAAAAAACAAAAATCGTGAGTTCTTTGCAAAGATGAGTGGCAGATAACAAATAATTCAAATGACGGTGACATTATGTAAGTTGTACACTTTCTTTGTTGATGATACTGGAGATTTATTTGCTTTTAATTATGAAAAAAAGTTTCCCGTATGATTTACAATATTTTTCCGTCATCAGTTCCAAGAAAAGTGTATATAATTATTTCGCATTTATACTGGATTATGTTTGCATTAGTTTAAGTTGTCAGTTGTCGCCGCTGACATTCGCTCCTCCAAGTAATGACAAAGCATTTGACCAGTAACGGGTTTGCAAAACAATAAACTATAAGATATACTGCCATTATGAGATGAACAACAAAGACGATTTTGCTAAACAACAGCTTCACTGGTAAAAAACAATAGAAAAACATACAAGACATTATTATGCAAAGGTATACCAATTAAACGAAAATGATACAGTTTCATTAGAGGCAGGACCATACATAGTCGGTATACAGTTTCATTAGAGGAAGGACCATACATAGTCGGTATACAGTTTCATTAGAGGCAGGACCATACATACTCGGTATACAGTTTCATTAGAGGCAGGACCATACATAGTTGGTATACAGTTTTATTAGAGGAAGGAATATACATAGTCGGTATACAGTTTCATTAGAGGCGGGACCATACATAGTCGGTATACAGTTTCATTAGAGGCAGGACCATACATAGTCGGTATACAGTTTGATAATAGGCAGGACAATACATAGTCGGTATACAGTTTCATTAGAGGCAGGACCATACAGAGTCGGTATACAGTTTCATTAGAGGCAGGACCATACATAGTCGGTATCAATCATCTCAAATATTTTCCATGAAATAAAGACAAGCAATATTATAAATTTATCATTTAAATTTATCAATGTCCATAGAAAACTTTTTTTAATTCCTATTCAAATCTCAAGTCGGTGAGATATATGTTAGTGTGTATATTTGACAAGAAGCGTCACTATTTGGATGGGTGGGTGGTTGTTTTGTTGTTTGGCTGCCTGGCTGGTTTATTATTTGATTGGGTTGATGTCGTTTGCAAAAATGGATTCGACAGAAATTTACTGAGCACAAAAGGACTTGTTTTTGATGCGACTCGAGATGCACCCTTGCCTGCTCCTGGACAGGTGAAAAATAAATCGGCATCTAGGTTTGTTCATGCTATATGGTAAATTTCATTGATAAAAAATAACATATAATTTTGCAAATGTTATTACATATACTCAATTAAGCCTACTTAATTTAAAAAATGAACGGCGGAAAGAATAGAGAAAAAATCGTTCGTTATTTGCAAAGAGAAATGTCAGACACCAAATACTTCAAACAGCAGTGAAAAAAGTCCTACATTTTCTTGTTAATGATGTTGGAGATTTATTTGCTTTTAGTGATGAAAAGGTGTGATTCTTCCTTGGTGATTTACAACAATTTTCTGTCACCATTCTCCAAGAAAACTGTATATAATTATGTCGTATTTATAGTAGCTTTCTTTTACATACGTGTAAGATGTCAGTTGAGTCTGCTATAGCACGCTTCTTCCAGAAATGACGAACTATTTGACCAGTAACAGGTTTATACAACAATAAATATACATCTGTTCGTGTGCGTTTTTAAGATTTTGTTAACTGAACACTATTAAATTCAGGATCTGGCGTACATGTATATATAGCTTTTAGTTAAATATATTTTGAAAAAAAAATAGAAAAAAATGTTAGGCTAAAACTGAGTTTACGCACTAACCCGCAGGGCACCAGGGGTTACGACAAGCACCTTTGCAGGTTCAGAGCAAAGCCCTGAGGGGGTTCAGCTGCAAAGCCCTCGGAAGCTCCACAGATGAGTTAGGGATGCTTAAATTTTTATTACTTTCTATTTGATAGTATTTACCGTCGCTACAAGTTGCCCATATGTCCGACGTCCCCTGTAGAGATTATTATTTTATGTTGTAGTGGGACAGTGCAAGATACATAAAGCATCCCATTCCAGAGACACCCCTGGTTCTTTTACATGCTCAGTGTACAGCACTGATACATGGGACCTCGATTTAACGTCTCATCCGAAAGACAATTAGTAATGTTAGAGGAGGACCGTGGGATCGATATCGGGACCCCTGGGTTACCAGCCCAGCGCGTTGCCACTGGACCACTGATCCGCTCCAAAAATATTATTATAACCTCCTGCGTTTTATTGTACGCACGTGCGTATTCGGCGTATAGGCAGCTACGCCACTGTGAGATTAACTTCATATAAAGATTAGACCTTGAAACAGATTACATAAGACTAGTAAGGCCAGTGAAAATAGAAGCGACAAATTTGTTTATATAGAAATGCAGTTGTTAACTCCTTTTTCCAAATTAGGAGGAAGCCAATAATATATAGTGAACAGAATCAAAACTTCACTTACTACTTATAAGAACTAGTCTTATTATTTTGACTTACGCCATTATTCGTTTACTTTGGTTTAATTTGTTTAAGGAACGAAAGATCACATGAAAGTATCATTTGTCATTTGTCACCACGTGCAGATAAAACAGTTACAACATCACTTTATTTTGCTCTATCTTTTTGCAAGTTGTTTTCAGTAAGAGACATTGTAGGCATCTGTTCAAGGAGACATCGCCTATCTAGATGCTTACAGCATGCGACAGCACTTCATCGATTTAGTAAAAATAACTAGATAAGACAGAATAACATATTATATTTGCACTCGCTACAGATGTCAAATAGACGCCTACAGATATACATAATTACTATGCCTTGAGAGTAGCTCTCTTTAATAATGGGTGCTTCCAGTTCGGAAATCTAGTACACTGTACATTATTTGAATTAGTACTGCCAGTAACAAGTAAGCTTCTTTAAAAAAAAACCGTAAGAGAAGTTCATCAGTGTGCTCTGACAATTTATGTTTGTCTAATTCAGTATATCAGCTGTCTTTCAATCAAGAGTTTGTCCATCTCACGAATGAAAACAAAAGTCATGTCATGCTTCTCAAATATTTGGAATGGTTTGCTCCAATTGCAGCTACTATAAAATGCAGATTGCAAAGGTTAATCAGGTCATTTAGACGAAAATTTTGACATGTTATGATAATTTTTCGTTTTCTTGAATTCGTATTTTCAAACAAAGCATGCGCACAAAGATTTCTGGAATAATGGTGGGTCAGTGGTCCAGTGGCGCTGTTACTTGAATTCGAGGTGTCGTGTGTTCGAATACCACTCCCACACGGTCTTTAAGGTAAGATTTATATACGAGGTCTAATTGTACCAGTGTCATACCACAGGTGTTTGGCACATACCTAGGATTATATAAGGAGTATCTTGTCATTCCTGTACAAGTTTCCACCCTTAATATTGTATATATACACTGAAAATAGAAAAGGTAAATAAGTCTTGAAACCTGGCATTTACGAAGCCCTCACTTCTATGTTCTCTCCCCTACTTCATACTCAATATTTGTAAAAAAACTTGGCGGCGATCGGTAGCAGGATCATTTACGTTCACAAATATGCCATACATTATACACTGGCATCAAGTATAAAGCCACAGCAGCCGAAAGTTTCAAAGTTTTTCAGCCAAAACGCTTACTCGGGACAGTAGACGTTAATTTAACCGGAGGTGTGTATCCATCGTCCAATGAAATGATCCGTTTCAAATTTCGCAGTTGTAAAATGTAATGGCCGATGCGAAAAAAGATGAGGTAGTTGAATGAAGAAGTAAACTGATTATATACTTGTGAAAAGGTTTTGTAAATGTATATGGATACATATGACTTTGTTTTAAGTAAACTTATCGAATGACACTGCATTTTCCGTGAAAACTAAGCTGTTTATCATAGACTTTTGCAATAAAAGGCGAAATATCAGACATTCGATTAACGTCTACTGTTCCGAGTAAGCGTTTCGGCAATGAAATTTTGAAACTTCCCACTTCTGTGCCTCGATGCTTAATTCCAGTACATAGTGTATGGGATGTTCGTGAAGATAAATGACCCTGCTACTGGTCCCCGTTTGATTTATCGCGAAATATTTAGATTACATAGAGGGAGAAAACTTAAAAGTGAAGGCTTCGTAAATGCCCCGTCTAGGACTTACTTACCTTTTATATTTTTTAATCTATATTATTGCAAATGAGGAGAATGTATGTCCAGGAATGACTAGGCACTGCTAAATAATATCATAGGTATGTGCCAAACACCTGTGTGTCATACGCCATGTTATACCCGACTACCGCCATAACAATTAATATGTCATTTGACCATTATTAAACACAAATTCTATCCCCCCACCAACTTTATGCGATAGCGCGACAGCAAGAGTTATTTATGATAACGAATAGTTTCATAGCGTAAAATAAAGTCAGCAACTTTTCTTATCTAAATCTAAATTCTCGCTTGATAAAATGATTAAAGATTTACAGTGGATAAAACCAGTGTTATATATAGAGACTGCGACATATATATTTTCACACAAACTGATGTGTCGAAAATGAAATATTCTGTAACACTTTATATACGTACCGTACCTATCGAAGGCGTGCATTCAAATTTCAAATGCTTCGGCGAGTAGTAAATGCATTTAGTTCCATCGCAAAGTGCGGAAATAAAATGTACAAATGTAAACTCCGCGCAGAGTAACTTTCCCTATCAACGTTAGATTTAGATCATGCATGTTGCAAAAATGGGGCGTAAATGAAAAATTGATATGCCGTAAAGATTCTGTCCAAATTGCAGATTTAATGCATAAACTATGAGAACAAAACGTTATAGTCGGTCAATCCACAAAAATTAGATAAAAAAACTGTAGCATATGATGAAAAGACTGATATAATATCTGAATAATGTTTTTTTTATTATTATTTTAGAACACATATACTTTATATCAAACCCATTTCACAGAAGAATTTTCTGGTGTTATTGCATTCACGTTCACTCAAGCCAAACTGTTCCTTCCTCCCTGAGTACCGTGTCTCAATACAAAAAGCTTCATTGCTGCCTTTTAGGGAAGGGTGATTATCTATCCACAGTTGTCCCCCATTGGTCGAATCTAAAACTTCTCCTGATAACCATTGAAACGTCTCTGAGCCTTCTTCAGTTTGGTTTCCGCCAACCCAGTACTTCGTGTATTCTGTGAAAACAGATATAATTACAGAGCTATTTTTTCCCACAGGTGATACTACACATAAACGTGTATGATACCTTTTGTTCTTTTTCAGTAACCGTAACTGTAAAATAGAAATATTTTGTTCGTTCACTAATTCATCAATGCCTGATGGAAGATTATATTTTTATTTGAGCAGTTCTGAAAAAAATAAAACAGGGATATATTCTTTGACACAAAATATTCTAGAATAACTAAATTATACTTGTAAAACCCTCAATAACGACTATTCGACTATAACGACAATATTCTTGTAGTGACGCGTTTATTTCCGTTTTGGCACGTGCAGCAGACCATTGGTCAACCTGCACAGTCATGCAGGATGTATTCTATTTATAGCATTTCATTGACAAGAGAACGATTTGTCCAAACTGACTAATGGACAAGTCCATTTAGCAGGATAACCGGTTATTTAAAGAAATTATGAATTCCCAAAGTATATGCAAACGAGGGTGTACACCATTTGTTGGCGTTTATAAAGTTTACAGTGACTTTTTGGCGTTACTGTAAGTGTAGATATACATGATTTTTGTTTTACAGTGGCCTGTTGGAGTCTTTCATATGTATCAGTTTCAAAACTGACAAAATACCCCAAGAAAATTGAAACCACAAGCGATTTATATTGAACTGAAATTCCTATATCTAATATGTAGCAATTGAATGTAAAACGAGAGGGCTATGATAACCCTATATCACTCACCTGAGTACCGTTGCTCTTAACGGTTAACCATCATGAGAGACATTTAACTTAAGTACAGTATAATATAGCCAGAATTATGTTCACTTAATAGCAACCTCCTTACCTGGAGCCTGACCTTTGTCACCTAATTAGTTTTTTTATATAATTGTTTGATTAACATTTAGATAAGTAACTCATGACACCTTGGACGAGACCAATTTGAATTTCTTATCAGTAGCTTCAAGAAAACGAGAAAGTAAGAAGGTCAATGTCAGCCTCAAAGTTAAATTTATATGGAAAACCATACAACTGGTCCAAATTTCACGGATGCAACGCCAAAACAGAAATTGAAAATGAAATTCAGATTTCAATGTTGTAGCTTTGGAAACAAATAAGTAGTCCCAAAGTCGAAATCTGCAGGTAAAACTTCACATATTGTCCCAATTTCATATACATAGCTTATAAAACAGGAAGTATGACGGTAGTTTTAGGTCGGCCAAGGTCGAAGAAATGATCTACAAGCAAAATTATAAATTAAGATCATAGTTTAATGCTTTAGCAGCAAAACCAAGGAAACAGGTTAGTAGGTAAAGGCAAAGGTCACATAAAGGTCAAGGACAAGTTTAAAAGGACGAAATGTGATCACAATAGCTCACCCACAGCCTCTGAATCAGCTGAACATAACAAAAATCAACAATGCTTTTTGGCACCCAGATTTGGATGAAAACGCGATGCAGTGTGTCGTTCTAAAATGCAATAAGTAAATAAAATATACAGAAAAATACAATGATAAGATTACCTGTTTCTCTATGCATAGACAGATAGTCAAGTAATGCTTGTGTTTTTACCATCAGGAGGTGACCACCGCTGCTCTCACAGAACAGCTTGGCATGTTCCCAGTCTAAGGGATCAGATACATACTGAAGACACTTCTTCAAAGACTTTATAAAGTTGTAGTCAGCTGTTCCAGAGCAAGTCGCTAGAATGAAATGCGTAACAAGATTATATCTAAGTAAATGATATAACTACACCGTTTCTTTTTCAAAATGGCTGGTTTGAGAAGCACACAAAACATGACCCAGTTTAGTCATCGTCGGATACCCAAAGCTCTTGATTCTCCATCACCTATAATTGATGCTCACGGACTGCAATAAACCGGAAGTGTCCTACAATGAGTTTAGCTGAAGTCTATAAAGACGGTGCAGAGTAATTTATGATGTATCGTAGCATTTTGTAAAATATTATATTGTTCAATTGTAGTATGTTAGAACCTTAGTTGAGTACTCTCAACAAAACAGTGGCTGTTTGTGCTTTCAGAAGTTCAATTTGGGAGAGAATTTAGTCGCCCCTTGAAAGAAAAACTCACCTCAAAGATATACATGTTTTTCATTCGAGACTATTGGTGATGTATTACTGAATTCAAAAGCTTCAAAGAGATATATGAAGTACATGTGCAAGATTTTTCCCCTTTTTATTGGCTTACAGAGAGGAAAGCATACGGAAATGACATCGTTAATGAAAAGTTGTACAGGCAAACGAAATCTACTTAACCATGTTTTATGGTGCTAACATACTGACCAGATAGGGAAACCAACCTTTATAGTATCTCGGCACCGTGTTTGAACTTTGCACAGTCGAGCTGGTTCCATCATGCATGAAACATCTCCCGGTGTCTGTGTTGTATCCGAATACTTCACACTGCGTGTGAACGAAACATTCTGCTGCACAGTGTGAAATGGAAGGAAGCGTCATTGCCTTCAGTCGGCCTTCTTCGGAATAACTTCCGTCAGTTACGTAAGACCACGTGACCGAGCACGAAACGCCTGTTGAAAGAAATCAATGAAATGTAAGAAGCATGGATCGGCAGACTTCCTCCGCCACCACCCCGCCGCGATGTGAAAACGCTGATTATTAAACAAATCTACATTAGAATAAAACACCGAGAGAAAAAGCATAAAGAAAAGAAAAACGTGTACATTCAAAAACTCCCATAACATATATGAATAAGCAGTGGTCAACAGTGGCAAAAAAAGATCTTCTTTTATATCTTAGCAGGCTATACGAGTAAGTTACCGCATGTTGAGGCATAAAGAAAATTTATGAAGCTAACCGAAATCTATTTTTGACATTTTTAAATGTTTACTTGAATTGATTACAAACATACTGTCTATTGTTTAAATGTCTGCGCATGTAATAAACAAAATAATACATATAACAATAATAAATAGATATAATAAAAAAAGAAAAAAAGAAACTAATATAGTAAAACTTTTCACCTTTGTAGAGACTAAACAATCCATTAAAAATTACTACACAGAGAAACTTTACAGACAACATGGCTTTGATGAATCTTGACGCACGTTCACTTCTATTCTAACATAAAAAACATTGAAAAATTTCTATCAATTTTTAGAAATGGTCTGTTTTTGCATTTGGACCAAAGACTTTCTTATTTTGACAGTTTTTCAATCAAATTTGTTGTAACGAATAGTTTCGGTAATAGTGCCTATTGACAAAACCATTAAACATCCATTTAACATCCATTAGGGCCAATCAATAACATAAATTTATTTCGAAGATAATGAAAATCGGAACAATCAGAAAAAACAATAGTTACAATAAATGGATAGTATTGAAATGGGACAAGTATCATGTAAACTTAGGTTACTTGGCTATCGTCGGGTACAAACGAATGCTGCTAACGCTAAGTTGTATCTATCGATGAATTAAATAGATCCCTGGATGTCCGCGAGCAAGATCCAACCTTCGAAAAATAACGTTAGTCTCCATTCATCATGTTCTGATTAACAGAGAGTAAGGTACTGTGGGTATCCCACCAGGCCGCTAGGGAAGTGTCCTGGTAATTAATTACATATCGCCTTCGTGCCATTTTTTATTGTGAAATGCAATATAATTGATAAAAAAATGCAAAAAAGTGTTATAAAAATATCACAACAGAACATACAAGACAGAACAGGAAATGGCTGGAAAGGACTGGACAGATGTGAAGGGATCATACGACTCATAAAATGGTAACATGTTTCTGTTACCATTTTGACAATCATTAAAAACTAGTTCATACTATTTCTATACATTATTATCTGGCTTACGTATACCCCCATATTGCAGGTTGAGCAAACAGATATGCCAAACAAATTTAAAGATAAACTGAAGAAATGTTTAGTAAATGTAGGACAGAATGCACGAATTGTTGGGTAGAAACCAATTAAAAGTACACGCATTGCCGTATATGTTGAATAAGGTGGAAATTCGCTGAAAGTGTACGAATTGCCGAATATGGTGAATTAGGTAGAGATTCACTTAAAGTGCATGCATTGCCATATATGGCGAATTAGGTAGAAATCCATTTAAAGTGCACGCACTGCCGTATATAGTGAATCAGGTAGAATTCACTAAAAGTGCACGCACTGCCATCTATGGTGAAATAGGTAGAGATTCACTTAAAGTATATGGTGAATTAGGTAGAAATCCATTTAAAGTGCACGCACTGCATTTGAATAAGGTGGAAATTCACTGAAAGTGTACGAATTTCCGAATATGCACTTTTAGTGAATTCTATCTGATTCACCATATACGGCAGTGCGTGCACTTTAAATGGATTTCTGCCTAATTCACCATATATGGCAATGCATGCACTTTAAGTGAATCTCTACCTAATTCACCATATTCGGCAATTCGTACACTTTCAGTGAATTTCCACCTTATTCAACATATACGGCAATGCGTGTACTTTTAATGGGTTTTACTTTTAGTGAATTCTACCTGATTCACCATATACGGCAGTGCGTGCACTTTAAATGGATTTCTACCTAATTCACCATATACTTTAAGTGAATCTCTACCTATTTCTATGGTGAATTTGGTAGAAATCCATTTAAAGTGCACGCACTGCCGTATATGGTGAATTAGGTAGAAATACACTAAAAGTGCACGCATTGCCATTTATGGTGAATTAGGTAGAAGTTCATTAAAGTGCACGAATTGCCATTGATGGTGAATGAGATAGAAATCCACTAAAAGTGCACGCACTGCCGTATATGGTGAATAAGGCAGAAATTCACTAGAAGTGCACGCATTGCCATCTATGGTGAATTAGGTAGAAATTCATTAAAGTGCATGCATTGCCATTTATGGTGAATTAGGTAGAAATTCATTAAAGTGCACGCATTGTCATTTATGGTGAATTAGGTAGAAATCAATTTAAAGTGCACGCATCGTCGTATATTGCGAATTAGGTAGAAATCCACTTAAAGTTCACGCACTGCCATATATGGTGAATTAGTTAAAATAAATTAAAGAAGTAGCTCTGGTAAAAATAATTATGTATTCATTCCGAAACCCACGTCCCGACCCAGAATGGCAATACAGTGAAAGAAATGTCTTCCGCCTCCCTCCACCCCTACTCCCTCTTGCATCGAACTACTACTCCTCCAACTGAGCCATTCATCGTCGCAATAGTTGCCCATATGACCGACGCTTCCTAATTTAGTTGTTAGGTTGTTGGGGATAGTGCAGGCAGGACCTTAATCAATTAAGGCCCTGGTGCAGGATAGCGAATAAAAAACCTGATTGTTCTCATAAAGCACGTAGCACCGAAATAGTGGGTCCCAAGTTCTAAACAGACCAGTGATTCACAAAATTATAGGTATATTAGTATTTCATGGCCCAATTGTATTATCTTTTTTTATTTATGTTATTGTATTAATATATATTAAATGATTTTACCTCTCTAATAGCAACATTTTTCCTCTGCTAGCGATCATATACTAGTAATTCCAGCCAAGAAAAGATAAATCTGTAGTAAGAAAGGGACATAATGGTCAATTAGCTTAACATTACAAGGGAATAGCATTAATTGCTGGGTCTGAAAACAGTCTAGAACAGCCGGTACCTAAGACATATTTATAGGCCTACCAACTCGCGATATTCTCCCGTTTCACTACATTTCCAACAATGCAAACAAACTTGAGTTGTCCTAGAAAATATAAGGTTAAAATCAAGGACATGTGCTAGAGTCACTCAACCAGCAATTTCTCGAAACCTTTTCATATCACTTGCTAACCAAACTCATTTAGAGTATAGTGTCTTCAAACAATTCAAAGGTAGTAACTGCGACTGCTCTTTTCTCAGGATAAATTGTTTAAATGTATTATATTTGATAAATAAATTGACAGACTGTGGGGAATAAATAATGTTAAAATAAAGTTGTAAGATAGTTTTTTATTTATTTTGTCATTGTTACTTTTATATTATTATAATTACTTTATTATTATTAAATTTTTGTTTTGAATTTCTTTTTTCTAACTTGCTACTTTTCTCTGTTGCATCTGTCTGTATTTTTTTATTCAGAGGTTATCAGAACAGACGAAAAAGTGTTGGAACGAAACTGTAACTAGGTTCGATTGAGGTACTAAAGAGGGTCAATTTTGTAGATTAAGCACAATATCGACCTCCGTAACAACACAAAATGGCGGATGAAATTCCTGTGATACCGAAAGCTGGCACACTATTTATTAACAGTGGAAATATAGTAAACTGGAACAGACTTAAAAGAAAACCGTCACAATCCCCAACAGACGAGGTATGAATGCTTTCCATTCATAAACTAATTTACGTTGTCAAATTCAATAAATTCCGTAAAGAGTAGCCAATTTACAGTGACATTAGCAGATTTCGCGCACCTGTTTACAATTAAAATTCAGTTAATCAGAATTCGTTAAAGCTATTTAAGACCCGCCGAAGCATTTGTGTGACTTAGGCTTCTCTTTTTGTGATTTTTCCCTTTAAATGTCGACAAGGGAGGTAATATGTTTCTTATTGAGGGCTATACAAGTTTCTCTGATTGCACATAAAATGTACAGTCACTGTCACAGTTGTATGATTAAGAGGTACCAGTTCCTGTGTGATAAACATGTATATTATTTTTTCTTACTTTTCTTTAAGTTACAGTCATGAAAATACAAAAAGGTAATTTGAGTGATTTAATAGTAAATTGGTAATCTTGACGTTCATCTAAAATGTTGAAATGTCAAATTATCAGCTGTTAAAAATTTACATAAGGGTGTAGGTCTGGTTTACGGAGTTTTCGTCTAACTTCATTTTCGTCTAACTTACTTTATATAGTAAACCAATAGGAGATTTCGTCTAACTTATTTATATAATGCTATCACAGTACAATTAGCGTAATTATCACCAACTGTACTATTGTATGGTTAATTTATATATTCCAATTTATATACAAATTTATATTCAAAAATAATATCTTTTCATATAATATATATGTATTAGAATAATGTTCACTCTTGTTCTAATTAACGTTTTATTTCATTATTCTTAAAGCAACTGACTCACAGACGATGGTAAAAAGAAAATGTTTATACATATCAAAATTCTTGCTGTAATCGTGAAGAACATATTTAAACTAAGTTACTGACACAGTTTTTGTTACAGGAAAACATCAAAATATAAAGTTTTACACTTATCGGTAAAAAATTTACCCCGTTAGTCACAGGGTAGATACTTTAGTTATAACATTAATTTTGAGGCAATTTAATTACTAGACGCCGTGGCTCAGTGGTCTAAGTCGTCGTTGTATATTTTACTGACCGAAAGGTCGTGGGTTCGAATCCTGGTTAAGTCAAAACTTTTTTTTTCAGTTTTCGTAGAGTATAGAAGCATAATATTATATTTTTTCCATAGTATATTAAATCCTCTTAAATTTAAAAGAATAAAAAATTTCAGCAAAATTTTGTGAGTCAGTCGCTTTAATAAAATCAACATAATTTCAATATTTGCTATATTTACTTAAAGGAAATTTAGATAAGTGTAGTGGAGCCTTGCTGTTGGGCTAGCTCTTTAGCGACATGGTTGGAGTGTCTGGAACGTTTGCCAAGTTAAGCAACGTTCTCCATGGTTGGTACTTGGATTGGTGTCCCAAATTGACCTCATAGGCTAGGTTACTACATTGGTGGCAGCGGTAATTCCATGAATCTTGCCAGCTCTTTACCTTGGTTTGTGCCTGTGTGCACTGGAAGTGCAGTGGGAATTGAGTCCCTTGCACAGTTGGAGTAGAATGGGGTCTCTGTAGGAAGCTGTACAGTAGATGCCAAGCTCCTTAAGGTTAAAGAGGGGAGGAGTGTAGTGGTGCAGGTATATAAGGCATTTCCAACAGTCTCGCTGTTGGGCTAGCTCTTTAGCAACATGGTTGGAGTGTCTGGAACGTTTGCCAAGTTAAGCAACGTTCTCCATGGTTGGTACTTGGATGGGTGTCCCAAATTGACCTCATAGGCCAGGTTACTACATAAATACCAAAGAAACCAATATATTAAATACAAATTAAAACAACAAATTTCATAGAATGCCTAAGTTACTAATATAGTGTTTTAATAGTATAATTGCTATAATTAATAAATTATGGCTTATTGTCTATTGTTTGTATTTTAAAACACAACTTTATGTTCATAATACTAACAAGAATACAGTTGGTGATAATTATGCTAATTGTACTGTGATAGCACTATATTAATAAGTTAGACGAAATCTCCAATTGGTTTATTATATAAAGCAAGTTAGACAAAACTGTAGTTAGACAAAAGTACTAGCTTAATAATGTTTGCACTTACATTAGTCAAACCTACCTTAAAGAGTTGAACTGCTTTTATAGATTTATAATCTTATGTTGTTCTACCTTTAATGATTTTGCAAGAAGGTGAACAAGGTCTGCCTCATTGCAGATGATACTGCAATATACATTGCTCAGCCCTCTGCAAACCAATTGGTTACCCTCCAAAATGACCTAAATCATTAGAAAAGTGGAGTCAGAGTGGGAATTCAACCCCTTCAAGTGTCAAGTTATCCACATCACAAAAAGGAAACATCCTATCCCAACACAATACTACCTCCATGGAGTCCGACTAGAATCGGTTACCATAGCAAAATACCTAGGCATGGATATCTCAGATAACTTTACATGGGATCCTCATATAAACAGGACAACCTAGAGAGCAAAACAAACATTAGGGTTCCTACACAGAAAACATTAAGGTCAAATCCCAGTCCATTAAATCCATAGCTTACTAGACATTAGTCAGACCCCAGCTTGAATACAGTTTTGTAGTATGGTCTCCCCACACCAAAACACAAATAGATCAAATTGAAAATGTCTAAAAAGAGCAGTATGTTGGATCAAGTTAGATAACATGCTCCAATCGCTTAATCTCCGTCGACTTGAACTCTGGTATATAGAGCTAGGTTATCACTGTTAAATAAGATTTACCATGATCTGGTTGCTATTCCCATTAAAGAATACCTGACCCCCTCCCTACCCCATACCCCCCTCCACCCCCACCCTCTGCCAAACGTCCCGCCATGGCCATCCCCTGAGCTATAGGTCATTTACAGCAACTTTAGACTACTATAAATTCTCTTTCTTTAGTAGGACTGTATTCCATTTTTCGGACCTGCAACAAGGATAAGCTTAAGGTCTTTCTGGAAATAGCAGTTTCAATTTTTCAAGTTGATCACTTAGCAGTGCTCTTGCTAGGATTTAAACAGGACAAGGTACTGCTGGAAGAAGGGACTCTTGAATGCAAATGCATTTAAACTGTCTAAAATGACATACAGAGATTTAATAACTTTGGATCAGAGTCATGAAGTTTTTAACAACAATGTGTATATGTCGTCTCTTCTGTTATTTCTTGGTGCCTTATAAGTGAAGACCTATGCCCATAAACTTAAAAAAATCCACAAGAAATAGGTAAATGCAAGGTCTTGTCTTAATGGGCATGAAAAGTTTCCACAGGGCAAGGTGCACAATAAAAGAGGCAGGGTGCTACACCCTGCTGTTTTGTACTTGGTTAGTTATGTAAATTGGACAAATATATAAATCTAAAGCTTGTAACAAGTGGACAGTAGATGGTGTTTATATATGTTTGTGATTTAATGTGGGTCTGTAGTTCTTGTCTGTTTTGACTCATTAATGTTTGTCCTTATGTTGTCTGTTACTGTGTGTACACGTTTTTGTATTTGAAGCAATATAGGGCAAAACCATCTTAAATGTGATTTAATGTTACCTTGAAAAGGAAGTTGGTATTTTGTTTAATTATGTTATATGTATGTAGATTACATGTAAATTGTTCACGATAATCGAACCAAGTCGAAACTTTTGTTGTTTAAATGAATTTCTTCTGTAGTAGTGTTAAGGGGACTCTTGTTAATATAGGAACTTACTTACATTTGTAAGTAAAACCAAATAAAGCAGATTAAAGTTATCTAAAAGTAGGATTTTATCTTCACCATTTTTGGAGAAAAAAACAACAACAACACACACAGCAATTTGTATAGTTTTTGGGGTCATGTAATATCTGCATGTTTCCCAGTCTGTGTAAATGTAGGCAAGTTTAAGCTAAACATGTAATAATTTCATATCAATTTAAGAGATGGACACAGTTCTTAAGGTACTCCCTTGAGAAGATCAAAATCTGGCCTGTATGAGGTGGCCTTCTTTTAATTTAAGGCAGTTTCCTCTTTTATATGTTATGAGGGATCAAATTTTAGCAGCCTTTATTCTCAAGTGGTCTTTATTTATTCCCAAGTGGTCTTTATTCCCAATGGTCTTTGAATCAAGTCTGACTGTATTATTTCAGATCAGTGAATGTGTTGACTCAACATTACACGTCTTCTTTGAAGCTGCTGACAAAAATGAACTGCAGGTTTGTAATGAGCCAAGTTAAAATATATAAATTATGTTTATTATCTCACTTTTTCTTTGCTTGAATTCATAAAGTGAGTGATAAAAGTGAAATACCATTAACCAGTCAACAAATTTCAGATGCTTACTCATGGATGACACACACCAGATTGCATTCAGTTTCTGACATATTTGTTAAATACTAGATGTTATCAGCATAATATTTTATTTATTTTCTGAAAACTTGTTAATTTTTTGTCTTTGCTTTCTGCAAGATTGATATTAATTTTACAGATACCAGTTCACATTTCAACAATATTTATTTAGCTTTTATTTACAGTAAATCATGACATATTTTGTATGAAATATAGAAAGTGCAAAGATAGAATAGTAAAGGTGTTTTCTGTCACAGCATACTTGAAAAGAATATAACTATTCTCAGAAGAACTTTTTTCAATGAAGTGTATGGTGAAATGTTACTTCATGCAGCTTTGTTGACATTTCAGTACGTTACAGACTTAAATTGTGTTCATCAGAAATTTAAAGAGACCATTCCACGAGATGACAGAGAAGATCTTAAACTTACTGGTATGACTACTTGATTTCATATTGAAGAATTAATTGTGAACAAGACTCGGTCTTGTTTTATCCATAAACTCAACCTGTTATAGCCTGACTGAGAACTAGCAAGGTGTAAATGAAGTGCTTTTTATGTAAAGAACACAGGAAACACTGTTCCTCTGTGGTCAAGCAGTCCAAGGATAATGGATCACATTGATTTTACTGATATAGAAAAATAAACGTACCAATAGGATAATGATTGAACCTGATGTTCTGTTCATTCTAAAACAGTGCAGGCATATTCATGAAAAAGCTTATTTTTTGCAGTTTCATTAAAAAAGTTACTGTGCTTTATTTCTAATATGTTCATTGATTTCAAAAGCAAAGTAAGGATTGATTTTGGTACAAATAAAGATCAATTCAGCCAAGAAGACATCTTTCTTGGGAAATCAAGAACTACTTACATCTGTGATTCCGGGACTTTAACGTCGTCCTTCATTATTTGTTTAAAGCGTTTTTGCTACTTATATGATCCTTTATCATTGAGAAAGATTGTTAATATGGCTAATTCAATATAAGGCTTATAGGATACTGCAAAGGACCAGTAGTTAAGTAAACTTTCCTTCTGTTTCAGCAGAGGAAAGATTCTGTATTCTTGTATTTTTACTAGGATTATTTTTTTCAAGTAAATGTACATTCACAGAAGTAAATGATATGTTCATTGTTAGCTGTGTTTTTGGAACCAGGGACAGAAACGCTTTGCAAGAGATAAAGAAATAAATACCTTGTTGAATGAAACTTTTTGACAGAAAAAATCCAGGTGAGATATTGTATTGTGGTACCTGATTTGTGTATGAGCATGTATACTTTTCAGTAAAGATCTTCCTGAGTACCTTTCTACCTCCTGAATCTATCAAAGAAGCTGTAGAGAGAGGTAAGTGACGTTTAAACTATGTTTGTTTTTCACAAAAATGCTTTGTAAGTTAACATTAACCATAAATCTTGTCAGTAACTGAGTTACCATTGAAACTATATTAACTTTCCTCGACCTTAGCACCTGTTTGAATAAAAAAAAAGATCAGCTTGTTACAGGTTGAAGTCCACTGTTTAATTAAAAGGGGAAAAAAAGAGAAAATCATCTAAAAAGTAACAAAGAGGGAATTCTTTCATTCTTAATTCAGAGCAGTATGTACAGACAGTACATAGACATGAGGTATAGTAATATTTGAAAATTTCATTGGTAATACAACAACAACAAACAGCATCGATATTTATAAGCGAACTAAACTAAACATAACACATGTCTGTGGATAGGAGTAGTGAAAAAATTTTCATAAATCAGTGTTGTCATATGCGAGTATGATGTTGTATATAGAAAATAATAGAACAAACAAGGACACAAAAATAGACCAACAGTAAAAAGTTTATAAAGCATATTCAAGTTAGGGGAAGGGTGCGACTTCTATATGCTGTCTACAAAAATTATCAAGAAATATCTTGTTTTTGGGGTGACATACATGTACATTTATGAAATTTTGTAAGATTAGGCCTTGGTAATTTTGGTAAATATCTCAAATGCAAATTTCTACATTTTTAAGAAATCAGCAGGTTACTGACCCTATTTAAATGAAATTTGTTTGTCTTTAGTAACCAAAAAAAAAATTTTTTAAAAATCGTCAGTTCAGTTAGGTCAGTGGTTAGATGGAATAATCATCTTTATTAATTGGGAGGTGTTATAAAACTTGCATCAGGGTAACTGCCTTACCTTATTAGATTAAATGATTTTTATATTTCAGCGTTGACTGAGTTGGATGTAACTTACATAGAAACTGCTTTACTCGCCTTTCCCGAAATTGAAAATGAGGAAGTTAACCTCGAGACCATTCAGCCATATTGGAAAGTCCTAGAAAACCTTGTCCACCGAGAGCTGGTCTGGTCAATCGGCATGGCAGATCTCGACAAAAATTTATTAGAGGAGCTTTATGATTGGGCAGAGGTATGAAATTATTTTATTTATAGTTTTTTATACCATTAGAAAATGTTTTTAGCTCCACTTTTTGCTGAAAAAAATGGAGCTATTGTCATTACCCTCTCGTCGGCATTGGTCAACCTTATTGTTAAGATGCATATCACAGAAACTATCAAAGCTGTTACTTCAAATTTAGAATACCTGTTCACTATCAAAATGTGACACCATTTCTAAAGGGCAGATAACTCTCAAATTTATTTGTGCAAAGTTATGCCCCTTTTTCGACTAAGAATTTCTTGGTTTACCTTTTTAGCTCACCTGAGCATGCTCATGTGAGCTTTTAGGATCCTTGATTGTCCGGCGTCCGTCCGTCCGTCCGTCCGTCCGTCCGTCCGTCGTCCACAATCATTCAAACGACATCTCCTCTGAAACCACTGGGCAAAATTTAATGAAACTTGCCTAGAATGTTCCTTGCATGAAGCTCTACCAAGTTTGTTCAAATGGTTCCGGTTCATTGCATTTCTGGGTCACAGGAGCTAAAAACAGATTTTAAAAGTTGGATCTTTAAAAATCTTCTTGTCAGAAACCGTAAGGCATAGAGCTAAGATATTTGGTGTGAAGCATTGTCTAGTGGACCTCTACCAAGTTTGTTCAAATCATGGCCTCTGGGTCAAAAATGGCCCCGCCCCAGGGGTAACTTGTTTTACATAGAGTTATATAGGAACAACTTTAAAAATCTTCTTGTCAGAAACCGTAAGGCATAGAGCTAAGATATTTGGTGTGAAGCATTGTCAAGTGGACCTCTACCAAGTTTGTTCAAATCATGGCCTCTGGGTCAAAAATGGCCCTGCCCCAGGGGTAACTTGTTTTACATAGAGTTATATAGGAAAAACTTTAAAAATCTTCTTGTCAGAAACCGTAAGGCATAGAGCTTAGATATTTGGTATGTAGCATTGTCTAGTGGACTTCTACCAAGTTTGTTCAAATTATACCTCTGGGGTCAAATTTGGCCCAACCCTGGGGTCATTGGTTTTACATAGGCTTATATAGGAAAAACTTCGAAAATCTTCTTGTCTGAAACCACAAGGCCCTGAGCCTTTAGATTTAGTATGTAGCATTGTCTAGTGGACTTCTACCAAGTTTGTTCCAGTTATACCCCTGGAGTCAAATTTGGCCCCACCCCGGGGTCATTTGTTTTACATAGGCTTATATAGTGAAAACTTTGAAAATCTTCTTGTAGAAGGAGAAGTAACATTTTCAGTCCAAATAATCTGGAAATTTGTCAGACAGGTTGTTTCTATGATTTCTAGCTCAGGTTTGAATATGGGTCATCTTGGTTCAGCAACTAGGTCACAGAGCCCAAAAATAGAAAAACCTTGTTAACACTCTAGAGGTTACATTTTCAGTCCAAATATCCTGGAAATTTGTCAGAAAGGTTGTTTTGATGATTTTTAGCTTAAGTTCAAAATTGGGTCATCTTGGGTCAAAAACTAGGTCACAGAGCCCAAATATGGAAAAACCTTGTTAACACTCTAGAGGTAACATTTTCTGTCCAAATAACCTGGAATCTGTCAGAAAGGTTGTTTCAATGATTTCTAGGTTAAATTTGAATATGTGTCATCTGAAATCAAAAACTAGGTCACAGAGCCAAAAAATAGAAAAAACTTGTTAACACTCTAGAAGCTACTTTTCAGTCCAAATATTCTCGAAATTTGTCAGAAAAATGGTTTAATGATTTCTAGCTCAGATTCGAATAAAGGTCATTTGGGGTCAAAAACTAGGTCACAGACCCCAAATATGGCAAAACCTTGTTAACACGCATTGGGGTAACATTTTCAGTTCAAATAACCTTGAAATTTGTCAGAAAGATTGTTTTAATGATTTCTAGCTCAGTTTTGAATATGGGTTATGTGGGGTCAAAAACTAGGACACAGGGCCAAAAAGTAGAAAATCCTTTTTAATGCTCTAGAGGTTACATTTTCAGTCCAGATGTCCTTGAAATTTGTCAGAAAGGTTGTTTTGATGATTTTTAGCTTAAGTTCAAAATTGGGTCATCTGGGGTCAAAAACTAGGTCACAGAGCTAAAAATATGGAAAAACCTTGTTAACACTCTAGAGGTAACATTTTCAGTCCAAATAACCTGGAATCTGTCAGAAAGGTTGTTTCAATGATTTCTAGGTTAAATTTGAATATGGGTCATCTGAAATCAAAAACTAGGTCACAGAGCCAAAAAATAGAAAAAAACTTGTTAACACTCTAGAAGCTACTTTTCAGTCCAAATATTCTCGAAATTTGTCAGAAAAATGGTTTAATGATTTCTAGCTCAGATTCGAATAAAGGTCATCTGGGGTCAAAAACTAGGTCACAGACCCCAAATATGGCAAAACCTTGTTAACATGCATTGGGGTAGCATTTTCAGTTCAAATAACCTTGAAATTTGTCAGAAAGATGTTTTTTAATGATTTCTAGCTCAGTTTTGAATATGGGTTATGTGGGGTCAAAAACTAGGACACAGGGCCAAAAAGTAGAAAATCCTTGTTAATGCTCTAGAGGTTACATTTTCAGTCCAAATGTCCTTGAAATTTGTCAGAAAGGTTGTTTCAATGATTTCTGGCCTAGATTAGGATATCGGTCATCTGGGATTAAAAACTAGGTCACAGAGCCTAAAATGTAAAAACCATTTTAACACTCCAGAGGTGATATTTTCAGTCCAAATATCCAGGAAATTTGTCAGACAGGTTGTTTTGATGATTTCTAGCTCAAGTACTAATATGGGTCATCTTTGGTCAAGAACTAGGTCACAGAGACCAAATATGGAAAAACCTTGTTAACACTCTAGAGGCTACACTTTCAGTCCAAATAACCTGAAAATTTGTCAGAAAGGTTGCTTCTATGTTTACCAGCTCAACTTTGAATATGGGTTATCTGGATTAAAAAACTAGGTCACAGAGCCTAAATATCGAAAAACTTTCAGTCCAAATAACCTTGAAATTTGTCAGAAAGATTGTTTCAATAATTTCTAGGCCAAGTTTGAATATGGATCATCTGGGGTCAAAAACTAGGTCACAGAGCCCAAATATGGAAAAACCTTGTTAACACTCTAGAGGCTACACTTTCAGTCCAAATAACCTTGAAATTTGTCAGAAAGATTGTTTCAATAATTTCTAGGCCAAGTTTGAATATGGGTCATCTGGGGTCAATTAACCAGGTCCATAGCAACTTTGTTAAAAGCAGTCATATTCAGGTGAGCGATATAGGGCCATCATGGCCCTCTTGTTTGTTAATCTTGTTTTTAATTGGCAATGGACATAATAATTTTTTTTTTTTATTTTCCCTGTATCACATATTTTGTCACAAAATACTGATGGAAGAGAAGAATGGTTTTGTAGCTTACAGAAATTTAGTTCCACTTACCAGAGGTTTTTATTATTTATACAATTACAGGGGCGTAGCCAGGGCTTTTGAAGGTGTACGCAGAATCCTAGGGAGGTCCGGGGGCATGCTCCCCCGGAAATTTTTTTTCTGTAGATCGTCTCGGGAGCGTTTTGGCAGGTTTTTGGCATAAAATAAGTCACCAATTTTACTCGATTTTCTGGACCAATGTGTACGCAGCTGCGTATTCTGCGTACTGGTAGCTACGCGCCTGAATTAGGCATATTTTATTATAAAAGTATTGGGTGGTACATATAACAGGTGCTTTGCATTAAGAGTTTTTTAGAGTTTAATGTACACACATACAATATGTATAGAGAGCAGATTGTCAAACTTAAAAAAGTCCTGTTTTATAGTCTGTGAATTACTTGGAGTTTTAAATGCAAAAAGTTCTGTTTTTGCCTCATCATGTCTATTTTAAACCCTGAACATGCTGAAATTTTGTAATGGATTTGCCCAACTTTGAATTTGGAACAGTCCGTTCAAAGTTTAAGGAATTTCAGTATCAAAATACAAAAAAATAGAGCTACCAACAGTATAGAGCCTGGTCAGACTGCACGGATGTGCAGGCTGGCCTGGCTCTATACTGGTGGCAAAGGCTAATCCCTTTTGGTTCCAGCAGGTTAAGGGTTAAAGAAATTTCAGGTTGTAAAAATTGATTCACTTTCAGAAAATCTTGTCTGTGTTAGTTATACATGTCTGTTTGTCTGTTTCCTGGCAGATACTCACTGAAATATTTGTTTCATCATATTTGAACTGAAGAAAGTAAATATTCTGCTAGGCATAAGACAGGCAGAGGTAGTAAAATATAAAACTGAATAAAAGCACTATAGTGTAATCATTAAATTTTCAGGTAAAACCAGTCATTAACCAGGTGAACTTGGACTCATGTTGTGTGATGCCAAAAGATCTCGTAGAGTATGCAGAACTGAATGACATACAGCTGCTGACCCATAATGACCCAAGAAGTATGTATTATTTTCTTAGTTTACATGATACGACACTACTTGTTAGAATGCCTCAATAGCTTGATTGGCAGCATCACTTTAAAGCTAATATATCGAGGGGTGGATGCTAATCAGCTCTTAGTGCTATAAAATAATTAAAGACGCAGATGGCTTTTTTTTCACTATTACCTCTCGATATGGTCTCAGAGATGAAACCAGTGCTGATACAAATATCACCATACAGTAATCTGTAATTAATAATATTTCAGATGTGTTTCCTACAGAGGCTTTGCAGGACGTAATACGTGAGAATGCTACAGAGAAAGACAGTGAGAACTGGGAGGCTCTTTGGGTATTGCGATATTCCGTGCTCATTAAGTGTAGAGGTATCATAAAGTCAAAAGGGTATTTGTTAAAAGCCTCACGGGACATCAAGAAGAGAAAATGACAATTTTTCCAAGCATGACTGTGATACAATATGGGTTTAAATCCATGTTTGCTTCAAGAATGAATTCCTGTTTGTGTGAATAATGTTCAGAATTGAGTGACGTACATTTGTATGTCTGTACAATCTAATATAATTAGTCATTTGAGCCTGTACTGATGAAAGGGGCTTCCAGATAAAATTCTTTTTGAAAATAACTTAAGCAACAGTAATATTTTGCTGTAAAATTTGATAACAAGAGTGTTATTTATTTTATGTTCTCCAGTGAATTATAGAGTTTTCTCAGTGAAATAAAATTGATAATCCACTGTTTTAAAACTGTGGAATACCATTTTTCACTGTTTTTGCCGAACTACTTTTTTAAACATTACCTCCCTTCATTACATTTGTCACGAGTTCCTCACAACAGTCTACACAACAGTCCCATTATTTCATATCCAGGATCTCCAGCTCGTCCTCCATACAAGAGAATCAGGCAGATAATTGATAGTGACAGTGATTAAGTAATTATAAAATACACAAATAAATCCAACTTGTAAAAGTTGTGTTTCCATAGTTTTACAAGATGGCGGACTTTTGAATCGAATGACAGCTGATTGGTATTGGTGTGTATTACTCCGCCATTCATGGCAAGATGAAGATCAGATTTGTTTCATTTGACAATTACGTAGATTTATGTAAAGTTAACTTTTTTTTCAGTTTATTTAGATGATATAGATAAGATGTTTTAGATACTTGTATCTGAAATAAAAGTCAGAACTATTTTCTGTTGCTTTATCAATAAAGATTGAAAATAAAGCAGCTATTATTTGGGGCCGTTCATTGGGAACAAGAAATTCGTAGTTATAGTTTGTCAAGAAAACATGAAATAAAAAGAAAATTTGTTTGTTTCAGTGTAATATCAATTTTATTTCACTTGAAATTTCACGTGGCTATTTATTTTAGCTAACTGACAAATTATACAGACCTTACAGTTTAAACATTGAGTCAGTCCTGCATGTATTTGTTGGGTTTTATAAAAGTTTTAATACATTTATTTATGATAAGATTTTATACATTTATTTATAATATAACAAGTATTTGGATAATTTGATAAGAAATACTATGAATGTAGCCAGTACTTTGAAGACAGTACAAGAACTTTGTAACCTATGTATAAACAAGATGTGTTATAGAAAAATGGAAGAGAAACTCAGTGTTTGTAATATATATTTGAATTATATATCCACTTGGTTGTGTGATGATACAATTATTTTATTTCTATGCCATTTCCAATATACTGTTACGTTTTTGTAACATTTTTTAACATGTATTGCTTTTTAGACCAAACTTGATATTTAATTAGTAGTCATTCCATGGTTACATCTGGTAAGTTGTTATTTACATGTATAATCTTTTTATTAAAACTTTATGAATAAAATGTATGTAGTATTCAAAGAAAATATTTTCTAGAATGCTCTTAAGATACATACCCTTAATTAAATGTGCCCCTTTTCTAAAATAAGTTAAAGACTATGTTTGAAAAATTCTTATTGCATGCTTAAATTCAACTAATTTTGATTGAGAAATGTTAAGGGTAAAAAAAATGGAAGTTAAGAAACATAATTGTGTCAGAATATTCATTTAAGAAACTTGGATGTGAATTTAGAGCAAATAGGATAAACCTGTATTAAAGTCTACCCTTACACAAAAATCATATGGACTGCCACAGGATTAAAGTTCTTTATGTATGTACTGCTATGGGATTAAAGCTCTCTTTGTATGTACTGCCACAGGATTAAAGTTCTGTATGTATGTACTGCTATGGGATTAAAGTTCTCTTTGTATGTACTGTTATGGGATTAAAATTCTTGATGCATGTACTGCTATGGGATTAAAGTTCTCTATGTATGTACTGCCACAGGATTTAAGTTCTTTATATATGTACTGCAATGGGATTAAAGTTCTCTATGTATGTACTGCTATGGGATTAAAGTTCTCTATGAATGTACTGCTGTCTTACTGCTATAGGATTAAAGATCTTTATCCACTGAAAGATATATCATTCTTAGGGTACATTTTTAGTGGTGTACCTTTACACTTCTGGTGGCCTTCTGCATGTACCTTTGCAACAAGGGCAGACTGGAAATTACCTGCACATCTAAATGGTCTTATCATGGTCGGCTCTGTTAGTGTATTCAGTAAGTAAGTTTATTTTAAAAGATAGATTTGCCTGCAAATAATTGAAAGTAGGACAAGGCAAGTTTTGAATTTTAGCAGTAAAAGGTTTACAAAAATTTAGTTTCTTGAGTTTCAACTGATGAATCAATTTAGTTCCAAGAACATCTTCAATCATGAGACGTGTATTTTTTAATAGGGCCATTCTGGTTAACATCCCAATCCAAGAAGGCACTACTGAAGTTGACAAACCCCTTTAGAAGTACATTTGACAAGAATAGACCCCACCCAATGTATAAAGACCACCCCCAACAGAATTTATTTTGCCTTCTCGAGTAGGAGATGTGTGTTATTGGAATAGTCCTGTATAAAAGTCCCATATTGCTATTATGTAAACCCTTTATGCTTGACAAATTTTTGATAGACTAGATTGCACTAAATGACCTTAAAATTTTAATTGAAAATACGTTTTGTCAAGGATGTTTTGTGTTTCTTTAAAAATACTTGTTTTTTAGCTCACCTGAGCACAAAGTGCTCAGGCTGAGCTTTTCTGATCGGTCTTTGTCCGTCGTCCGTCGTCCGTCCGTCCGTCCGTCCGTCCGTCGTCAACTTTTCATTCAAACGACATCTCCTCTGAAACCAATGGGGCAAATTTAATGAAACTTGCCTGGGATGTTCCTTGCATGAAGCTCTACCAAGATTGTTCAAATGGTTCTGGTCCATTGCATTTCTGGTTCACTGGAGCTAAAAATAGATTTTATAAGTTGGATCTTTAAAAATCTTCTTCTCCGAAACCACAAGGCCTGGAGCTTTGATATTTGGTATGAAGCATCATCTAGTGGACCTCTACCAAGTTTGTTCAAATTATGTCCCTGGGGACAAAACTGACCCCACACCAGGGGTCAATTGATTTTACATAGAGTTATATAGGGAAAACTTGAAAATCTTCTTGTCAGAAACCACAAGGCCTAGAGTTAAGATATTTGGTATGTAGCATTGTCTAATGGACCTCTACCAAGTTTGTTCAAATCATGGCCTCTGGGTGAAAAATGGCCCCGCCCCAGGGGTCACTTGTTTTACATAGAGTTATATAGGAAACTCTTAAAAAATCTTCTTGTCAGAAACCGTAAGTTATAGAGCTTAGATATTTGATGAGTAGCATTGTCTAATGGACCTCTACCAAGTTTGTTCAAATCCTGTCCTCTGGGTCAAAAATGGCCCCACCCCAGGGGCCACTAGTTTTACATAGAGTTATATAAGAAAATCTTTAAAAATCTTCTTGTCAGAAACCGTAAGTTATAGAGCTTAGATATTTGGTGTGTAGCATTGTCTAGTAGACCTCTACGAAGTTTGTTCAAATCCTGGCCTCTGGGTCAAAAGTGACCCCGCCCCAGGGGCCACTAGTTTTACATAGAGTTATATAGGAAAATCTTAAAAAATCTTCTTGTCAGAAACCGTATGTTATAGAGCTTAGATATTTGGTGTGTAGCATTGTCTAGTGGACTTCTACCAAGTTTGTTCAAATCATGGCCTCTAGGTCCAAAATGGCCCCGCCTCAGGGGCCACTAGTTTTACATAGAGTTATATAGGAAAATCTTAAAAAATCTTCTTGTCAGAAACCGTAAGTTATAGAGCTTAGATATTTAGTGTGTAGCATTGTCTAGTGGACCTCTACCAAGTTTGTTCAAATCCTGGCCTCTGGGTCAAAAATGACCCCGCCCCAGGGGCCACTAGTTTTACATAGAGTTATATAGGAAAATCTTAAAAAATCTTCTTGTCAGAAACTGTAAGTTAAAGAGCTTAGATATTTGGTGTGTAGCATTGTCTAGTGGACCTCTACGAAGTTTGTTCAAATCCTGGCCTCTGGGTCAAAAATGGCCCCGCCCCGGGGTCACTTGTTTTACATAGAGTTATATAGGAAAAACTAAAAAATCTTCTTGTCAGAAACAAGAAGGCCTACAGTTAAGATATTTGGTGTGTAGCATTGTCTAGTGGACCTCTACCAAGTTTGTTCAAATCCTGGCCTCTGGGTCAAAAATGGCCCCGCCCCGGGGTCACTTGTTTTACATAGAGTTATATAGGAAAATCTTAAAAAAATCTTCTTATCAGAAACCGTAAGTTATAGAGCTTAGATATTTAGTGTGTAGCATTGTCTAGTGGACCTCTACCAAGTTTGTTCAAATCCTGGCCTCTGGGTCAAAAATGGCCCCGCCCCAGGGGCCACTAGTTTTACATAGAGATATATAAGAAAATCTAAAAAAATCTTCTTGTCAGAAACCGTAAGTTATAGAGCTTAGATATTTGGTGTGTAGCATTGTCTAGTGGACCTCCACCAAGTTTGTTAGAAAAATGTCCCTGGGGTCACTATTGGCCCCGCCCGAGGGGTCACAAGTTTTAAATAACAATATAGAAGAAAATCTTTAAAAATCTTCTTGTCTGAAACCACAAGACCTAGAATTTTAAAATTTGGCATGAAGCAAGCTTTATCAAGCTTTTTCAAATTATTGGATTAGGTTAAAGGTCACGGAGGCTAAAAGAGATTTATCTACTGTACCTCATAGAGCCTTCATTTATAGACCAATATCTTTGATATTCAGTATAGAGGTTCCTTGCATGGACCTCTACCCATGGGTAGGGTTTGAGGTCACTGGGTCAAGGTCAAGGTCACCATAGCTTATAGATATTTCTACTTTCTGTCATAGAGCCTTTATTTATTGACTGATATTTTACATATTTGGTTTGTAGGCACTTACATAATGAAATACTGCTTAACAGCAAACCTACAGCCAAAGTACTCAGGTGAGCGATCCAGGGCCATCATGGCCCTCTTGTTTTATGTTATTATTCTATTACTGGTGACTCACGTCTTTGATTATTGTGAACTAAGAAATTGTAGGGTTTTTTCCATTAAAAGAATATTATCAATGTCAGGAAACTTGTAAGTTTAAGCTAAGAGCAAGGGAGGTGTTCATTTATTTCTCGGATTATAAGTAAGGTAAATTTATAAGCCTGGTAGCAACTAGAAATTCTTGTTTTTTTTCTTTTTTTTGTATTTTGTTATAGTAGGTAATTGCCTCTATTAAAATAATTATGAGTTTTTTTATTCTTATTTTATCAGTTGTATTGTATCAGAGTACTGACATAGTTTGATGTTCAGTTTAGCAACTTCTTACAAAGAGTGTATTCGGACACAGATTTGTAAACTGTAAGCTAATAAACATTTGTTACTATTACAGTGAATTAAGACAGTTGATAAAATATACATTGTATATATACTTGTATGCACAATTATATAGTATTTTAATCATTTATGCATGTACAAACCGTGGGAACATAATCAAATAGTCGGATCTGTTACTAGTTGAGTTACTAAGGTAATTTGTTCAGTTAGATATTTCATATCAGATAGATATTACTTTCCGTTGAACTCAGAGTTTTCTTTCACCATTTTGTGAATGTGGTCAGGGCCTTTCTGAATTGGAATAAACGTTTTGAATAAAATTAGAATTAAACATTTTGCTTTAAAATCACGATTACAAGGGTAAGAAAGATCAATTGATGATTTAATTTCATGTAAATAAAAAAACACAAGTAAATGACAGAAAATTGGACACAGGCGATATTTTCCTCACTTAAGAGAGAGGACAGGTCACCCTCCTAGCCATTGAAAATAAGTTTTTGTATAGCATTGGGAATGAGGACCTTTTTTAGCCCCAGAATAGCTTAAAAGAAAACACTACAAGTCTAGAAGTCGGGTTAGTATTTTGTATTGTAAAAGGTCTTACCGTAAAACTACAAGTTTAGAGTTAGGGTTAGAATTTTGAATTGTAAAAGAAGCACACCCTGCAGATTTCACGATTTTAGATTACTTTTAACTTTTAACCAATAACATAAGTAAAAGAATATCAGTCAAACTTAATGTTTCAAGGAAAATTTCAGGTGATTGTGAACGATATTAAAAAAAAAATTGTGACAGACCTACTGAGTCATAAAAAGATCAGGTTTATTTTCATTAATGTTTTATATTCGGTTGGTTTCAAATGTTTATGACATTTGTGGTACAATTTTTTGGAGGATAATTTTATTATTACAGAGGGTCTCTGAACTGGTTGTTAGTGTAGAAAAATCATGTTTTTTTTGACATACATGTATGTTTTACTTAACACTGCATTGCTTATTACTTTTATGTAGCATATTTTTCACTATTTCTGGAAATATTGTTAGTTTCAGGGGTAGACCGTAGATGATATTTGTGTATTTTTCTTTGTAATTCACAGATATATGAAACTGATGCCTGTATGTCAAGCTTACTATTAGTAACATCTAAAGTAGATTCAATCTACAATAAGAAAAAAAAATCTGGTTAAAGGTTTTGCTGCACAAACTGCATAAGTCTCAACTATCCTTTTCTATGTCACTGAAGCACTCAACTCAATATATATATTTGTGTCTGATGTTTACATTTCCTTTTTGGCCAGTGTGACTTGATACAAATGAAAATAGGGAAAAGTGTCTAAACAACATTGGAAAACACCTGGGTGTAAGAGTAGATCTAATGAATTAAGCTTTATTGATGATTCCCAAAGTAAATATTCTCTCTGAATGTTCTCTATAGAGTTGATAAAATTTAATCAAATGATCAACCTCTGGTCTTCATTCAAAACTCTGTCAGAACCAATACGCCTTCCCCCACACCTACAACCACTAGGATATAGTAAAATGTGCTAACAACAAAAGTAATGAAAACTGACATAATGGCTCATAAATATTGTGGGAAGCTATTAAAAACGCTGCACATAACATCTGGTGAAATCTGGTGTACAGTGTTGCACACATCTAGTGTACTCTGATATAGCACAGTCTCGAATATAATGAAGTAAAAAAAATATGCCCATCATTCCCTTTATTAATTGTCATGAAACTTGCACGGGATGTTTGTCTCATTGATATCTCGGACGAGTTCGAACATGGGTTATCAGGGTTGGAAAACTAGGTCACAGAGCCCAAATATAGAAAAACCTTGTTAACACTCTAGAGGCTACTTTTTCAGTCCAAATATCCTGGAAATTTGTCAGAAAGGTTCTATTGATGATTTCTAGCTCAAGTTCAAATATGGGTCATCTGGGTTCAAAAACTAGGTCACGGAGCCCAAATATAGAAAAATCTTGTTAACACTCTAGAGGTTACATTTTCAGCCCAAATAATCTGGAAATTTGTCAAAAAGGTTGTTTTGACAATTTCTAGGTCAAGTTCAAATATGGGTCATCTGGGGTCAAAAACTAGGTCACAGAGTCCAAATATGGAAAAACCTTGTTAACACTCTAGAGGTTACATTTTCAGCCCAAATAATCTGGAAATTTGTCAGAAAGGTTGCTTTGACAATTTCTAGGTCAAGTTTAAATATGGGTCATCTGGGGTCAAAAACTAGGTCACGGAGCCCAAATATGGAAAAACCTTGTTAACACTCTAGAGGTTACATTTTCAGCCCAAATAATCTGGAAATTTGTCAGAAAAGTTGCCTTGAGGATTTCTAGATCAAATTCGAATATGGGTCATCTGGATTCACAAACTAGGTCACAGAGTCCAAATATGGAAAAACCTTGTTAACATTCTAAAGGTAGCATTTTCAGTCCAAATAACCTGGAAATTTGTCAGAAAGGTTCTATTGATGATTTCTATCTTAGTTTTGAATATAGGTTTTCTGGGGTCAAAAACTAGGTCACAGAGCCCGAAAGTAGAAAAAAACCTTGTTAATCCTCTAGAGGTTACATTTTTAGTCCAAATGTCCTTGAAATTTGTCAGAAAGATTGTTTCAAAGATTTCTAGCTCAGATTTGGATATGGGTCATCTGGGATCAAAAACTAGGTCACATGGTTCAAATATGTAAAAAACTTTTTAACACTCCAGAGGTTACATTTTCAGTCCAAATATCCTGGAAATTTGTCAGACAGGTTTTCTTGATGATTTCTAGCTCAAGTTGGAGTATGGGTCATCTTGGGTCAAAAACTAGGTCACAGAGCCCAAATATGGAAAAACCTTGTTAACACTCTAGAGGTTACATTTTCAGCCCAAATAATCTGGAAATTTGTCAGAAAAGTTGCCTTGAGGATTTCTAGATTAAGTTCGAATATGGGTCACCTGGAATCACAAACTAGGTCACTTAGTCCAAATATGGAAAAACCTTGTTAACATTCTAAAGGTAGCATTTTCAGTCCAAATAACCTGGAAATTTGTCAGAAAGGTTCTATCGATGATTTCTAGCTTAGTTTTGAATATAGGTTTTCTGGGGTCAAAAACTAGGTCACAGAGCCCGAAAGTAGAAAAACCTTGTTAATCCTCTAGAGGTTACATTTTTAGTCCAAATGTCCTTGAAATTTGTCAGAAAGATTGTTTCAAAGATTTCTAGCTCAGATTTGGATATGGGTCATCTGGGATCAAAAACTAGGTCACATGGTTCAAATATGTAAAAAACTTTTTAACACTCCAGAGGTTACATTTTCAGTCCAAATATCCTGGAAATTTGTCAGACAGGTTTTCTTGATGATTTCTAGCTCAAGTTGGAGTATGGGTCATCTTGGGTCAAAAACTAGGTCACAGAGCCCAAATATTGAAAAAACCTTGTTAATCCTCTAGAGGTAACATTTTAATTCCAAATAACCTGGAAATTTGTCAGAAAGCATAATGTATGGTTTCTAGGTCAAATTTGAATATGGGTCATCTGAAGTCAAAACATTTAGGTCACAGAGCCCAAATATTGAAAAACTTTGTACACACTCTAGAGGCTACATTTTCAGTCCAAATGTCCTGGAAATTTGTCAGGAAGGTTGTTTTGATGATTTGTAGCTCAAGTTTGGATATGGGTAATCTGGGGTCAAAAACTAGGTCATAGAGCCCAAATATGGAAAAATCTTGTTAACACTCTAGAGATAACATTTTCAGTACAAATAACCTTGAAATTTGTCAAAGAGATTGTTTCAATAATTTCTAGGTCAAGTTTGAATATGGGCCATCTGGGGTCAAATAACCAGGTCCATAGCAACTTTGTTTAAAGCAGTCATACTCAGGTGAGCGATACAGGGCCATCATGGCCCTCTTGTTTTGAATTACCACTAAGTTAAAACAACTTTAGATATACATGGAACATACTAATTTTTAGGTCTTGTATAACATTTTCTATATATATCAACCCATTTAAAACAAATGTTGTCACAGTTTGACGAAAGTTGTCAATCAGCTGATCATACAATTATATCATCTGTTCTCTTAAACAGATTTTTAGCACAGCCTGTTTTCTATTGTTATAGAAATATGCAAATAAAATATTTTAGTTACATATATGTATAGCCTGTGTATCATATTAAACGTTCTTCTTGAGTGATAAACTAATGTTTGATCAATTTTGTATGCGGTGTGGTAAATATTAGCCCTAAAAAAGATAAATAAAACTAAGTTAGATATTTTTGCAAAATGTGCAGAATGGTCTTAGAAAGAAAGATATAGCAGAAAAGTATGAAATTCCAGCAAGTATAGACAAGAATTTTGAAAAAAGCGTATGAAATCCATGATGCATACCACTGGTCGTTCATGACTTCATGCCATAAATGTGACTGAACGGTACATTTTCCAGTCCCACTGAGCAAAAAGAAAAATTAGTTCCGTTTTTGGTTGCACATAAATAATATATGAACTGGAAGTATATAAGTCAACTCTTTGGACATGGTCAGTTTATATCTGATATATTTGGCATAATAACAACACTATATGGCTTTGTTGCATTAATGATTCGAAGTTTTGTACATACACGTTACACAAATAAACACAGATTACCCGTATTCCAAAATGACTCAAAGCTTCTAACAAAATTCGTTTTATTCTGACACATAGCAACATTTCGCTGTATCTTTAGGTGAATTTAAAAATAGCAAAGTAAATCTTCATATCGTCAGTATGTTGCTCTAAGCATGTTCCACTTTACATTTTATGGAACTGCCTCTGTCTAAGAAATAAACATCGTGTGTACAATACTATATACCTGGTACCTTTAGAAATCCAGGAATCTATTTGCAAACACCTGGGTTTCTTTGGTGTCTCTTCATTTCTTGGCACTCGTGACTGTGAAACAGTGTTCAGAAATAGAAGAACATCATTTTATTTTGTATTGTTATATATACGCATCATGCAAAAACCAGCCTGCTACATATGCAGCCCATTTTCATATTACAGTACATGTATTCTATAAAATTTCGCACTCACAAGAGAGAGAAATCATGATGGATCTGACAAGTTATTTTATATGATGTAAAACCTTTTTACTGACAGGGAATTCACTATATATTGTACATATATAAAATTATGTTTTGAGAAATTTCTAGGAACAGTACTGCATTCGTAAAGAAAAAGTTACACAAATTATCTTCATCGAATTATGAATGTTATCAGAGACATAGAAAACAAATGTCTCTTATGTTGTTCTTTACTGTGTTTTTATGAAATACAGAAAGCGTTATTTTTGACAGTCATGTCTATTGATATTGCAATAAACTATCTATTGTAATTTGTGTTGATATATTCCATTAAGACGACTGTCGAACATGTCTAACAATTGTGTAATTCATAAGATCAAATTTTGTTTAAACATTTTCTTCTTTAGTTTTTGACAAAACAAAAAATGTTCAAAATAACATTACAGTAAAATTACTTTAATAAAACTGGTCAAAAATAGTTTTCTGGGGAACCAAAAAGCGAAACATTTCTGTTAGATCATAAGCTTTAAAAATAATGTTGACGTTTTTTTTTTCATTCACTGATATTTGTGGATATGGCCAACATATTAAGAAAGGGGAGAATTGTTAAGCTGTACATCTCATCTGTTATATGATAAACATAATGACAATTGTGCCTACCCTGTTTTTGCGACATGTTAGATGTCATCAGTCGGTTGGTTAAATGAATAACGATCAGATGCATTAAAATACACCCCCTTACATATAGTACCGTCTCCCTGGCCTAGTGGTTAAGGCATCCGCCATGGGAGCGGGAGGTCGAAGGTTCGAATCCCACAATGGGTCCGTTCCGATGCGGCCGGTTGGTGAGCCGCCAGCTAGTTAAAGAATGGTTACCGTATGCCTACCTGCCTGATGCCTGGCATTAAAGGATAGGATTCGGGAGGTAAACGTGCAACAGAATAAGGTGTCTCATAAGTCAGAAATGGCTGGCCCTTTCAATAGGGGTGACACTATAATAAACAAACACTTTACCTTTTTATACGGGGTTTCTTTTTATAGAACCCAAACACAACAAAATGTTTTGCTTATTAGCTCACCTGAGCACAGGCCATATGAGTGTTTAGGATCGGTGGCTATTCATCGCACATAATTACTTCAAAAGACTTCTCTGAAACCAGCTAACCCGTCTTAATAAAACTTTCCTGGAATGTTCTTTGCAAAAGGTTCTATCAAAGTTGTTCAAATGGTTCAAGTCAATTGCAGATCTAGTTTGTAGGAGCTTTAATAGATTTTAAAAGTGAAAACTTCAAAAATCTTCTCAAAAACTGCAAGGCCTTGAGCTGAGATATTTTTTATGTATTGTCAAACGGTGTTCAAATGGCTCTGCCCCGGCTGCAACATGACTTTACATAGGCTATATAGGGAAAGCTTAAAAAATATTCTTGTCTGAAACTGCTATGCCTTGTAGTTTGATATTTGGCATTCAGGTTCACCTACAGGTCTTTTACAAAGATTGTTCAAATTTTAATTATGCTTCTGGGGCCATTAATTGCCCCGCCCTAGGGGTCACTTTATTTAATAAAGGTAAATATACGGAAAACTATGAAAATCTTCTTCAGTGACACCACAAGGCCTAGGGCTTAGATATTTGATGTGTAACATGGCCTTGTGAACCTCTACCAAGTTTGTTCAAATCTCGGCTTTTGGGTAAAATATATAGGCACCTTGCATAAATCACTGCCGTTGACAGGGTTTAAGGTCATCGAGGCTAAAATAGAGTCCTGTACTTTTCCCCATAAAGTTTTCCTTTATTGACTAATTCTCTAAAATATTTGCTGTGACATAGTTGCCATGAAAGTTAAGTCGAAAAATCTTTTTACATTACAAGAACTAACTGCATCATAATTTTACAAATATTTAATATTCAAAAAAATATTTCCTTCGGAAAAGAAATGTCCGGGTGTGATTTCCAACAAGCGTAACATGGATAAGTAGTAGGCACGTTTATGCTGACTCTTTCTTTAAAAAAAAATCACATTCAACTGTAAACCTCAAAGGGGTTTTCCGACAATCTGCATTGACTTGTGATCACCTGTTTTGTCAAAGACTACCTTTCCGTCGATTTTATATTCATCAAAAGGAAAGTCTGCTAAAAGTTCAAACCCACATTTTGTGAAAATCCTTTTCGAGAAATTCGAAGACGCCGTACTTTTAATGAAAGATGGGTGAATTTCTAGATTTCTCAGGAATTTCACTCCAGTCTCCATTAACAGGGTGCCAAGTCCTTTTCTTCTGTATTTTGATACAACACCAAGGCCAAAAAATTCAAACACTTCAGTTTCGATATAGTGCCCAAAGAAATCAAAATTTTCTGTATGCTGTAAAAAGTCTAGCAGTTTTTTAACGTCTTCATCTTGACATTTGTCCATATCATAACAATCACTCTTCTTTGTGATTCGTATCAGTCTGAATCCCATTATTTCACCGTTGTTTTCATTCACAACCATAAGGCTCATGTTAAATTCAAGGGTTGATAGCCAAAGTTGTTCCATATCCGAACTCCATTCCATTTTCAGCGATTTCATCATTGGTTCATCAGACAGAAACACTTCTTTGACTGCCACCAATACCTCTGGAAAGTGATCTTTAGTAATCATTTTTAGCTTTCCACCTTTGTATTGAAATTCAACCTCTGTTTTCTTGAATGCCTAAATAAAAAGGAGGAATCATTATATTCGTAAACACCCGTCGTATCATTGGAACGCCTATGTTTGGCGATCTAGCTGTCTGGCGGGTGTCGTCCAGTTTTTTCCAGAGAATATCTTCTACATGCATGGTTGGAATTTAGTATTACTTGACACATTTGTTTATCATCTTGAGTCGTAGTGTTGCGCGCATGAAACAGGTCACTGTGTCAAAGGTCAAGGTCACACTTGTAGGTTGTCCGGAGCAAAACTCTACATGCTTTGAGGGAATTTTTAATAACTGCACATACGTTCACCATTTCGAGGCGGAGTTTTGCATGCAAAATTCACGTCCCTGTGGCCAAGGTCAAGGTCAAACAGGTCAAAGGTCAGATGAAATATGAAAATGTGTGTACGGACCATTTAATTAACATCAATTGAGTGAATCTATCACATGTTTACCATCATGAGACGGATCGTTTACCCGCAATCCAGTTCCTTAAATGCAAGGTCAAGGTCATAAGAGGAGATTAAATGTCCGGATTTTGTACGGAGAATATCTTCTACATAAATACAGAGATGTTTGAATTACCTAAAACAAATATGTTCAGCATCATATACTAAGCTTCTAGGGCAAAAGTCAAGGTCATACCTAGAGGTCGGAGGAAAACACTTTTCCGGAGCAAACCTTCTTCATGCTGTGATATTTTAATAAAACTAGGCACAAATGTTAACCAGTGTGAGGCAGAGTGTTGCGCGCAAAATTCAGGTCTCTGTAGCCAAGGTCAAGGTCACACACGGAGGTCAAAGGTCAGATAAAAGTATGAAAATGTGTGTACGGACCATTTAGTCATCATGGATTAAGGGAGTCTATCACAAATGTTTACCATCATGAGACTGAGTGTTACATGCAAAATCCATTGTACAGATGACACAAATTTACTAAAATGTCATGTCACTCTTAATTACTTCAGCAAATATATCTACATTGTACTTGTTCTTAAATTATATATAAATTAAATATATCTGAAACAAGAATTAATGTCTACATGCTTGTATTGTAATTTAGATTTGCACAAAGTTCATCGTTGTCAGACAGAGTGCCATATGCAAAATTCAAGCCCCTGTATAATTTCTTGTACTTCAAACCTGGTATAAATACATGCTTACAATTTTGTCCAAATTTCAATTTCATTGCAATTATTTCTTTTTTTTTGGACTTATATATGTACTAATTTATCTTCAGTTTCATCTAACCATCAGAACCTCATTTGCAATGTACATGAAAAATGAAATTCTTACCTGTTTAATATCTTCCTCTGTTATGGTTCTCATTTTTGTTTAAAACTTTTTGAACGGACGAATTGTAATTTTTTTCTCTGTGATACAAAAGCAGTAAAATGTTGACTGCTCACTTTATGAGACACAAGCACGACATAAACAAGCGTTGAAGCAAATGGATACACTTAATGAAATTTACGAACATGTAAGTGCAACGAGCCGTCTTGCTGCATACGTTTCGTGTCTGTAATATATAAGGTATCTATTTTTAGATCGCCTGAGCACAAGATGAATCTCCTAGACAAAGACCTAAAACACCAGACATGCAGACATATTTTCTTCTTCTTCTTCTTCTTATTATTATTATTATTCTTGTTATTATTATAAGGGGATTTCACCATAGAGTGAAATTCACTTTTGTTTTGGTTTGTTTCATATTATTAATAGACACAATTTTATGCATACTATTTAGCCCAAACATTTAAAATAAACACATGTATTTACCTGCATAATACGTTGTGCATACTTCATGTTAAACGCTATTTCTCAAATGTCTAATCTATAAGATCGATATTTTTTTAATCAGCCCTAAGTTTTTTGACAAAATAAGCCAATTTCTTAAAGAGATGTTGCAGATAAGTTCTTTCTAACAGGACCAGTCAAAAAGTGAATCTGTCTTAAACGTTTCATATTAAGAAAGTATGCCCGGGACTGAATAATGTACACAATTTTTAAGAAAGTGATTTAGGGACTGTGTCATTAATGTGTGATTAAAATAACAACAAAAGTGGGGGGGGGGGGGAGGTCACCGTCACTCAAGGAATTAAAGATGTGGAAGTGCCTATGGAATTAAACACAGTTAAGCAGTTTTGTTCATGTCACATTTTGATTTCCTCAAATTGTGCATGATTTGTATCAGTTTGAAAATAGCTTGGTAAAACATATTAATGAAAGAAACATTTCTATTTGATCATAGCATTTCAACACTTATGCATTAAAGCTGACAAGGTCAATGCTACACTTTGTCCTTTTTAATATGTGATATTTCGTGACCGCTCGTTATCTCTTTAACTTTTGAAGGCAATTGAAAATACTTGTCGAAATTTTAACCATTCTGAGGCGATGTGCCAGCGCAGGCCTCAAGGTCAAAGTCACACTTTTTTGGGGGATGGAAGCTAAGTCATACTTTTTTTAAAAAATTTATTTTGGATGGAAACTAATGACCAGATAACACTTTGGGCAAATCATTATTGGTACAGATATATCTCAGCCTTACCCTTGTTTTTACCAACATTGAAACATGTAGCTGTGGGACCTTGGAAGCATACTCAAATGGCCATAAAGTATGCTTGATTGGCTGTTAAAGTAAATCATGATTAAAGAACGAATAAAAAAACACACATATTGTGAACTTATTTGCAGACATTGTTATAATATTGTTATTTAAATAAACCACATCTTACTATGTTTCCTATTGAGAATTGTTAATCAATTGTGAATGCCAGTAGCTTTCTTCGGGCGTAAATTCCCGCTAGTACATAAACAAGAATCTTGAAAAAAGCATATGAAATCCGTGATGCATACCACTGGTCGTCCGTGGCTCCATGCCATAAACGTGACTGAGCAGTACATTTTCCCTACCCTTGGAGCAATAGAAAAATTAGTTCCCGTTTTTGACTGCACATGAGTAATATATGAACTGGAAATATATGTCTACTCTTTGGACATGGTCAGTTTATAACTGATTGATTTTGTATAATAAATAACAACACCTCATGGGCTTTGTTGCATTTAATGATTCAAGGTTTTGTACATACAGGTTATATAAATAAACACAGATTATTCCAAACTGACACAAAGCTTTTAACAAAATTAGTTTTATCCAGGCACATAGCGAAATTTCACTGTATTGATTTAGGTGGATTTAAATATAGCAATCTTTATATCTTCTGTATTTTGCTCTAAGCATGTTCCTCTGTACACTTAAAGAACTGCCTCTGTCTTAGAAATAAACATCGTGTGTACAATACTATATTCCTGGTACCTTTAGAAATCCAGGAATCTATTTGCAAAGACCTAGGTTTCTTTGGTATCTCTTCCTTTCTTGGCACTCGTGAATGTGAAACAGTGTTCAGAAATAGAAGAACATCATTTAATTTTGTATTGTTATATACGGATCATGCAAAAACCAGCCTGCTACATATGCAGCCCATTATCATATTACAGTACATGTGTTCTATAAAAATTCCCACTCACAATAGAGAGAAATCATGATTGGACTGAAAAATTATTTTAATTGATGTAATACCTTTTTACTGACAGGTAATTCACTATATATTGTACATATATAAAAATTATGTTTTGAGAAATTTCTAGGAACAAAACTGCATTCGTAAAGAAAAAGTTACACAAATTATCTTCATCGAATTATGAATGTTATCGGAGACATAGAAAACAGATGTCTCTTTTGTTGTTCTTTACTATGTTTTAATGAAGTACAGTAATCAGACCACTCAAAAATAGTTTTCTGGGGAATCAAAAAGCGAAACACTTCTATTAGATCATAAGCTTTAAAAATAATGTTGACGTTTTTTTCATTCACTGATATTTTGTGGATATGTCCAACATATTAAGAAAGGGGGAATTGTTAAGCTATACAGCTCATCTGTTATATGATAACCATAATGACAATTCTGCCTACCCTGTTTTTGCGACTGTTAGATGTCATCAGTCAGTTGGTTAAATGAATTACAATCGTATGCATTAAAATATAGCCCCTTACATATACGGGGGTTCTTTTCACAGAACCCAAACACAACAAAATGTTTTGCTTATTAGCTTACCTGAGCACAGGCCATATGAGGTTTTAGGATCGGTGGCCATACTTCGCACATAATTACTTCAAAAGACATCTCTGAAACCAGCTAACCAATCTTAATAAAACTTTCCTGGAATGTTCCTTGCAAAGGGTTTGATCAAAAGTGTTCAAATGGTTCTTCTCAGAAACTGCAAGGCCTTTTTCTGAGATATTTGGTATGTATTGCCAAATGGTTCTTTACCAAATGTGTTCAAATCATGGCCTTAAATTGGCCCTGCCACAGCTGCAACATGATTTTACATAGGCTATATAGGGAAAGCTTAAAACATATTCTTGTCTGAAACTACTATGCCTTGGAGTTTGATATTTAGCATTCAGGCTCACCTAAAGGTCCTTTACAAAGATTGTTGAAATTATAATTATGCTCCTGGGGCCATTAATTGCCCCGCCCTAGGCGTCACTTGATTTAATAAAGGTATATGTATGAAAACTATGAACATCTTCTTCAATGACACCACAAGGCCTAGGGCCTAATATTTGATGTGTAACATGGCCTTGTGAACCTCTACCAAGTTTGTTCAAATTTTGGCTTTGTGGTAAATATATAGGCACCTTGCATAAATCACTGCCATTCACTGGGTTTAAGGTCACCGAGGCTAAAATAGATTTCTATACTTTTCCCCATAGAGTCTTCATTTATTGACTAATTCTCTAAAATATTTGCTGTGACATATTTGCCATGAAAGTTAAGTCGAAACATCTTTTAACTTTACAACAACTAACTGCATCATAATTTTACAAATATCTAATATTCAAAAAAATATTTCCTTCAGAAAAGAAATATGTCCAGGTGTGATTTCCAGCAAGCGTAACATGGATAGTAGTAGGCACTCTTTAACTGAAACGTTCACATTCAGCTGTAAACCTCAAAGGAGTTTTCCAACAATATGCATTGACTTGTGATCGCCTGTTTTGTCAAAGACTACCTTTCCGTCGATTTTATATTCCTCAAAAGGAAAGTCTGCTAACAGTTCAAAACCACATTTTGTAAAAATCCTTTTCGAGAGATTCGAAGACGCCGTACTTTTAATGAAAGATGGGTGAATTTCTAGATTTCTCAGGAATTTCACTCCAGTCTCCATTAACAGGGTGCCAAGTCCTTTTCTTCTGTATTTTGATACAACACCAAGGCCAAAAAATGCAAACACTTCAGTGCGTTATAGTGCCCAAAGAAATCAAAATTTTCTGTATGCTGTAAAAAGTCTAGCAGTTTTTTAACGTCTTCATCTTGACATTTGTCCATATCATAACAATCACTCTTCTTTGTGATTCGTATCAGTCTGAATCCCATTACTTCACCGTTGTTTTCATTCACAACCATAAGGCTCATGTTAAATTCAAGGGTTGATAGCCAAAGTTGTTCCATATCCGAACTCCATTCCATTTTCAGCGATTTCATCATTGGTTCATCAGACAGAAACACTTCTTTGACTGCCACCAATACCTCTGGAAAGTGATCTTTAGTAATCATTTTTAGCTTTCCACCTTTGTATTGAAATTCAGCCTCTGTTTTCTTGAATGCCTAAATAAAAAGGAGGAATCATTATATTCGTAAACACCCGTCGTATCATTGGAACGCCTATGTTTGGCGATCTAGCTGTCTGGCGGGTGTCGTCCAGTTTTTTTCCAGAGAATATCTTCTACATGCATGGTTGGAATTTAGTATTACTTGACACATTTGTTTATCATCTTGAGTCGTAGTGTTGCGCGCATGAAACAGGTCACTGTGTCAAAGGTCAAGGTCACACTTGTAGGTTGTCCGGAGCAAAACTCTACGTGCTTTGAGGGAATTTTTAATAACTGCACATACGTTCACCATTTCGAGGCGGAGTTTTGCATGCAAAATTCACGTCCCTGTGGCCAAGGTCAAGGTCAAACAGGTCAAAGGTCAGATGAAATATGAAAATGTGTGTACGGACCATTTAATTAACATCAATTGAGTGAATCTATCACATGTTTACCATCATGAGACGGATCGTTTACCCGCAATCCAGTTCCTTAAATGCAAGGTCAAGGTCATAAGAGGAGATTAAATGTCCGGATTTTGTACGGAGAATATCTTCTACATAAATACAGAGATGTTTGAATTACCTAAAACAAATATGTTCAGCATCATATACTAAGCTTCTAGGGCAAAAGTCAAGGTCATACCTAGAGGTCGGAGGAAAACACTTTTCCGGAGCAAACCTTCTTCATGCTGTGATATTTTAATAAAACTAGGCACAAATGTTAACCAGTGTGAGGCAGAGTGTTGCGCGCAAAATTCAGGTCTCTGTAGCCAAGGTCAAGGTCACACACGGAGGTCAAAAGTCAGATAAAAGTATGAAAATGTGTGTACGGACCATTTAGTCATCATGGATTAAGGGATTCTATCACAAATGTTTACCATCATGAGACTGAGTGTTATATGCATAATCCATTGTACAGATGACACAAATTTACTAAAATGTCATGTCACTCTTGATTACTTCAGAAAATATATCTATATTGTACTTGTTCTTAAATTATATATGTATTAAATATATCTGAAACAAAAATTAATGTCTACATGCTTGTATTGTAATTCAGATTTGCACAAAGTTCATCGTTGTCAGACAGAATGCCATATATGCGGAATTCAAGCCCCTGTATAATTTCTTGTACTTCAAACCTGGTATAAATTCATGCTTAAAATTTTGTCCAAATTTCAATTTCATTGCAATTATTCCTTTTCTTGGATTTATATATGTACTAATTTATCTTCAGTTTCATCTAACCATCAGAACCTCATTTGCGATGTACATGAAAAATGAAATTCTTACCTGTTCAATATCTTCCTCTGTTATGGTTCTCATTTTCGTTTAAAACTTTTTGAACGCACGAAATGTAAATGTTTTTTTCTCTGTGATACAGTAGCAGTAAAATGTTGACTGCGCACTTTATCAGGCTCAAACACGACATAAACAAGCGTTTAAGCAAATTGATACACTTAATGAAATTTACGAACATGTAAGTGCAACGAGCCGTCTTGCTGCATACGTTTCGTGTCTATAATATATAAGGTATCTATTTTTAGATCGCCTGAGCACAAGATGAATCTCCTAGACAAAGACCTAAAACACCAGACATGCAGACATATTTTCTTCTTCTTCTTCTTATTATTATTATTATTATTCTTGTTATTATTATAAGGGGATTTCATCATAGAGCGAAATACACTTTTGTTTTGGTTTGTTTCATATTATTAATAGACACAAGTTTATGCATACTATTTAGCCCAAACATTTAAAATAAACACATGTATTTACCTGCATAATACGTTGTGTATACTAGATATAAGGCATTACTTTTCACAAACCCCAAAACAGCAAAAGTTTTTCTTGCCTTGTGTTCATACAAGCTCGCCTTAGTCTGTTTTTTTTTAAGTTCTGCATGTCTGTGCCCAAACTTAAAAGTTTTACATGTCGTTTTCTACTTTTCTCTTTTCTTGTCTGTGTCCATATTTGAAAGGTTGAGATTTAGGCTTTATCCATTCTGAAAGAAGCATACCCATTAATTAAGAGGATTTCGTTTTCTTTCAAATTATTTGAATGTGAATTATATTGAATGAACTATTACCTGATGTATAGGTGCCATTAAAATATGAAGTAAAAAAGATAAACTGAAAACGTGTTTATTAGTCTTTATATAAAATTTGTTGTTTTACACTTTTTTGTGGATAGCCATTAATTCCAAATGAACGTTTTCTTGTTGTCTTAATGCCAAGTTTTTAAACATATTTTCTTATCTAAAAATAATTAATTATTTTTCGCCCAAAGGGACGTATTATGTTATATCCTTTGTCGTCTGTCCGTCTAGCTGTTCGTTAGCAGTTACGTGTCCGCTCTTGAACCGATTACAGATAATTAAAACTTCTTTGCAAAAATGTAAACCATTATGAGACGATGTGCTGAGCACAGATTCCAGCTTGCTCGGATCAAGGTCAATGCCACACTTTTTCCTTTTTAATATGTGATATTTCGTGACCGCTTTTTATCTCTTAAACTTATTGAAGGCAATTGAAAATACTTGTCGGAAATTTTAACCATTCTGAGGCGATGTGCCAGCGCAGGCCTCAAGATCAAAGTCACATTTTGGGCGGATGGAAGCTAAGTCACACTTTTTTTAAAATTTTATTTTGGATGGAAACTAATGACCAGATAACACTTTGGGCAAATCATTATTGGTCCAGATATATCTCAGCCTTACCCTTGCTTTTACCAACATTGAAACATGTAGCTGTGGGACCTTTAAAGCATACTAAAATGGCCATAAAATATGCTTGATTGGCTGGTAATAAAGTAAATCATGATTAAAAAAACGAATAAAAAACAACACACATTTTGAACTTATTTACAGACATTGTTATAATATTGTTATTTAAATAAACCACATCTTATTATGTTTCCTGTTGAGAATTGTTAATCAATTGTGAATGCCAGTAGATTTCTTCGGGCGTTATTTGCCCCGCTTCAGCTGAGTTCTTGTTTATTATTTTTATAGCGAATGAGCCAATGAAATATAGATAAATGTTCGTCTGTGCCCATACCAAAACATTTGGCATGTTATGATCCATTATAACATGGTGTTCATGTCTTCATCCATACTAACAGGTTTTCCTTGCCTTTGTCCATAGTTAAAGTTTTGCAAACTGTTTATTAATGTTGAGAGTGCAAGATTTACACAAGTGTTTGCCATTAGTAGTTAAACTATTACTGTAAATACAAAGTTGACTATATATTTGAGGATTATTTATGCAATATTAAGAATGATAACCTAAGGAAACAACTTACATGTTTAAGATTATCTTCGCACAACTTAGAAATTGAAATAGAAACTTAGATACAGAGGGATATCAAGAGAAAATAGAATGTGTCATTTATGTAACCAGAATACTGTCGAATCAGAATATCATTTTTGTTATGCTGTGACAAATTTAGAACTGTTAGAAGAAAATATATTGGAAACATAGCTTGGCCTAGTATACAAAGGTTTAATTATTTAATGTCATCTTAGAATAAAAATGTACAACTGAACGTTTGTAAATATATTAAAGAATGCATGAAAATGAGAAAGGAAGCCCTTGAGGCAATAGCTGTTTCTTAAGAGTATTTTGTTCCATTAGAAATGTGATTATGTATGATAATTCGTATCATTTGTTTGTTATGTAAAATTGTATGTCTTTGCCGTAATTTTTGTGTCTTTTGTAAATGGCCGAAGGCAAATATTTGCTGATATGCCAATAAATTTTTAATATTTTCCTCATCAATTAAATAAGAGAGAGTTCTGAGATCTTAAATCATAGGTATTGTCTGCTTGTTTCTTCTAAAATAAGTGGATTTCCATGGTATTACACAATTTTGTTTGAGGAGTTATCCATAGGCGAGCAATTCAAGGCCGCCTGCTCTTATTTTTATATACATGTAAATGACCGGATGTACTTGTTCGGATGATCATTTTTTGTGCTCTACTGCACTGTTAATTTACCATTGTCACTTGAATCTTATCTACTGCTTCATATTTTTTCCTCAAACATAGATAGGGTTTTGCATTTGAATATATTTTTTATCGAAAAACATGTTTCCATGTTCAGCAACACATCCGGTGATGAATTACTTTGGTATTTATATGCGACAAAATTAATTGCCACAATTCTGAAAAAAACTTAATTATTCATACAAATGTAGTGGGAAGATACATAGCAAATATTATACCACAGTAAATGAATGTATGATATTATACCGGATTTTCAGCTCTCATATTTTTATTACATTTTTATCACACTATCAATTATGTACGACAAGATATCAAATTCAGAATTATTATTATCCACAACGATTACATATTATTTGCAACAGATAAGTAAAATCATCTTAAGCTATTATTTTAAAACAAATGAAATTACAGAAGCTACAAATTGCGACACAAAACAATGATAAATTACTTTAACAAAGCAGGTAAAAACGCGAGTGCTATTCATCTATTTCGAATTTCAATTCAGTGGGGTTTTTTTTGTTACGAAAATTACCTAAAACTCACGGTAGCAATTCTGTTCTAAATTAGTTTCGTTCCGTATGTTTTGCTTCTAAAGTTTTTGAGAATGTTTGCTCCCAAACTTAGTTTTTTATGCACAGACCATAAACTTCCATTGCTTTATGTTCACCAGTATTATCAAAAACAACTTTCCCGTTTTCCTTATAATCCTCATATTTGTATTCTGCTATAGTATCAAACCCACATGTTTTGAAAATTTTCTTCGAGAAATTAGATGTCCCTTCACTTTTGATATAATAAGGACGGATCTCTAAATTTCCTAGAAATTTTATCGCTGTTTGCATCAGGAACATTCCCAAGCCACGCCTTCTGTATTTCTTCCTCACAGCCAGACCTAGAAAGTGAAACGCCTCTTCTGTGCAGTACTTGTCGAAGAACTCTTGAACGCCAGAAGACACGAAGCGGAATATTGTTTTTAATTTTTCATCCTTGAAAACGTCAAAATCAATCTTGTCACCCTTTTTGATCAGCCTGACAGCTCTTATCCCAATAGGATCGCCATTTTCTTCATCGATTAACATAATGGACAAATTCGTTTTAAATGTTTCCAGCCAAAGCGAATTAAAATCATCGCTCCATTGCAAACCGATAGATTTTCCAATAGGTTCATCGTCAATGAAGCATTCTTTTGGAACCTCAAGCGCCTTTTGATACAGATCTTCTGTAACTAATACAAGCTTACCAACAGGTGCTTGCACTTGCTCCGCCGTCTTTCTAAAAGCCTGAAATTGCATATCTTCAATACATACGGTTTGTTTACACCTTATTCATTTCTGACGGGTTAAATATGTATGCACATTTATTAAAATATCTTTTAAATGCTCAGACTTGATTGTTTAGAATATAAACAGAATGATACGAGTTTTCGTGGTAGGAAGTGTGTCGGCCATCATTTATTCATCAGGTAGTTCTAGCATTATAGTTTTAGAGCGTGGCCACGCTCAAATGGCCTTAAATACGGCAGCGAGTTATGATGTGTCTTTTTAGAGACTTGCTGTCTAGAGTTAAAAACGTAATTCCACGAATACTTTGACTAGAAAATTACGCGTGAATTTGCGAAATACGAAATTATAAATATATACCTTTTCCTGACATGTGATTCAATATTACTGCACTGACATTTTATTATACGCATTGCTGCATAACTGACTTGATAAGGGTAGCAATTCTTTGTTGAGTTTGTAGCAATTTCAACGTAGAGTTACTTCCCCTTTAATATCAGTAGCACCGAGTTAGTTTATACCTGAAAATGGTTCGTAGTGCATGTTTAAACTTTTTGAAAAATATTTTTCTTCATCTTTACAATTTTTGCTTCTGAAAAAAAAGCTAAAACTAAAAATCTGAAACCTAAAATAAGTTATTATTCTGTTTATTTTCTTCAAAGCATCAACAAGTGACATCTTATTTGCATTCAAACGTTATCGTCCCTATGTGAGGGCGTAGTTACCGAGTTCATAAATCAAATGACTTAATTCATTCATTTGATTAACGATAGTTAATAAATGAACTGAGCAACTGATTGATTTTCAGGTTAATACTATCAAAAAATAAAGAAAGCAGAAAGCCGGGGCAAATCTTTTAAAAAAAGAGAAAAAGAAAAAGACACCACATGGAAATAGAACAAAAGAAAGAAGGAAACGGTAAAAAGACAGAAAGAAAAAGAAAGAAAGAACATACGAGTTAAAAAGGAAAGGAAAAACAAAATTTTGAATTAATCAGTTTTATATTTATTTGACATTTTCCTAATGAATATGACTTTTATTTTTGTCATACAGCTCATCTACTTACAGAGATTTTAACTAAAAATGCTAAATGATTACGGTTTTCATGACCTTGCTTTATCTCCGCAATAAATTATCTAGATTCGGAACCTTTGTAGCTTTTAGGTAAATGTGATTTGTAGTACTTATCTAGCTTCTTTTTTTCTCTTTTTTTGCGTAGCAGTCTAACCTCACTTTTGAGCTATTCAGCCCAGGCATGATAACGTGTGACAATAAATATTTGCACGACTTCTATTTGTAGAAATTCCTTTACTTAGTAAAAAAAGCACAATTGTTTGGTAAGATGACAGAAAGCTGAAATAAATGCTTCATATACACGAAAATTTACTAAAGTATACTGCTTGAATTACAGTTTCTTCGATAACTATCTTCTAGTTTGATCAAAACACTTGTTCATACATGCACGTTGAAACCTATTTCGGGCCGAATGTATTATAAAAATAAATACAACTGAATAAAATAATGTTTACTCCGACGATTGCAGTCTTCGTTACTTCAATCTCCATCAACGACATATGTTCTTTTAAAGACATTGCTTGTCTCTATCTTTTTTAATTGATTAATGTTCTTGCTTTATAACAAAAAACAGCTAACCTTTACTAAAACTTTTGTTTCTTATATGAAATTACGTATAAAAAATGACAACTATCACTCATTGTCGATCTACCTGCTGACTCCAGTTTTCTTCAGATAATATTTTTTTTTCTACACGTTCAAAATGCAAAAACGGACTGTTTGGAAAAATCAACAGCTATTCCTATTAGAAACCTATTGTAACTTATATAAAATATCGTATAAAAATGATAAATACCTTTTCTATATCAATCAATGCCAACTTACTCACTGACTCCATTTTACTTTAGTTATAAGTGACGTTTATCTTCACGTTTAAGGTAAAGATACGGGCATATTTGAATCAAACTGTATTAAGGTCAACAGCCAACCTTATCGGAAATTTATTGTTACTATGAAATAATGTATACAAATGATATTTATATTTCTATATGACTCATTGTCAATTTAAACAATGACTCCATCTTTCTTCAGTTTCTTCAGAAGCCTCTTTTTTCTATGCGTTAAAAATACAGATATGGACTATTTGGAAGCAACTGAGAACCATGGTAGCATAACTTTTTTAGTGGCGACAACCAGCTTTGGTTCTAGAAGTTTAATGGAATATTCTACAATAAACCGATTATATACTGCATTTATCTATTTTATCAGCCAATTCTCTGAAAAAAAATATTGGTAATATAACGAAACACACATGTTCAAAAAAAAAATTATTTTGGCTGTAAGACTCTGGAAGCGTCCATTTAGAATAAATGCCTATCCACCCAAAATTTGTACAACAATAACTCTTTTTATAAATATAAACTTAAGTTAATGTTTCAGTTTATCTGTGGCACTTAATATTTTTTACACCTTGACATCGGATGCTAGTTCATTCAGTTGCATTCACATTTACATGGTTTTAAAGGAAAAAGTTAACTCCACACCGAATTTCTTGTCCTATCGTTTCAGGAAAGTGGTCTTGCGTTTCACAACTAATGGGTGCAGATTCACACGATTACTAATGTCTTTCTATTTCTATCTATTTATCGTCGGTACTGGTTTCCGATATAACCGACGCCCCTAAAAATATTAGTTATCTTACAGTGTGTTCACATTGAAAGGTAAAGAAAGCATCCCATCCCAGAGACATTCCTGGCTATTTTCCATACTCAGTGTGTAGCATCAATACATGAGACCTCAGTTTAACGTCTCGTCTTATGCCTTGCCACTAGAACGCTGATTTGCCCGGAAATCGCCTTACAAGTCTACGGGGATATGATGGAACTACTTTCAATCTTTATTTGTCCAGGCAGATCAGATGAACTGGATTTTCTTGCATTTTTTTCTGTATGTGAGGCAAAGGGGCTACTCTCACGGAAATTCCGGGAAATGTCCGAGGTGAAACGATTGCGTATTTGATGGCAAGTTTGTCTCTACCCTATCCTGGTTCATAATTATGTACCATTTGATCGTACATGTTCCTTCACTTAAACAAATGGTATCTATATCTTTATGATTGTTATGCTTTTACCCTGCGAGAATAATTTAGAATGATATTGCTCGATCAAATAAATTATTCACAAAGATAAACTCTACATATAAGATCATCAATCATTAGTATAAGAGTTGTTCGCAAATAAATCCATGATGTGTTTACAACGATCCAATCAATCTTTAGACAGAAACAAATTTCATCGAGTTTTAATTTGTCAAAAATTGATTCCAAATAAATCGTACGGAGAAAAATGCGAGACTGAAACTTCCTTTAAATGTTTGTTCATCTTGCCTTTGTCGAAATGTTTTTTTTACCTTTGCCGAAAAACTTTTAAAATGTTTTGATATTGCTTTAATTTCTCAGTTTAGGGCTATACAAAGATTGAATATATATTTCGTAAAGAATATTTGCATGAAGAAAAATTCGGAAACAGTACATCCGTGAGGAGTCTTAGGTAAAAGAAAGTAATGCAGTGCGTGCATGACTCCAGAGCGGGAGGGGAACCCCAGTTGCATTAGAATAGCTCTTTTAAACTGTTCTTCTGCTGTTGAAAATGTCTCTGCAATGTTGAAACCCATAACTACACCAATATGTGCCCCTATTCCCTAAGTTCTGGATCCATGCCCGCGGTAAATAATATTTATCTACTCTTTAAAGTGATTTAATGCCCTCTTCGCGAAAAAGTAAGAGAGATCAGTTTTGCGTTCAGTATTTGATAAAGATATATCTTTCACATGTTTTTGGATCTGAACGCCGCCAAAAAGAGGTTACCTTCTTATGATCTCTCAAACAGCCAACCAGCTCTTAGTTGGAAGTTTTTTTTTCAGTGGAAAACCAAAATTGCGCGTTTAATCATTGAACGATTTTCCTAACTTAGAGATATTACGTGTGAGCAAACATTGCTGCGCCCGTGTGGTTTGTGTGATTTTACTTTGAATTAACTTTCAAACAAAACCTGCAGTAAAACATTTTAGTAAAAATGGCAGAATCGAATACGCCACGGAAGCAACATTTGTTGATTTCAACTGTTGAACTATAAACGTCTTGAAGAAATTTTACAATTGATTTTAATGTGAACAAAAACCTGAAGTGTAGTCAAAAGATTATTAATGATCTACATACTTATTTTGGGACCGATTTTGACATCACTATCAGTGATTTTTTTCTGGCATATGTGTCAAATGTGTGGGTATGTTCAATGAATTGCAATCAAATGCATTAAATATATCCTCTTAGATATAAAACATTACTTTTTCACAGAACCCCGACAACAAAAGAGTCTGCTTGCCTTCACCCATACATAACGGGTTTGCTTGTATGCGTCCAAACATAAATGGGCATGTCATTGCCCATACTTCAAGGTTTTCCCTGTCATTGCCAATACTTCAAGGTTTCGCCTGTCATTGCCAATACTTCAAGGTCTCGCCTGTCACTGCCAATACTTCAAGGTTTCGCCTGTCACTGCCAATACTTCAAGGTTTCGCCTGTCACTGCCAATACTTCAAGGTTTCGCCTTTCACTGCCAATACTTCAAGGTTTCGCCTTTCACTGCAAATACTTCAAGGTTTCGCTTGTCTCTGCCAATACTTCAAGGTTTCGCATGTCATTGCCAATACTTCAAGGTTTCACCTGTCACTGCCAATACTTCAAGGTTTCGCCTGTCATTGCCAATGCTTCAAGGTTTCGCCTGTCACTGCCAATACTTCAAGGTTTCGCCTGTCACTGCCAATACTTCAAGGTTTCGCCTGTCACTGCCAATATTTCAAGGTTTCGCATGTCATTGCCAATACTTCAAGGTTTCGCCTGTCACTGCCAATACTTCAAGGTTTCGCCTTTCACTGCCAATACTTCAAGGTTTCGCCTTTCACTGCCAATACTTCAAGGTTTCGCCTTTCACTGCCAATACTTCAAGGTTTCGCCTTTCACTGCAAATACTTCAAGGTTTCGCTTGTCTCTGCCAATACTTCAAGGTTTCGCATGTCATTGCCAATACTTCAAGGTTTCACCTGTCACTGCCAATACTTCAAGGTTTCGCCTGTCATTGCCAATGCTTCAAGGTTTCGCCTGTCACTGCCAATACTTCAAGGTTTCGCCTGTCACTGCCAATACTTCAAGGTTTCGCCTGTCACTGCCAATATTTCAAGGTTTCGCATGTCATTGCCAATACTTCAAGGTTTCGCCTGTCACTGCCAATACTTCAGGATTTTGCATGTTATTGCCCATACTTCAAGATTTTTGCATGTCGTTACCCATACTTCAAGGTTTTGCTTGTCTTTGTTCGTGCTTCAAGCTTTTTGCATGTCATTACCAATACTTCAAGTTTTTGCTTGTCTTTGTTCGTGCTTCAAGGTTTTGCATGTCATTGCCCATACTTCAAGGTTTTACATGTCATTGCCCATACTGCAAGGTTTTGCATGTCATTGCCCATACTTCAAGGTTTTACATGCCAATGCCCATACTGCAATGTTTTACATGCCATTGTACATACTTCAAGGTTTTGAATGTCATTGCCCATACTTCAATGTTTTGCTTGTCTTTGTTCATACTTCAGTGTTTTGCTTGTCTTTGTTCATTCTTCAGTGTTTTGCTTGTCTTTGTTCATACTTCAAGGATTTGCTTGTCTTTGTTCATACTTCATGGTTTTGCTAGTCTTTGTTCATACTTCAAGGTTTGGCATGTCATTACCCATACTTCAAGGTTTTACATGCCATTGCCCATACTGCAAGGTTTTGCATTATATTACCCATACTTCAAGGTTTTGCTTGTCTTTGTTCATACTTAAAGATTGTGCATGTCATTACCCATACTTCAAGGTTTTACATGCCATTGCCCATACTGCAAGGTTTTGCATTATATTACCAATACTTCAAGGTTTTGCTTGTCTTTGTTCATACTTTTAGATTGTGCATGTCATTGCCCTTACTTCAGGGTTTGGCCTGTCACTGTCAATACTCCAAGGTTTTGTATGTTATTGCCCATACTTCAAGGTTTTTGCATGTCATTACCCATATTTCAATGTTTTTGCATATCATTGCCAATACTTCAAGGTTTTGCTTGTCTTTGTTCATACTTCAAGGTTTTTCAATGTCATTGCCCATACTGAAAGGTTTTGCATGTCATTACCTATAATTCAAGGTTTTGCCCGTCACTGCCAATACTTTAAGGTTTTGCATGTTATTGCACATACTTCAAGCTTTTTGCATGTCATTGCCCATTCTTCAAGGTTTTTGGATGTCATTGCCCATACTTCAAGTTTTTTGCATGTCATTGCTTATACTGCAAGGTTTTGCTTGTGTTTGTCCATACTTCAAGGTTATGCATGCCATTACCCATACTTCAAGGTTTTGCATGTCATTGCCCATACTTAAAGGTTTTACATGCCATTGCCCATACTTTAAGGTTTTGCTTGTCTTTGTCCATGCTTCAAGATATTGTATGTTATTGCCCATACTTCAAGATTTTGCATGTCATTGCCCATACTTCAAGTTTGGCATGTATTTGCCCATACTTCAAAATTTTGCATGCCATTGTCCATACTTCACGTTTGGCATGTCATTGCCCATATTTCAAGATTTTGCTTGTCTTCGTCCATACTGAAGGGTATTGCATGTCTTTAGCACTTACTTAAAGAAGCAAAAATGCAGGGTGTTCTGTTTTCTTTCAAATCATGTAAATGTTAATGATGCATTATTCCCCGATGTCAAGGTGTCGAAGTTTGAAATATTAATTGAAAACGTTTTTATTTGTGTTTATACAAAGTGTTGTTTTGGTACAGTTTTGTGATGGATAACCATTTATTTCAAATTAACGCTTTCTAGAAGTCTTTATGCTTAAAGAAGAAATTTTCAAACATGTGTTATTCTTTAAATTAATAGTTTTTTTTTTTCATTTTGTAGCGAATGAGCCGAAGAAATAGATATGCAGTATATCAACTGTTAAGTGTAGGATTTGTCCCTTTAATTATTTTGCTTGTCTTCGACCATACCTAAAGTTTTGCACGTCTTGGTCCATTCTTAAAGGTTTTGCCTCCTTTCATGATCCATGCTTACAGGATTTGCTTTCTTTTTCAAAACTTTGCAGACTGTTGATTTTGTTGTCGAAAGTACAAAATTTACAAAAGTATTTGGCATCAGTTTTGAATTTAAAGATAGCTTCAATAAATCACAGTGACAGATCTGTAGTGCTACATTCATTTTAACTGAATATACATTGTATTTCAATTTAATATTGTGTCTTACTTGCAAAAATTGTTTGATCGTTCGAAAACTTTTAGATTGTTTAAACTTACAATTCTGAAATTCATCATTTTATTTTCCTTACTTCCCGTATAATGATACCTGCGAAAATTGTTACAGATTGTGTGTGTTTTGTTTAAAGTGCTTAGGTGGCATCATTTAATTATCAACTCCAGCGAGTATAGACATGTAACACGTTCACATCTAAAATTTGCCACGAAAGTGTAGACGGAAAATCTTTTTACACCACACTTACTAACTACATCATAATTTTATGAAATATTTAATATTTTAAAAATTATTTCATTTGGAAAAAAAAGATGTCAAGGTTCAACCATAACATAGATGGAAGTAAGCACTGTTAGTTTGCTTGTAACTGTTTAGATGCAGCTGTAAATCTCAAAGGGATTTTCCGAAAATCTGCATTGACTTGTGATCGCCTGTTTTGTCAAAGACTACCTTTCCGTCGACTTTATATTCCTCAAAGGGAAAGTCTGCTAATGGTTCAAAATCACATTTTGTGTAAATCCTTTTCGAGAAATTCGAAGATGCCGAACCTTTAATGAAAGATGGGCGAATTTCTAGATTCCTCAGAAATTTCACTCCAGTCTCCATTAACAGGGTGCCAAGTCCTTTTCTTCTGTATTTTGATGCAACACCAAGGCCAAAAAATTCAAACACTTCAGTTGCGTTATAGTGCCCAAAGAAATCAAACTTTTCTGAATGCTGAAAAAACTCAAGCAATTTTTTTACGTCTTCATCTTTAAATTTGTCCATATCATAATGATCACCTGTCTTTGTGATACGTATCACTCGAAGTCCCATAATATCGCCATTGTTTTCATTCACAACCATAAGGCTCATGTTAAATTCAAGGGCTGATAGCCAAAGTTGTTCCATATCCGAACTCCATTCCATTTTCAGTGACTTTTCCATTGGTTCATCTGTCAGAAACACTTCTTTGACTGCCACCAATACTTCTGGAAAGTGATCTTTAGTAATCATTTTTAGCTTTCCACCTGGGTAATGAAATTCAGCCTCTGTTTTCTTGAATGCCTGGATAAAAAGGACGAATCATTCTTGTTTAAGAAGAAAAAAAACTCGTATTAGTTCCTTGTATTATTGTTATAATTAAGTCCTTTTAAACTAAACGACTGAGGAAAATGTTCACCACGCATGTTGAAACGACACGATATGCAGGTGAGAAGTAGTGGTTTACATTGTAACAGGATTAGCATTGAAAGTGCTCATATCTTCGTATGCTTAAGGCTAACCCTCGAAAACCTTAACAAATCTTCACAGAAATGTCACACATTATAACAATTCGGTATGACCATACACTAGATGATGAACTCACATATCAAACCTTGTCAAACTGTTCAAGAAGTTTTCAATTCATCTGAACATCCGACCAACAAAACTTTATTATGACCTGTATCTTAAATAACCCCCAGAACCTCATTTTCAGTTTGAATGTGTACATGTCATTTAAGAATGAAATTCTTACCTCTTTAATATCTTCCTCGGTTATAGTTCTCATTTTGTTTGAAAAGACTTGAAAGGGGGAAATGTAAAACTTCTTTGTCTAAAAAATTGCTGTGCACTTTTATCAGAGACAAATACGATATAAATAAGCGTTTAGGCAAATTGATAACTCAGTAAACTTTAAGAACACACAGTGTTATCAGCGTCTTCTTTTTAGTACACTCGAGTCATGTCTCTGTAAATACGAGATTATAATAACAGTTAAGGTATTTATTTTTTCAGCTCACCTGAGCTCAAGATTCCAATGAAGAGATTTTTTTCAGCTTCAAAAGAAATTTCACCCTACCGGATGGAAGTCGGAGATTAAAATGAACCTTTACCAAAGTTGAATAGGAAATACTCTTAAATGCCATGTGTGCAAGAGAGACATTTACCAAAACGATTCAAATTATACCCCTTTTGACACTATTGCCCCCACTTGGTGGGTTACGTTGACATAGAAGTATACTTACAGTCCACACTCGGCTCTAGTATGTCAAAATCAAATTTCCGGCTGAGTCGAATTTTTTTTCTGGTCCCGTCAATAACCCTTCTTTATTTATATTATTTAACTCCTGTTAAGTCAAATTTGACAAGTGCATATTTCGGCTAAGTCGATCGTATTTTTCGGTCCCGTCGTGTAATTTCGTATGTATTCTTTTCCACTCGGTAAATCGAAGCGTGTACAATGAAAACTTTCTTAATTTTTGGCTTCGAACCAAAGCCTTAAAATTATCCTGTTCAGCATGTAGCACTATCAAGCAGAGCTCTCCAAAATAGTATACATAATAGTCCTTGATGCTCACATTTGTTTCCTAAGAATATGGGTGAAAGTCTTTGAATCTTTCTTGTCTGAAACCTCAAAGTTCAGACTATGATATTCGGTGTTACCTTTGTCCAGCAAAACTTCATATTTTACCTCCGGGGTCAATAAAGCTGTCTGAGGAGTCACATGATCCTTAGAAATAATCTTGTCTGAAACAACATGACCAAGAGCATTTATATTCAATATGCAACACTGTGAAGACCGTTCAAATAATCCTGCTGTGGTCATTATTTACCTCACCACAGGGACCAACATCTCTTACACAGAAATGTAAAGGAGAGAGAGAGAGAGACAGACAGACAGACAGACAGACAGAGACAGACATACATACATATATACATACAGACAGACAGAGACAGACAGACAGACAGTCAGACAGAGAGAGAGAGAGAGAGAGAGAATGTTTGCACGTTTATATTGTGGAACCAGGCACGTACAAACCGCTAATTATTTTAGGAAACGTCTACCAAGATTGTTCCCGTCATGTTTTTTGGGTCATAACCAGTCTCGCATGTTTAAATAGAAAATTACAGAGCGTAAAAATATATTCTTCATCAACCAAATAAGACAGAGCTCTGATATCTTTAATCATAAATATTGTCTAATTGTTTCATTTTGTTTTTTGTGGGTTTTTTGTGTGTGTTGATGTTTTGTTTTTTTTGGTTTGTTTTCTTTGGGGTTATTTTGGTAGTTGGGGCCGGGTATATTGCATTGCTTATTTTGTTTAAGCACAGCGCTCTAGGGCAACCCTTGTCCGCTTTTTAGTCTATTGTGACCGGACGAACTTGCAAACTTGCAAGGTTTTTATTAATAGTGTCACTTGTACTTTATCTACCCCTTCTCAATTGTTTCTCAAGCATTAATAGAGCCATGAGCATGAATATTTTGTAAAGAAAATTATATTTCCATGTCAGACAATACACACCCATAGATATATTAGTGTGGTAATTATTTGCAAGGAATACCCCTGGCAATATTTACTGACCAGTATACTTTTCTGAAAAAAGGTATGTTAATAGTGATTTATTCATAGAAGTTGAAAAATATCATAAATCTATGTATGGATATTTCTCGGATGAATATCTCTCATAATTTTTATGTTTTATCATATAATCAATACAGTATCACAAGGTGTTATATATCAGTTATCATCTGCCAACGATTATAGATCATTTAAAACAGCTGAAAATAAAATTTGCTGAAGCTATTGTCAAAAAGAAAACCAAATGAGCTACAGAAGCTACAGAAGCCACAAATTGCTACACATTACAATGATAAAATTAATTTCTAAAAGCGGGAAATGATGTGATCGCTGTTCATCTATTTCGAATTTCATGTCAATGTTCTTTGTTAAGCAAATTACGTAATATTAAGGAAGTAAATCAGTTCGAAGTGAAGTTCAATTCTTATCTAGTTTTGTTCGAATGTTCTGCATATTTTTTTTCTTTTTATTCTTTCCAAAATTTAGTCATTTACGCATAATCAAAAACAAATCATCGCTGTATGTTCACCAGTATTATCTAAAAGAACTTTCCCATGTTCCTTGTATTCCTCATATTTGTATTCTGCTACAGTATCAAACCCACATTTTTCAAAAAATTTCTTCGAAAAATAAGAAGTTCCTTCATTTTTGATATAATAAGGACGGATCTCTAAATTTCCGAGAAATTTTATCGCTGTTTGCATCAGGAACATCCTAGAAAGTGAAATGCCTCTTCTGTGCAGTACTTGTCGAAAAACTTTTGAAAGCCAGAAGACACGAAGCGAAATATAGTTTTTATTTTTTCATCCTTGAAAACGTCAAAATCAGTTTTGTCTTCCCTCTTAAACAGTCTGACAGCTCTTATCCCAATAGGATCGCCATTTTCTTCATCAATTTACATAATGGACAAATTCGTTTTAAATGTTTCCAGCCAAATAAAATTGAAATCATCGCTCCATTGCAAACCTATAGATTTTCCAATAGGTTCGTCATCATTGAAGCATTCTTTTGGAATCTCAAGCGCCTTTTGATACAGATCTCCTGTTCAGATCTTAACTAATACAAGCTTACCAACTGGTGCTTGCACATCCTCCGCTGTCTTTCTAAAAACCTGAAATAGCAAATTTAAATACATACTTTATGTTTGCACCTTCTCCATTTCATACATTTTAAATGTGTATGTACATTTTATCAAAATATATCATCTCAATATACACATTTGATTGTTTAGAATATAATCGGAATGATATGTTTTCGTATTAGGATAGTGCTGGCCCCAAAGGTCTTTAATACGGCAGCCAGTTCTTAAGTGACTTTTAACATAAGTGCTGTTCATGAGCCAAAAAAAAAAAAAAAAAGTTCCACAAATCTTTCGACTAGGACAATATTAGCTGATTTCCACAAAACGAAATTATACAGCTTCCGTGTACAACTAACAACATTCCTCTAAGTGAAGAAAAATAATGAACTACTGGTATTCCTGATATGTGTTTCAATATTACTGCGCTTAGATTTGGTGGTGGCTGATTTCTGCCCCTAATGTATCGACGCGTCAGTGCAAGCGCCGATGCGAAAAGACACCGATCGGCGTGTTTTCGTCTTTTTGTGAAAAAGACGTGAAATATTGAAAGGCATCGGTTCGAAAAGACGAAGTTAGAAGATGATGATGGCACGGTCTATGAGATTGTGTTTTTGTCTCGGCGCTTCGGCACTAGCGAAAAGACAAAAATAACGACGCCGACTTGACAACGAGCCGACCGGCGACTTTTCGCTCCGGTGAGAGGGAAAAGACGAAATAACGCCGAGACCACAACACACCTTTTTTGCGCAGGCGTCTTTTTGTGTTGCCGTGGTCCTGTGGCGCATGCATAGATCATTCACAGAAAATGGACGCAACAATGCAGAAATAATGCAAAGAACTAGCACAAACGAGTTTATGTGCCACAGGAACGCGACAACACGAAGAGAGGTCGGCACGAAAAGGCGTAGACAGGCGTTTTCTCGTCTCGGCGTTATCTTGTCTTTTCGCTAGCGCCAAAGCTCCGAGACGAAGACACGACGCATATACCGCACCATCATCGATGTCTCTTGTAACTCCACTATTTCGCATCGGCGGCATTGTCGCTTTGGCGCTATGGCAAACACGACGAGGCAAAAAACCGCCAATCGAGGATTTTTTGCATCGGCGCTAACGCCGACGCGGGAGAAATCAGCCACCATAAATTACACGCATAGATGCATAACTGACACGATAAGAGTAGCAAATCTGCGTTGAGTTTCTATCAATTCCAACGCAACCTGAATGATCAGATGTAAGTGTTTTTCATGTATTCCTGAGCCTTTTTTACGTACTCGAACAAAAAATTCCGGATGTGTCCGAGTTGATACGATGCGCAGTTAAAAGCAAGTTTGTCATTGCCTTATTCCGGTACATATGTTACATTTGAGCGTACATATACTGTACGCAAGCAAATGGTGTGCATATTTTTATGATTGTCATGTTAGGAGCTATGGTTTCGTCTCGTCTTCTTTTCGCTAGCGCCGAAGCAACAAAGCAAAATATGGAGGGGCGCCGATAATGGCACGGTTTATGTGTCATGTCTTCTCGGGGCTTCGGCGCTAACAAAGAGACGAAATAACACCGAGACGACAACGCTTCGATCGGCTGCCTTCCATTCCGGCGCTAGCGAAAATACGACATGAAGCCGAGTAAAACAACTTGCCGATCGGCAACTTTTTGCATCGGGGCTAGCGAAAAGAGGAAATAAAGCCAAGGTTGAAAGGCTGAACGGAAAAGTCAGCGATCGGCGTGTTGTCGTCTCGGCGCTATTTCGTCTTTCCGCTAATGCCGATGTGCTGAGACGAAGACACGGCACATATACCGTGCCATCATCGGCGCTTCGTCTATCTTTGTCTTTTCACATCGGTGTTCCATATTTCGCGTTGTCGCTTTGACGATTCGGCCACTTTTCGCATCGACGCTAGCGCCGACGCGCCGATACAATGGTGGCAGAATTAGCCACAATAGATTGCAAAGATATCATGCGTTAAATAATTTAGGAGGACATGGTGCTTCTATTATATTGTTCACAAAGATCTAATCTACTTTTTTATCATCAACAATTTATTTGAAAAGAATTTGATTATAAGAAATCCGTGACTTTTTGGAGAAAAAATTCGGAGACACTGAAACTTGCTTCGAATACATTTGCCTCTGTTGAAGTGTTTCAAAATGTTTTTATATTGCCTTGATTTCTCAGTTTAGGGCAATAAAGTAATTAAATATATATTTCGTAAAGCTTATTAGCATAAGAAAAAATTGAGATTTGTACATTATTATTTGTACATCCGCGAAGTTTTAAATTGGTTAAAGTAATTAATGCATGTTGAAAATGTTGTAATGTTAAAAACCATACTTACACCAGGATGTGCTTTCCGCCATTCCCCTGCCCACCCCTGCTATGCCGTTTTTTTAGCTTCAGGCCTGCAGTAAATAATATACTCTTTAAAATATTTTTTTTTTACCCTTTGAAATTTACTTGCATCGCAAAATAGTCAGAGAGATTAGTTTCGCGTTCAGTGTTTGATTTTAACGTATACATACTTTGTATGTGTTTTATGCATTTTTTATGTTTCCATTTCACCGTTATGTAAATCATGTCTAAACAATGATAATTTCTTTAGCAGCAGTAAAAAATATATAATACAAACGTTTCCTTTGCAGCAACATAAGGCCTCTGACAATAGTCAATAGTGTGTTCCCTAATTCACATTAAGCAAATGTTTAGAATATAATTTATTGATAAATATGTTTATAACTCAAAAAGCGGAGAGACTTTCTTGAATCAGCTACATGATTCATCCTGCATGCACTTGTTTTTATATATATATTGCTACAAGCATTTGTAGAATGTTTTATGTAATGATTTTTTTGCTGTACATACATACATTTTCTCGATATGCTCTAACTCGCCTACTTAACAACATTTAGAGATACGCTCGTGAGCTGGTAAACCTAAATGCGTATTCACCAGGAGACACTGAGCGTCTGTCTGACAGCTTTTTACAAGTAATAAACTTTATTAAAGTTTATGAGCAGATAAACTTGTACACATATTTCATCAACATGCATGGAAACTTGTCTCAGCAACTTTTACGACTTTGAACTTTTTTCATTTATTTTTGGGGGCGTCTTTTAGGACACTTGCTTTTCATGGTAGAACAAAATATGTTGTTTCCAAAATATATAGATCCCGTGAACGATACTAAATTTATTCTTTATAAAATTGTGAAAATGAAAAACTATTCCTGGAATGTTTTTTTAATATTACTGCGCTTACATTTGATTGGACGGTGATGCTTACCTGACACAACTGTGTTCAGTGGGAAGTATTTTTAACGTAGAGTTACTTCCTCTGTCAAATTACTAACAATGAACTACATGCGGGCTGAGAATGAGTCGAAATACTTGTGTATTTGTGTTTACTAATTGTTGTATAAAGACAGACAGACAGACAGACATACAGAAAGAAAGAAAGACAGACAGACAGACATACTGAAAGAAAGAAAGAAAGAAAGAAAGTAAGAAAGAAAGAAAAAAATCAGAATAATAAAGAACAAAAATAAATAAAAAGAAAGATCAAATATAAGATTGAACAAAAAAGAAAGAATAAAAGACAGATTGAAGAGAAAAAGAAAGAAAAGAGAAAGAATTAAAGAAATATGAATATAGCAAAAAAAGAGAAAAAAGAAACAATGGAACGAGAGAAACTAAAGAAAGAAAGATAAAAAATAAAAAGAGAATTAAAACTTGAAAGCATTAATGCATTTTAATGTAATTTTTGTGGGACGAATTTGACTTATCTATGTTCGCACAACAAATCTACTTAAAGAGATTGTGACAATCAATGGAGACTGTGATGATCTCGCTTACCTCTGCATTACATTATCTAGATTCGGAACCTTTTTAGGGCAAAGGTTATTGGTTTCATTATAGTTTAAGAGTTAGTTTCACAGATTTATTTAGTGGCAGGGTTATTTTTTAAATTTTTTTTCTTCTTTTTTGTTGTCGTTTTTTTTTCTTCGTGCTTCTTTGAAGCGTTAAATCAGGTATATTAATCTTGAAACAGTGCAAAAGCCCATATCCTAATTTAGTTTTGATTTGTCTTTTCCTCAGTTTTAAAACACTTAATATGTGTAAAATGATTTATTTTCGTCTGAGCAAGCAAATAAGAAAGTAAATGTAATTTGCATGTGCTTTGGCCGTTACTGTGTTTAGCTCCTTTCCACCTATTATTAAATAGTTTGTTTTTTTTTTTTGTTTTTTTTTTGAAAAATGATTAATGTTTTTTTTTCTGTGTAACCGTTGCTTCATTCGCGAGTATCCACGCATAACATTTTGGATATGTGTCGGCAAATCTATTATAAATCAGGTTGTAATGCTAAGGTAGTGGAAAAGAATCGATATATGGAAAAAGAGTTTTATTCATGCGTATAATGCATGTTCCTGATGCAAAAAACAAAATACGTCAAAATTGAAAAAAAAAAGATTAGAAATGACAGAATCGTATGAATGTATGAAATGAAAATGTTTGCGAAACTTTTCGTCCGACTCAGTGTTTACTGATCCGACCGTGCATATGTGAAAAAGCCGATGTGTGCATTAATGAATAATGATAAACGGTCCTGACTAACGGTGCTAGGATTCGAAGTACTTAAATTTAAAATCAAATGAACTCAATTTCCTTTCAAACTCGCCCACCAGTACCTTCAGTGCTCTGATTGTTTTAAGTAGTATTGACATCATATATACATAGCGCTCGAGTGTATCCGAAGTTGCCGCTGACAGCCGAGTCAGTTACGATCGATATCTTCATCTAGATCGTGACTGGTTTCATATTTGATTAAACACGTGTGGTGTATGTAGAGAAGTAATAGATTAGTAGGGCATATGTGTAAGTTTTACATGATTATTTGCATGCATACTCAGTGTTATCATCCTTATGAAAAGTTGTTCATACATGTATTTAGATCAAGGACAGGCATGTATGGCAAAGTTTAACTCTTTTCTTCTTCGTTTGTTCTTCATAAATATAATTATTTGCTTTATTTAATTTCTACACTAGAATGCTTTTAAATATAAATAGCTCATAAAGTTATTTAAATCATGCGTTTGTTTTGTTCATATATTTGCCTCAAGGACCAATTTTGTCATAATTATATTTTAAAGAAATAGGAGGGAATTCAAACAGCAATGGCTGGAAATGATGTCATAGAAAAATTGAAGGCTCAACTGAAGCTTGTTCCTCATCCAACCGGATATGGGGCTTTCAAAGAGATATGGAAGGGAGACAGACAAGTAACATTCACAAACCAGACAAGGTATTTTTCTTTTTGGCTCACCCGAGCCTAAGATGCTCATGGTTAGCTCATGTGATCGGTAATTCCGTTATCATTGGTCCTCCATCAGCAGTTTGCTACAACTCAAACTGATACTAGATGTACGTTGATGTAACCTAGCAGGGATATTCCTTGCATATTGCTCAACCGAAGTTGTTCAAAGAGTCCAGTTCCAAGTAGAAAATGGTTGCCATTGCATCAACGAGGGGGAAACTTTACAAATCTTTGATTTTTTTTTTGGTTAGTGCCCTAGTCGACTGGACCTCTACTAAAGGTTTTTAGAGACTACCCACGAGCTGGGTCACCAGTTCAAGGGATCACGTATTATAGATAGAAATAGATAAAAAATGTCATTCAAAGTGTAATACAACCAGGTCTAGAGTTTTACAATTTTGCAACTAGCTTTCTCTACTGCATCTCTATCAGAATGGTTCCAGCTATGCATTAGATGTTAATATTTGACTAACCCAACGGCCATATTATGGCATATGCACTTTTTTCTGAATTTATATGAATATATCTAAGAAACTTTTATAACTTAAAACCATATAGCCAATAGTCTAAAATGAGGTTTGGAAATTTAATAGTGGGTATTTACAAAAACAGTTCAAACTTTACTCCGAAGAAATTATTGGCACAAAACACTGTCAAGGGCCCATATCGAGACAATGCAACTGAACTACATTCATCAAAAGCAATTTTCTGAGGCTGAGGTTTCAGTTTTAACTTTTAAATATTCAGGAAAAAAAATCTAACTTTCCTGGCTTAACATTAGTTTTTTTCCCAGGTGTGTGATTGAGCAGGGCCATTTTGGCTCTCTACTTAAAGTTTCAAATGTTACACAACAAGTGCAGATCTACGTCCATTGATATGTAGACCATTTCAGGATTCTTTATGAATATGTATGTGTAATGTTCTGGAGAAAGGCATTCATGTTTTACTCTTATTCAGCTCTGTGAAGTATTGGGACCGCTCTCCTGTTGGGGACTGTTCTTATAACATGAATATTGATGTTATTGAAGCTGACACCAAGAAAAAACAATTCTCGTCTTAAACAGGCAATAAGAGAAAGGCGTTAGCGATGAATTTTACTCAGTGAGTAAAGAAATCAGATACCGCTGAACACAACATGATCAGTAACTACTAAAAATAATATTGTTGAAGAATGTATAAATCGAACATAAAAAGTAAAAGTTTTTGATTGTCATATATATTTGCATACAGTGTTGTTAAATGTAACTGTCATATCTAGTTGCATGAGTGTGGTCATTAAAAGTGACTGTCATATCTCTTTGCATTGATAGTGGCCGTTAAGATGTGACTGTCATATCTTTTTGCATTTATAGTTGCCGTTAAGATGTGACTGTCATATCTTTTTGCATTTATAGTGGCCGTTAAGATGTGACTGTCATATCTTTTTGCATTCATAGGGAACGTTAAGATGTGACTGTCATATCTTTTTGCATTTATAGTTGCCGTTAAGATGTGACTGTCATATCTTTTTGCATTTATAGTTGCCGTTAAGATGTGACTGTCTTATCTTTTTTGCATTTATAGTTGCCGTTAAGATGTGACTGTCATATCTTTTTGCATTTATAGTTGCCGTTAAGATGTGACTGTCATATCTTTTTGCATTTATAGTTGCCGTTAAGATGTGACTATCATATCTTTTTGCATTTATAGTTGCCGTTAAGATGTGACTGTCATATCTTTTTGCATTTATAGTGGCCGTTAAGATGTGACTGTCATATCTTTTTGCATTCATAGGGAACGTTAAGATGTGACTGTCATATTTATTTGAATTTATAGTGGTCGTAAAGATGTGACTGTCATATTTATTTGAATTTATAGTGGTCGTAAAGATGTGACTGTCATATTTATTTGAATTTATAGTGGTCGTAAAGATGTGACTGTCATATCTTTTTGCATTGATAGTGGCCGTTAAGATGTGACTGTCATATTTATTTGAATTTATAGTGGTCGTAACGATGTGACTGTCATATTTATTTGAATTTATAGTGGTCGTAAAGATGTGACTGTCACATTTATTTGCTTTTATAGTGGCAGTTAAGATATGTCTGTTTTACCTAATTGCATTTATAGTGGCCGTTAAGATGTGATTGTCATATCTTGTTGCACTTAAAGTTGCTGTTAAGATGTCACTGTTAAAACTTTTTGCATTCATAGGGAACGTTTAGATGTGACTGCCATGTGTATTTGAATTTATACTGGCCGGTAAGACGTGACTGTCATATCTAGTTGCAATTATAGTGGCCGTTAAAATGTGTCATATGATATCTTTTTGCATTGATTGTTGTCGTTGATATGTGACTGCCATATATTTTTGCATTTATAATGATCGTTTAGATGTGACTGTCATATGTATTTCCATTTTTACTGGTTGATAAGATGTGACTGTCATATGTATTTGCTTTTATACTTGCTGGTAAGATGTTACTGCATATCTAGTTCCATTCATAGTGGTCGTAAAGATGTGATTGTCATAATTTTCTTTTTGTATTTATAAATGTCTTTAAAATGTGATCTATTTGCAGTCATAGTGGTCCAAGAGCTTCTGGCACAAGTATTTACTTTCTTTTAGCAGCACCAAATTCTGTACAATGGCATAAACACTTGTCAGACGAGGGATTTTACTGGCATGCCGGAGACAAAGTACAGGTAACAATTTGAGTTGATGATCGCGCCATTGAAGGATTCTTTAAAGACATTAAGTAGCCTAGAGAAATGTCAGATACCAAGAATTGACGAATGCATGTTGTCATTACTGGGTTGGCCAAGTTCGTTTGAAGAGTCCCATGGTTTTCATCCAGACTTAGCTCAGTAAACCAGATTCCTAAATTATTTGTCTGCATTAACCTAAAGTGTTTCTAAAAACCCTTGCAAACTGTTTACATGTGTTGGATATATATTGACGACATTTATAGTAACAGGTGATTTTCTCTGGGAAAAAGTCACCATAACCCAGTATTTCAAATTTTTGGGCATGATTTTAATCTTTGGAACAATTTAGATAATTAATTAAATATTTCTATTATTTCAAACTCGTAAATAAATATTAACTCTTGCGACTGTCACAAACATTAAATATCAATTAGCGATTATAGCGAGTTATGATGTTCTATATATAACGTGCATTACTCAGACACGGAAGCAGATTAAACTGCTTCACATTGTTAGCGTCAAGTTCAACCCGAGTCGTTTCTAGAAAGAAAGAAGCAACAAGTTAGTTTCTAGCTCCTTGTTTTCACGTGATCAAGTCCAACATGCGTGGTGTCAAAAAGGATGGCGAATTGGAACTTTTATGGCAATAGATGGAAAACTGCATCTCTTACTCTGATTTCAGATCCACATGATTCATCAAGATGGCACTTACTCGTGTCACGTGTTAGGGGATGTAGTGAAGCACAGTGATTGCGTGGCACAAGTTGTTGTTCCACATGACACGTGGTATGCCTCAGAACTTACACCAAATGCTGAGTATTGTCTCTATAGTGCTGTTGTTATGCCAGGTTAGTGGTTTTTTACATCACCGTCATCTTCTGCACTGGGCCAGTCATAAAAGATATCTTGGACGCAAGTTTTTTGTTATTTGAAAGTGTGCTAGTGCGGATAGTTTCATTATACACATGGGAATTTTAAACACTAAAGTCATTAAAGAGATATGATTTTTTAAATATTATTTTTGGATTTTATTTTCATGTAATTTAGCTTCTTACTTTTCGTCCATGTATAGGTTTTGAATTCGAAGACTGGACAGAGGGGAAAAGAGAAGAGCTGCTAAAGGAGTACCCTCAGCACGAGAAATTGATACTCCGACTGACACCGGAAACGGCTAAGGGTTAGGAAGTGCTTATTCAGTGTTGTGATAGACATTGTTATAGTTGTTTTTCTGTAAGTTGAGAATACTGACAAATGCACAGATGAAGATGAAGCTGTTTCATTCTAATCATACTGTAACAATGATAAAATGGATTTAATAGATGAAAACATTCCAGTTTGAATACCATACGATCTATATTGTAAAAATGGAAAGATGGATTTTATATGCTTAAACTTTTATTAATTACTTAACAGACACAAACGAAGATTTAGATTTAAGATAGTCGCCTTTTGTCTGTTCAACAAGTCCGTGATGCAAAATAAAGTGAGTGAAGTTTTACAAGAAGTGTATGCGCGCTGGTGTGTTGTATGCATGTATGTGTGATTTACAAAGAAACCACGGGCATTTCCTGTTCTAAACCACAGTTGTCAATTCCAAGCACGATATTTCTTAGTTACATGGAAATGGGGATTTTATTTTCTTTCTGTTTTGCCAGTCATATTGTTAACAACTGATCCAGTTGCAATGCAATGTATTACATGTCTTATTAAAAAAAAAACTTGTAAGCTCCACTCTTTGAAGAAAAAGGGTGGAGCTATTGTCATAACCCTCTCGTCGGCGTCGGCGTCAGCTTTGGTTAACCTTTAAACTATCAAAGCTGTTCACTTCAAATTTAGAATACATGGTCACAATCATAATGTGATACCCTTTCTACAGAGCACATAACCCTCAAATTTATTTTGCAAGTTTATGCCCTCTTTTCGACTAGGAATTTCTTGGTTAACCTTGGTCAAATTTCGCTTCTCACTTATAACAAAATAGAGTTGTTTCAGTTTTATTGAAATTATCAAGACAAGGAACGTGCAAAGTAGATTTAAAAGGACATACCCTTTTATTTTATGCCTACCAATGAAATATAGGGAAATATCAGTGAGATAAAAGTGATAATCCACTGTTTTGAATCAGTGAAATTACCATTTTGATAATCCACTGTTTGTGCCGGAACTACTTTTTTATCACGTAAATACAAGAGAATCCGCTGTATTTCAGACAGTGACAGCGAGTGAAATTTATTAACCTTGTTAAATCCAGTTATAATATTGAATTCCTGAGCCTAACTAGTTGTGAACAATGATGAAATTCGCCATAAATTATTTAAAATGTCTGATTTGTTCACATAACTCACATGGACAATATCCAATATGGCCGACTTTCAATTCAATTGATTGAATATTACTCGGTATTAATCCGCTTTTATAATTAAAGTATGTATGGCTAAAATTCAATAAATATTGATAAACTGTGTAGAGAAAAATACATGTTATTTGATGAAAGTGTATTCAGTTTATTTCAGCAGAAGTAAAGTTATCATATGTATTGGAGATTGTCTGCACTTTTTTTGTGCGGAGTAACAGCTTGACCAAAGTACGCATTAACTGATTTGGGGCTCACCATGGGGAATTTATTGAAGGCCCTGATTAAAAATGTCATAAAATACCCATTTTTGACGTGTTGGCATAAAATAAAAAGAAAATTTGTTTGTTTTTTAGTGGAAGATGGGAATTTATTTCATCTCGTGAACACCATATGTTTATATTTTCACTCGTGCGCCATGAGTGAAAATATAAACATATGGTGTTCACGAGATGAAATAAATTCTCATCTTCCACAAAAACAAACAATTATCCTCTATATATTTATCGATGATTTATTGCAAATATATTTTTTTGGCTCATTTTCTTTCAAATGAAAAATAAATGATGATTAAAGAAAAACACTTGTTCAATATTGTCTCCTTAAGGCATACAGCAACCAGTTAAGTGTGTATTTGTAAAAACTGGCTACCAACTGGCTATATCAAGACGCATATTTATGCATTGATTTTAACGACTGTACTCAAAATTTTCGAATGGCATCTTGATATTAAGTTTTGTTATTCATTCAATACCTTTCACACGATTTTGTACAAAGGAATACTCGAAATTTTATACCTCTTTAAGAATATAATGCATTTTACTTTATTTTGATTAAACATGTTAAACTCACGTGATTTACTTAAAAATGAACTTATATGAAATTTTTACGCATTCATTTAAACAAGTAAAAACTTAAGAATAGAAGAAGAAATCTCCAGAACTGCTCAGATATCAGATTAATATCTTACCAAAATACGAAACAAAGGATAAACTATAAGAGAAAAAAAGCTTATTATGAAAGTACAGAAAAGGGTTTCCTTTGTGCTTGTGTGACCTTAATATCGCAATTAGAACAATATGTAAATTTTAGGCTCCAGTCATAGACTGTCATTGAACCAAGGCCTGGGAACCATCCTCTACTAACCTCACAAATAATGGTGTACTGTTAGATAAGACAAATGCTGTTTTAAACATTGCTCAACGAAATTAAAAAAAAACACAAAATACCTTCTTGTTTTTCATTTTGGTTTACATAGATGAAAACAGGGAACAATAACAAAATTAAAGGGGTGACATCGCCTCAATTTAAGGGACCGTAAATGCTTTTGTGATAAACTTGCGGGTGTATGGTTTATTTTTCGAAAGCATTGTTTCAAGCCAACTTTACGAAGCAGCCATTTGTAAAAAAAATCTTTTTTTACTGATAGGAGTATCAAGGTATTGCATATTCAAAATATATCGTACACAATATAGTGAAGAGTCTGCAAGGGCGATAAATCTGTGAAAGAACTCCTGCTTGCCTGTGGGAAGAGTCGCAATAAAATTACGAATCTCGAGAGGTGAGTCGTTTTAAAGGATTTCCTTCTAAACGGAGATAAATCTATAAATAAATAGCAAATATGTATAAAAATAACCTTTATATTTCGTACAAGAGTTTCTAATGTAACACAACACGGAAAAGGCATTTGATATCATTTTGAAAAAAAAATATTTAAAACGATTACTCGGGATAACTGATTTTAATTGCATGAAATGCTTGTACTTCGCCTTCTTTTGGGATGCTGTTTGTGTAGAGATCCTCAGATTCATCTAAAGCTGACACTACACGGGTTCTCTTACTTCTAGCTCTTGGAATTTCAATGAACTATGTGTCACTGTGATTTAATTCATATTCAGTTTTGCCCTCTGGAAGGTACTTCAAAACTCGGATATCGGTTTCTGTTGCAGAACCTGCACCAGTACCTGGTCTTATTGAGGTATAATAGTTTTGTTCTTTATAATTCTTAAAGAACGCATGGTATATATACAAAACCTTGTAGGCATTGGCGTCTATAGCTGTCTTAATATTTCCCACGCGCATAGATAGGTTTCTTCCTTATTTTACGTTCGATGACCGAGTGAACTGAATCACATCCCATTTCGGTGTGCCCTCGTTCGAGGTACTTTTGGTAAACAACAACGTAATTCTTTGCTGACCAAAGTACCAATGCATTTTCCATGACGCTGTTGCGGTTTTAGTAAGTACATCCGTCGCTGTAAATTACACTTTCAGTTATGTTTGAAATGTCTATGCTGCCTAAGTAATTTATTACACAATTTGCAAAAGCATTCCCACTGAGTTCACCCCCACCCGTCCCCACCCTCATGCCAGAAGTAATTTATTGCCTTATCTGTTGCGAGATCATTATATTGTGAAATTGTGGCAAGATAACTTCATCTTGAAATAGAGAGTACTTGCCTGTAGGCGGGGAGATATAAGTAAACTGTAAGTCCATGCAAGGAACTTTAGCTCTATTGTCTGCTTTGGCCTTCTCTTTATCTATGTTTTTCTTTCTTTGGCTTCATTCTTTCTGTTGATATGGCTCGCCTAGGTTTCTTTATCAAGATTCTCTGCTTCGTATTCGCAACACTTATCGCGTTGGTACTTCTTTGGTTGCCATATGGCTAAATTCGTACCTTCAAAAAGCTCAAAGAATCTTGTTTTGTAATATGGATGTTTCCCTACACTCGTAGCTGCTCTGACATTTCCTTTTGTTTAAAATACTGGTTCTAAATACTCTTTCTTCGCCTTTGCTCTACAATAATGGGACTCTACATTAGGGATACTTGTCAGAAATTCTCTAGCAGACTTTTCCTGCGCTTTGTACTCTTCCCTTTTCTTGGATGTCTCGCTTTCTTGGCTACGCTTTTTGGATTGTTACTCTCTGAATCATTAATCCAGTTATATTTGTTTTCTACCACACCGAGGGTGCCAGTGAACATTCCGGATATATCGGAATCGCTTCATATCCTTTTCTCAAGTAATACCTTTGTGAATATTGTCTAGAACTACTTTCTACACTTGTTGTCCTCTGTTTTACATCACCTTTATTTTCATGAGATATAACATAGCATTTCTTCTCCTCCCAGTTCATTTTCATCCAAAATCGTTCGAATATTTTTCTCTGTCTTCATCTTGCAATAACTGATATTTTCGCTCTTTGTTCTGTCCACATCTCTTGGAACAGTTTGATGGACTGAGTAACCTGCCTGCACGTTCCTTGCAATATGTCTTTACACTATCTTCATTTCTCCTATCTCCGAGGTATTTCTCTCCCCACATTCGTTTATATTTCTGTATTTCTTTCATACGGCCATATTTTCGTTTTCGTTTACTCACATTGTTTGTGGAAGGGCTGTCTGTCTCAATAATTTCTTCATGGTCGACTGCTTACGGTATATTGTTGTTCTCATCAGTGTCTGAACTGAGTTCAGCGTTTTTCCAATCCGGATCTCTTACGTCGTCAGCGTAATTTAATGAAATGTCGGATTTATTTCCATTATTTTCACCACTTTATCTTTCTTTAGTGTATTGTTGTTGTATACTTTGCCCTACTGTAGTTGAATCACATTAGGATTAAACATAGTCAATAGAAATTCTTGTTGTTGTGTATTTGTGATAACGCTACAGGTATTCCTTGATTATGTTTAGATGAAGACTGCTCTTTAGCTTCATAGATTTAACTTCCTTTTTATTGTGTAAGATCTTTAGTCATTTGTTTTTAGTGATTTGTCTGCTTTGTGGGAGACTTTTGCACGAGAATTTTCCCTTCTAGAAAACATTATTTCCTCTGTAACTAATATGATTTTCTACAGATTTGTACCATCATCTCTTTGTAATATCTTTTTCCTAGCCCAATCAACCAAATCTCATCTTCCTCGCTTTCCAATGATAAGTGAGAGAACAGCAAGTGCGGTGTTAAAATTCTTGCACAGTGTACTATATCTAATTATATACCTGCAATGTCGAGTAATGTCAAGTTGGATAGGGGATAGCAGATCCGGACAATAGTATCTTGTGTAATCTGAGTAAATGATAAGTATAGACTGTCTTATTTTGTCAGCTCAGCAATTATTTCAAAATTTTCATACACTAAGTTGTGACATTCAGAAGTATTCAATTCTTGTATATTAGCAAAACATTTCAAAAGCACACAATGTTGAAAGTCGGCATCCGATGATATCCAAAGAAAATAATTTTGCCTTACACAGTTCTGTTGTAAAGAGAAAATCTAGTTCTTGGGATAGCAGGTGCAATGTGGCACTTGGTATAAGGAAGTTTTTAATTACCACTAAATGTTTCAAAACAGTATGTAGATTTTTTTATCAAGTTCAAGTGGAGAATGAAAAAACACAGAAATTCTTCCATAATGAAGAGTTTTCATTTATCAAGTTATCAAATCTTTTGTTCACTCTTTAGACATGTAGAAGTAGTCCCTGCAATTTTATAAAGCTCAGTATATGTAAGAGAACTAAATCAGGTAAGTCAAATATATTTAGTGAAAAGTCCGATTTATGGTTACCGGAACCTTCCATGAACCTAGAAGAAAGAGAAAAAGGTGGAATCAATACTGCTAGTCTACAGATGAAGATTGTTTTACTTTTCTTGGTGCTCGATAATAAAGAACAGCAACTATAAGCTTGACGTGGCAGCCTGAAGTAACAAAGAACAGTAGCCTTAACAGAAAACAGTACAGTGTACTTATATGATACTGTTACAAAGTAGAGTAGAAGGTCAATTATCTTAAATATTGAATAACAGGATGTCTTCAGAACATGAAAGTTATAATATCGCATGTTGTATCATATTAAAATTAGAAATACCATTATTATGCCAGTATGCGATAATTACCTATCTCAATAAATTATAAAAAGCGTGCGATTGTGCGAAAATGGCGAATCTCAATTACAGCTTTGAAAGGGCACATTTATAGATTTATCCTGCACCATTTGATACAGATCAACAAGACGTTGCTTGAAGCAACATAAAATAACTGAATAATTGATTTTGTTGTCGGAGAACAGGCAAGAAAGTATGAAAATACGAAGAATACTTTATCGAATATCGAAGTTAAGGATACCTCAAATTTCCTTATTTCTAGAAGAAACAAGAGCCATGTTACACATGGTTAACCCCGCCGCTGGGAAGAAGTTGCCTGAAGGTTGTACTTTCAAAAACTTAATGTAATAATGCGCGTATGGCGTTTGAAGAAAATCCCTCACAAAAGAGGCAAGGTAGAGTTCTTGCACATTGCACTTCCTACCAATGTGCTTCGTCAGTGTATTAAGTTTGAAGAATATCCCTCAAGTACTTTTGGAGTTAAGCTCTTGAAATGTTTTTTTTTCAAGTTAATCTGATAAAGGGGAATAACCCTTAAAGTAGGCAAGTTAGAGTTATTATTTTTGTGTTTTTCCTACCAATGTGCTCAGTCAGTGTATGACGTTTGAAGTAAATCGCTCAGGTACTTTTGGAGTTATGTTTCGGATAAAGTTTTTCAAGTAAATCTGATAGAGGGGAATAACTCTTAAAGTAGGCAAGATAGAGTTATTGTTCTTAACATTGTACTTCCTCCCAATGTGCTCTTTCAGTGTATGAAAGTTGCTCAAGTACTTTTGGAGTTATACTCCGGACAAAACTGGGACGGACGGACGCACAGACGGACGGACGCACGGACGGAGACCATTTCTTATATCACCTCTGCGTTTGGCAATCATTAAACGAGAGAAACAAATAATAAAATTCAAATATATTTCATTGTGTGTCAATCTTCAAATGCTTTCCATAACTTCTGCTTGATTTATGTTCCTTAATATTGTGCAAAACATGTTTTCCATTGACCATATAGTTCTCGTAGTTTTGTTCAAAAAGAAGATCAAATTCTAACTTTTCATAAATCTTCTTAGAATAATTTGATGAAGCCTCGTCCTTGACAAATACAGACTTTAAACCTAAATGCTTCACAAAGTTGACAGCACTTGTTAGCATAAACGTAGCGATTCCTCTTCGCCTATAAGCCTCGTGTACCGCAAGCCCTAAAAAGTGAATAGCCTCATCACAACCATAACGTTCGAAGAATTTCGCATGCTCATCACAATAGTTTAAATAGTCCAACAAGTTCTGAAGTCTTTCGTCTGATATATTGTCTGTGTTGATTTTATCAGCTTTATTTATAATCTCTGATCCTCGTATGGCAATAACAGCGCCATCTGTCGTATTTATGAGAACCAGGGTCAATCCTTGCTTGAAAACTTCCCGTCAATATCCTTCCGCGTCATCGTCCCACTCTACGCCGAACGCTTGAACCACTGGCTCGTGCTTTACAAAGTAGTCCCTCATGAACGGAACAGCGACGTCATACATGTCTTCCTTTAACAATTTCAGTTCCCAGTCTTCAGACGGAGAATTAGGCTTGATTTTTTCCAGTGCCTGAAAAGAAATTAATCCTGGATGTTATTGCTACTCTCTTGAAACAAGAGAACAACGGACATTAACTATTCAACAGCTGTTCTCTTAGAAAAAATGAGGCTCTAAGCAGTCAGCCAAGAAGTCACTTCTCAAGAAAATATTAAACTCGGAGATTTCAACTGAACAAACACTGTATACACAATCGCATTACGTCAAGTTGCTTATAAAGTTAAAGATGTTTATTAGAATTTTAAGTGTTTCTAACACGTATGTAAATGTTGATACACGGATTCTGATACAATGACTCCTCACCGTGAGGTGTGAACGTGAGTGAGTTAGTGCCTGCCTGCCTCTGCCTGTCTTGAAGCCCTAATGTTTATAAAAGGACATTTTAAATTAAGTGTATTCATACGAACTAAAAAAAGCGTTGTTTCGCTAAATTTTCTAACATGTCGTCTAGAAAATAGCACACAGATTACATTGGACATAATAAACACTTTAACCAAGTGTTGATTTTTTTCCTATTTGCTACGTAAAAGGCCGGAAGTGGTGTTAGGAAAAGATTTGTAAACAATTGGTGAAATTCATTTGAGAGAAATCAGAGGTACGGTGAATAAAATGGTTTCACTTTGAATGGACTAGTTGATTACTTATATTTAGCAAAATATTCAACTATCAGAGGCAATAAGAGTTACATTGCATCTGTCAGCTTAAATTAGAGACAATCTGTTTGAAATAAAATGACCATCAGATTCATTCTTGTGAACTTTTGCACTTTATGTCTGATATTAAGGGATTCGTGGCATTTACCCATGAAACGAAAGCCTGTAGTTTTTTTTTGTTAAACATTCAAAAACGGATATTATGTAAATGCAGGCGCGAAGAGAGAATCTAATCAGTCACGTGACGGCGCACGAAAATAGAAATTCTAAATAAAGGCTTTATACCGTTTGTAACGTTTTAGAAATGTTGGATTGGGTGACAGTTCGTGCGTAGATAGGTATTGTTGACTAAATACTCATCAATAGTTAAAATAAAATTCTTAGTCATTGGCAACGAGCTGCTTTGAGGGATAATATCATGTAAAAGACAATTCAAACAAGACAGTTATGATTTGGCAAATAAACTTTTCCTGATTTTTGTTAAACGGTAGTAGTCACTCTCGATTAAAATCGATTTATAAGAAGAATATATGATTTTGGTTAAGTTGCTGAGTGGATTTGATTTCAATATGTGAAATATAGCAATAATTTTCTAAGGGGAATTATCATTTTAACACATCTGTATTGAAATTGTATGGTATCAAATACATATATAGCAATAATCTAAAAAGAGTTGTTTTTAATCATTTGTCGAATTCTAGCTTTCTTATGCTTGAAAAACTCTATTGTTTCAAAGATCAGTAAAAGCAAAACCAAAACAAACTAAAAATGAAATGTAGAATATTATCAACAAAACTTACATTCTCAAGCGTTTCTTTTGAAAGCCCTCTGAAACTTGATGTCTGCTTTACCTCCATGTTAGTTTAGAAATAACAATAGCACAAGATAAATCCGATACCTACGTAAATCTTCTACCTTTCTACATTAAAGCCACTCAGGCATTCAGAACCACGCTCTGTGGATAAAATACTTATATGCATATCTAATCGTAATCTTAACTTGACACTATCATGTAACGTGCTAGACCATAATAGCGAAATAAAACAAGAATGAGATTAGTCACTTGCACTGTTTTGCAATATTTTTAGTTGTTTCATTGCTCTAAAGTAACAAGGAAGTATGCGTTCTCAAAAAACTCGTTTCGAGCATTTACCAAACGCTGCATTTGTTAAGCTGCACTGAAATGGCTCGAGTGTATTACAAAGCACTTGTCATAATATTAATCAATGCTATGTATTTCGAACAAAAAGCTGTCACCCAAGCTAAATTCATGCTCTCAGTCAATGCTAATTCTTTCAAAAACAGAACGATTCACGCTGATTTTTCACTTTGTCTTGTCTCCTTCGAAACCCACTGCTACCTAGTGCCGTTTTCCGGACACGTTTTGATTTACACTGTTAGGTAGTGATATTCATTTCGAAAAGAAAAAAGAACTACTCACGCTGTTAGCCAGTGCTGTTTCTTTCCAAAACAGAACGATTCACGCTGTTAGCTAGAGCAGTTCTTTTTTCAAAAACAAAACGATTCACACTGCACGCTAGGGTTGTTTTTTTCGAAAATCTATTGATGACATACTGCATACATATCTTATTGGCTCATGAAAATGATTAATGATTTATAGAAGAATATGTGTTTGAAAATGTCTCCTTAAGGCATGTGGCCAACAAGTAAATGTGTATTAGTAATAAATGACTATCCAACCCAAATGATACAGCAACAACTCTGATATCAAAACTAATACTAACACAGTATATTACCAGTCGTACTAGAATTTCCGACTGACATATTGATATTTGGTTATAATTCATTCAAAACCTTTCACGTAGACAATATTTAGAAGAAAATAGTACACTCGAAATTTTAGGTAATAACTCTTTGAATAGAAGATAATATAGTTTACTTTTGTTTTGATTTAACTAAGTGATTCTCTTAATATGATCGTATATGAAATTAGGAATTAATCATCTTACACTTACGGATGGAATAAACCTCATGATGAAATACTCGAATGTCAGATAAGAGACAAAGCTCATTATGAAGGTAGACAAGGGTATTTGCTTTGTTCTATGGTGACCTTAACGCCACAATTAAAACATTTTTGAGGTCCTAGTTAGGTAAACCCGTTCACTGCAGGTATAGTAGCAGGTTCTGGAGTTATTCTACATTATCTAATGGTTTGTCTCCATCAGTTGACATTCCAACAATGTGGCAGTAATGATGCTTGTGGTGCTTTAAACGCCTATGAAGCTTGCCTGGTAATTAAAACAAGCATGCAGTGCACTAGCATATTCAGCAGAGACCAAGGAACCATTCTCTTATAACCACACACATAATGATATGCTATTGGATAAGATATATATAGAGGATATTCTATTGATATTTTGAATTTTCTGTTTATTATATACTTTTCTCTTTTTTGACCTTAAGATTCGAAATAATTCACCTTTAATTTAATGTATATGCTGAATTTAGAAGAAAGTAGTCCGGCAAGACACCAGTGAAAATACGGAAAATATGTTTCACTGCAGTGAAAAATAAATTTTTACAATGAAAATACGGAAAATGAAAATACGCAATTTATTTCATCAATATTTCTCAATATTTCATTTATAAGTATATAATAAATTTTTATACTATAAATAGCTGCAGATTCAAAATTGTCCAACGAAATAAAGAAAACACAAAACATTATTCATTTTTTATTTTGGTTTACACCAATGACAACAGGGAACAATAAAAAGTTTAAGAGGTCATATCGCCTAAATTAAAGAGACCATTGATGCATTTGTGAAAAACGGAAGTGTGTATGGCTCATTTTTCTGTAGTCGGGTTTCTAGCCAACCATATTTAGGATCCATTTGTAAAGAAATCTTCTTACTGATAGGAGTATCAAGGTATTGCATATTCAAGTGATATTTCATTGTCTATCACAAGACAGTGAAGAGTCCACAAGGGCGATAAGACTGCGAAAGAACTGCATTACTTGCCTGTCTTAGGAGTCGCAATAATATTACGAATCACGAGTTAGGAGGTGACTCTTTAAAAAGCTTTCTTCTTCTAAATGGATATATATTTATAAATAAATAGAAATATGTATAAAAATCACCTTTTTATTTCAAACAAGAGTTTCTAATGTAACAAGGAAAAGGCATTTGATATTTTTATTTTGAAAACCTTTCAGTGAATTGGAAACATGCGCCGGTTAGAATGATTTAGTTAGTATTGCAACATCTGTTACATTTGTAAAATGTATGTCTAACAAACCACATATAAGTTCTCTCACGTGAGACAAAAAAGAAGAAAGTTTATCACTAGCTATATGAAAGTAGAGCGAGAAAACGTTTAAAACATACTAGTATATATCCGTAACGATCTATTAATATTACATTAAGCAAGTAATAGGCCAATCTAAATATACTTGTTTCAAATGTCATTCAGTAAATATTTGAAACGTATTGTTTCCTAATATATAAAAAAGAAATATATCATTGCATCAGTTGCATCAATTCTCATATGTTTTCCATAAATCGTGTTTGATTTATATTCCATAATATTGTGCATAACTTGCTTTCCATTGACCGTATAGTTTTCGTAAATTTAGAAGGTCAAATTCTAATTTTTCATAAATCCTCTTAGAATAATTTGATGAAGCTTCGCCCTTGACGAATACAGATTTTAAGCCTAAATGCTTCATAAAGTCGACAGCACTTGTTAGCATAAACATAGCGATTCCTCTACGTCTGTAAGTCACGTGTACCGCAAGTCCAGAAAAGAGAATAGCCTCACCACAACCGTAAAGTTCAAAGAATTTCGTATGCTCATCACAGTAGTTTAAATAGTCCTAGAAGTTCAGAAGTTGTTCGTCTGATATATTGTCTGAGTTGATTTTATCAGTTCTATTTATAACCTCTAATCCTCGTATTCCAATAACAGCACCATCTGTCTTATTAATGAGAACCAGGGCCTTTCCGTGCTTGAAAACTTCCCGCCAATATCCTTCTGCGTTGCGTCATCGTCCCACTCTTCGCCGAACGCCTGAACCAATGGTTTGTGCTTGACGAAGTAGTCCCTCATAAACGGAACTGCAACGTCATGCTTGTCTCCGTTTAACAATTTTAGTTTCCATTTTTCAGATGGAGAATCGGTTTCGATTTTTTCCAGTGCCTGAATAGAAAGAAAATGGATGATACTGATCTTCTCGTGAAAAGAAAGAACAACTGACTATAACTACAACAGCTGTTCACTTAGAAATAGTGGAGCACTAAGTAGCTAGACATAGACACCTTACGTTCTCAAGCGTTTCTTTTGAAAGCCCGCTTAAACTTGATGTCTCCTTTACCGCCATGTTAGTGTAGAATTAGAATAACAATAGTACAAAATAAATCTGATACGTAAATCTTATACGTTGTAAATTAAAGGGGCTGTGCTCCAGATGACAAAAAAAGAAAGTTTTCTTGTATTATAAATTTCTTGTAATATGTATGACTAATGCTTAAAAAATAACTTACTGACAAAAAAATAAGTCAAATATTTACATTATAAATTGATTTTTTTCCCCTTTCAAAGTGCTATACCGTAACGCGACGGGATAACTATATCGTATAAGATTTAAAGTAAATATCTGTAATATCACATGCGGCGATGGAGTTGACAGTAAAAGCGTTGGAAATATTTTGTTAACATAAGGGTCCAGAGTTCAAATCAGGCTGGAGCGAAAATATTTTTTTATTCTATTTTGACTTTTATAATCAGTTTTGAAGTAAAATATTATGTTGTTATAATCTCGCGGCATCTATATATATAATTTATAAACGTCTAGGTTCACATCATATAGACAGTATACCTAGTCATTATATCAGATGTGTATCTGAAAAGAAATAAAGAAAAATATTTAGTTTGCTTCACATCTTAACGAATGTCACGTATATTAGTGATAGAACCCTAATTTCGTGTTGTTTTACGTTGGTGTTATTACTTGATTGTTTTCATCTGTTTCTCACGTTTCTGTACTCTCCATAATTCCATCATTTTTAATAACGCATTACACGCAACAGTTGTTTAGAGGACTACCATAGACCGAGCTTAGTTCGCAGAAAATGTAAAAGAAGATGCATTTGCTTCCAGGGGTATGGAGCACAATGATTGCGTGGCACAAGTTGTGTTCCACATGACATCTGGTATGCCTCAGAACTTAAACCAAATGCTAAATATTGTCTCCACAGTGCTATTGTTATGCCAGATTGGTCGTTGTTTACACCATCGTCATCATCTTCTACACTAGGCCAGTCATAAAAGACATTTCTGCTCAGTGAGAATCAAATTTTTTTTTTCAATAAAGTATTTAAGTTAAAAGATTTGAAATGTTGTTTGTTTTCAACGACACACATAATTGCTAGTTGAAATTTCTGAAAACAACAGGGTCATTGTGGTCAATGATATAGCTTTGAGGTCTTTGTTTGAGTTATTATCTGAATATTAACAATGTAACTGGCCCATGAACGCAAACGTATGATACTTATTTTGAAAGGAGTCTAACCAGATTGTTTTGCCTTTTTTGAGTACAGGGGGAACAAGTAAAAAATAACTGAAACATTTTTACCTTCTGTTCGGTGAAGATGTTGGATAAAAAGATGTTGGATGGAAAAAAATACTGTGAAGCAAACTATGTAAACATTCGCTGAGGGTGAAAGTACATAATGTTAACAGAAGAACGCTTATGTCATCTGAGGCGTGAGCAAAATAATATTATGAAAAGTCACACACTAAATATTCTTAATGATTTTAATTTCCTATAATTAAGCTTTTTACTTTTCGTCCATATTCAGGATTTTGAATTCGAAGACTAGATAGAGGGGAATAGGGAAGAACTGCTAAGGAGTACCCACAACACGAAATATTGATAGTTTTATAGCGTCTTAGTTGTATTGATGAGTGTCTTCAATCACTGAACTTATTACAATTTGAACAATGAATTGGCTACAGTTCACTTCTAATAAAAAGAACTGGTTGTTCAGTTCTAGAATTAATATCCTGTAAAGTTACTTAAAAGTGACATACCTTGAATTCTAACTCTATGCGCAATTCACCGAAAACAAACAAAGAAATTAACCGCGTGAAATATCCTTTACGTTTAAGCACGTTGAATACAATTGCTCACTGCGAACTTCTTTCGGCTGTTCTTATTGGCTCTAGTCTCTTTGTCATTGTAAAATCCGATAATTATTTTCAATATTTATTTAATTGAAAAATTGTTATGGAATTAATTATCTTTATTGATGTTCATCTATGATGAAGTTATAGATATTTGCTAATAAGTAATAATACACTGTACAAATGACCTCTTTGTTTTTATTTTCAAGTGGAAAATGAATAGAGGCCAGACAAGGGTAACAACCGCCAAAACTGATATGGTAAGTAGTGCACATACTTGCGCCCCTTATAATGTGCATATTTATTAGAATAGAAATAGAATTTACAGTTTTCGTGATCTACCGTCGAATGTATCACGGCTTCCCGTTCAGATGCGTAATTATTTCAATACTCTAGCCTACGGCTTTCGTGATTAAATTATTACGCATCTGAACTCGGCAGTATGTCACTCAATTTTTAGATATATTTCCTAAATCTATTGATGATATACTGCATACATATTATATTGGCTTATTTAAAACACTTGATTATTTATAGAAGAACATGTGTTCAAAACGTTCCTTAAGGCATATGGCAAACAAATAAGTGTGTATTTGAAATAAATTACTATCCACCCAAAATGATACAGCAACAACTCTGATATCAAAAGTAATACTAATGCATTGATTTTACCAGTTGTAGTAGAATTTCCGACTGTCAACTTGATATTTGGTTAAAATTCTTTCAATAACTTTCACGTAAACACGATTTTAAAGAAAATGGTATGCTCAAATAGAAGATAACATATTTTACTTTTGTTTTTATTTAACTTGGTGGTTTACTTAAAAAAGAACTTATATAGAATAAGTAATTTTTTAACTTTCACAAGTGAAAAAAATAAACTTAAGAATGGAAGAAACCTCATGATGAACTATTCAGATGTCAGGTGAACATTTTACTAGGGTGTTTGCTTTGTTCTAGGGTGACCTTAATGCTGCAGTTAAAATATATTTGAGGGCTCAGTTAGATAAACCCGTACATTTTCCCGTCATAACATTTTAGCATTGAGACGAAGCCTGGGAACCTTCCCCTACTAACCTCACAAATAAAGATATGATGTTAGATAATAAAAGTTTACATAAAATGTTAACGAGTGTCAGGTTCGTTTTTTATCGCATGACCAAAACGACTGTTAATGTGTCTTACTATAACTATATTAATTTGAACTATACTGAAAAAGCCGTTACAAACCATCCGCCGTGAAAATAGTTCCAAATAAAAATATCAAAGAATGTAAGAAATACTGAACATGGAAGACGTCTCTTTGAAATGTGACATCTATATAAGACAACAAAATTCAAAAATGACAATAAAAAGTGAAGCAAGAAGTAAATTAGCTGTTGAATTACACGTGCGTATTAAAACTAGCTAATATATTGTAATGTGATGGAAGGAAATAACGACATATGTTACATTGTTAGAATCTTTGTTAAAACAAACTACATATATGTTCTATATATGATCAACAGATATAACTTTATTGCTAGCTATTTGAAAACAAGCCCGACATAGCGAAAAAAACTTTAAAAATATCTCCGATACAAGGTACAGATATTACATAAAGCAAGTATTAGGCCAATCTGGATATATTAGTTTCAGATGTCATTCAGGAAATATTGTTTCTTAATGCATTAATAAAAAATAATTTTTCATCAATTTTCATATGATTTCCATAACTCCTGCTTAATTTATGTTCTTTAATATTGTGCATAACCTGTTCTCCATTGACTGTATAATTTTCGTAATTATGTTCAAAAAGAAGATCAAATTCTAATCTTTCATAAACCCTCTTAGAATAATTTGATGAAGCCTCGCCCTTGACAAATACAGATTTTAAGCCTAAATGCTTAACAAAGTTGACAGCACTTGTTAGCATAAACGTAGCGATTCCTCTTCGCCTATAAGCCTCGTGTACCGCAAGGCCTGAAAAGTGAATAGCCTCATCACAACCATAACGTTCGAAGAATTTCGCATGCTCATCACAGTAGTTTAAAAAGTCCAACAAGTTCTGAGGTCTTTCGTCTGATATATTTTCTGCGCTGATTTTATCAGTTTTATCTATAATCTCTAATCCTCGTATGGCAATAATGTTGGTTTTAAAGGGTGTGGGGCATTTATCCGTGAAATGAAAGCCTGTGATTTTATTTCAAATATCCAGAAACAGATATGATGTGAGTGCATGCGCGAAGAGTGAATGTAATCAGTCATGTGACTGAAATAGAAATTCTAAATATAGGCTTTATACTGTTTGTAACGTTTCAGCCTATGTGACGGAAACAACCCATTTTTTACAATCACGAAATTTTGCATTGGGTGACAATGTGTCTGAAGATGTGTATTGATGACTTAATACTCACAGATACATAAATTAAACTTCTGAGTCAATGACAATCTGTGAACGAGCTGCTTAAAGGGATAATATCATATAAAAAAAAACAAATGAAACAAGACAGTTATGCTTTGGCAAATATATATTGGTGAAAATAGAATAAACTTCAACTTTTCCTGATTTTCTTTAAAACGATAGGTAATTATTCTTGATTAAAATCGCAGTCAGAAAATACTGACTCTATTTCTGTATATGAAGAACATAAGTTTTTGGTTTAGTTGCTGAGTGGATTTGCTTTCAATGTGTGAAATATAGCAATGGTTTCCTAGGGGAATTATCATTTTAACACATCTGTATTGAAATTATAAGTTGCGTGTTTCATTGGCTAATGTATGGTATCAAATACATGTATACCAATAATCTAAAAATAGTTGTTTTTAATCATATGTCAAATTTTAACATTTCTGATGTTTGAAAAGCTCCATTGTTTCGACTAAGATCAATAAAAGCAAAACCAAAACAAACTTAAAATGAACGCGTGGAAATTTATAAACAACTTAAACAACTTACGTCCTCAAACGTTTCTTTTGAAAGCCCTCTGAAACTTGATGTCTTCTTTACCTCCATGTTAGTGTAGAATGACAATAGTACAAAATAAAGCCGATAGCTACGTAAGTCTTCTACCTTTCTACATTAGAGCCACTCAAGCATTCAGAACCACGCTCTGTGGATGAAATACTTATATGCATATCTAATCGTGTTCTTAACTTGGTACTATCATGTAACAAGCTGGACCATAACAAGAATTAAGAAAAACTCGTTTCGAACACTGAACCAAACGCTGCATTTGTTCAGCTGCACTGAAATAGGTCGAGTGTATACCAAAGCGCTTGTAATAATATTTATAAATGCTATTTATGTCGGACAAAAGCTATGTCACCCAAGCTAGATTCGTGCTCTCAGCCAACCCTAATTCTTTCAAACACCGATTCACGCTTTTATTTCACTTTGTCTTGTCCACTTCGAAATGATTCACCCTGTTAGCCACTGCCGTTTTTTTTTTTCGAATACCGAACGATCACGCTGTTACCTGGTGCCGTTTGTCGGACACGTTTCAATTTACACTGTTAGGTAGTGCTATTTAGTTCGAAAAACAGGACTATCCACGCGTTTAGCCAGTGCTGTTTCTTAAAAAAAAATCGGTTCTCGCTATTATCCCGTGTTTTTAATTTCAAACACGGAACATTTCGCAATGTAAACCAAAATTGTTTCTTTTGAACAGATAATAATTCTCACTGTTAGCCAAAGTTGTCTCTTTCGAACACAGAACATTTAGCACTGTTAACTTATGCTGTTTCTTTCGAACAGAGAACTATTCCCAGTGTTAGCTTATGCTGTCTCTTTTGAACAGATAACAGTTCACCCTATTAGTTTATGCTGTCTCTTTTAAACAGAAACTATATTCATACTATTTCTTTCAAACAGAACACAATTCACTCATTGTCAATGTTAGCTTATTTGAGTTTAATCACGCTGTATACCAGCGCTGGCCCGCTGACGTCACTGCGAACTACTTTCGACAGTTCTCATTTGCTCCTGTCTGTTTGTCATAGTAAAATCAGATAATTATTTTAAATATTTTTTATAAGTGAAATATTGTTATGGACTAAATTATCTCCTTTAATGTTCATCTATGTTGAAATAATAGATATTTGCTAAAACGTAAATTATATACTATTACAATGACTTCTTTGTTTTCATTTTCACGTGGGAAATGAAAAGCGGAAGAAATTGAATAGCCAGTCAGGGGCATTAACCGTGAGAAATGATATGGTAAGTCGTGCACATACTTGCACCCCGTATTAATGTACTTACGTGTTATCTATTGGAAAAGGATGTTAGAGTTTTCGTGATCTACCGTTGAATATACCACATTTTCTCTTTCGTGATTAAATTACTACGCATCTGAACATGACGGTAAATCACTCAATCTTAAAATCTCTTAATCTTAAGATTTCGTAAATCTATCGATGATATACTGTATATCTTTCTGGCTCATTCTCTTTCAATTGATTAATGATTAATGATTTATGTGAAGAACATGTGTTTGAAATCGTCTCCTTAAGGCAAACGGCAACCACAGATGTGTATATTTGTAATAACTATCTATCCACCCAAAAAAGATACAGCAACAAATTTGATATCAATACTAATACTAACACATTGATTTTACCGGTCGTACTAGAATTGCCGACTGACATATTGAAATTTGGTTATAATTCAATTAATACCTTTCACAAAGACACGATTTTGAAAAAAATGATATACTCGAAACTCTTTGAATAGTAGATGATATAAAAGAATTTCATTTCTTGCCTGTTGGAAGAGTCGCGATAAAATTACGAATCGCGAGTTGGGAGGTGACTCGTTAAAAAGGTTCCTTCTTGTAAATGGATATAATCTATAAAAATTGAAATATGTATGACAAATCACGTTTTTATTTCGTACAAGAGTTTCTAATGTAACACGGAAAAGGCATTTGATAACCTCTGTAGGATGTTTCACATTTCAGTACAGTGGAAACATGCGACAGTAAGGAAGCTTATAGTTAATATTGCAACATCTGTTACATTTATTATATCTATGTTTAACAAACTATATATAAGTTCTCCCACGTGAGACTAAAAAAGAAGAAATTTTATCACTAGCTATATAAAAGTAGAGCAAGAAAACGTTTAAAATATATTTATCCATAACGAATTATACATATTACATTAAGCAAGTGCTAGGCCAATCTTGATGTACTTGTTTCAAATGTCATTCAGTCAATATTTGGAACGTATTGTTTCTTAATGTAAAAACAAGAAATATATCATTTTGCATCAGTTATGATATGTTTTCCATAAATCCTGTTTGATTTATGTTCTTTAATATTGTACATAACTTGCTTTCCATTGACCGTATAGTTTTCGTAATTTTGTTCAAAAAGAAGATCAAATTCTAATTTTTCATAAATCTTCTTAGAGTAATTCGATGAAGCCTCGCCCTTGACAAATACAGATTTTAAGCCTAAATGCTTAACAAAGTTGACAGCACTAGTTAGCATAAACGTAGCGATTCCTCTTCGCCTGTAAGTCTCGTGTACCGCAAGTCCTGAAAAGTGAATAGCCTCATCACAACCATAACGTTCGAAGAATTTCGCATGCTCATCACAGTAGTTTAAATAGTCCAACAAGTTCCGAAGTCTTTCGTCTGATATATTGTCTGTGTTGATTTTATCAGCTTTATTTATAATCTCTAACCCTCGTATGGCAATAACAGCGCCATCTGACTTATTAATGAGAACCAGGGTCATTCCGTGTTTGAACACTTCCCGCCAATATCCTTCCGCGTCATCGTCCCATTCTACGCCGAACGCTTGAACCAATGGTTCGTGCTTGACAAAGAAGTCCCTCATGAACGGAACAGCGACGTCATACATCTCTTCCTTTAACAATTTCAGTTCCCAGTCTTCAGACGGAGAATCGGGCTTGATTTTTTCCAGTGCCTGAAAGGAAATTAAGTTAGGGTGTTAAAGAAAAAAATTACTTTACTAGTGAGGCTCCGTGATTACACTTCCCAAGACAAACTGAACACAACGATTAAAGCCGGGATAGCTCGTAAATCTCGGATTTCAAGTTGAACATTACAACCGTGATTCAAATTGCCAGCTTAGCAAATATTGCAGATGACCTCCATTAAACACCATCACCTTACCTCAAGTTGCTTATAAAATAAAGGATTTTCAGAGCGTATTATGTGGAATTTATACCCGTATTAATAATGAATACACTAATTTTCATACAGTGACTTCCCCTCCCAGTAAATCAATTGAGTAAGTGAACGAGCGCGTGCTAGCGTGTCTAACTGCCTTGCCTGCTGCGGTCTGAAGAAGGATTCCTGACGCTTCTAAAATGGCATTTACCTAGACATTGTTATATTATGCATATGGTAGGTAAAAGTACTTCAACTTGCGTTGTTTCGTTAAAGATGCCGACTAGTGCAGATAACATTGAACAGAAAGGCACATTTGCCAAGTCCTTTTGAGGTCTCTTTTTATCACGTACAGATGTTATGAACTTTTACCTACTTTGCATCGGGGTTCACATTGCAAACTCTACATTTGCAATCTTGAAAAGGCTGGAGTTCATGCGAAGTGTTACATTATAGATAACAAGGTACAAGTGCGGATTGGATTACACAACGCTGGCACAGACCTGTAGCAAAAAATATGTCCTTAAGGCAGGTCAGTGCTCTACTTTCGGGGTCTGTTGAATCAAAGTGCAAAAAATATTTACAAACACAAAAACTAAAAATGAACTTTTAAATGGGAATCTTGATGATGCAAAAATCAATATAAAGCCAAACACCTGAAAAAAATGTCGAGCTATTAAAACACAACACTAAAAGGGCGGATTGCTGAATGTTTCGTACCTGAACCGCATTTAAAAAGATAAATTTGAAATTTTGAAATTTTAACAAATAAACGTATAATAAAGGAAATAATTCTAAAGTCTGCTGATAGAGTCTAATCTATTGGTATTCAATTTTGAATTCTTATTTATTATGGTGGCATTTTTCTGATGGCCAGATAGCAATCCACATATTTAGGTAATTTTAAGTTTTCTGGAAATTTTACTGCAAAAGTTTATTGCAATATTTTAAAGCATTATCGCGCTAATTTTTACTTCACTGCCCTGAGCTGCCAAGTAATTGTGTCAGATTGATATAAATAGAAATGTTGATGATCGGAATATTTTTGTAAAATGGGTAGGCATTAGTCAAAAGTCAACAGTGGTTTGCAAAACATGAATATTACTAGGCTTTGCAACAGTTTCTTCAGCTAATTTGAGTTTCCTTTAAAACGATTTCATACGATTTGTACTCTAATAAATTTAACGCACCAAATAGCACCATCATTTTAGAGATGTCGCTTGGCTTCAACTGTGGCAAACCTGTGAGAAATCCGAATGTTATATCTATGCATAACTACCGTAATACCGAAATATCATAGTGCCAACACAAAAATTGAGTGCAGAAAAAATCAGGAAACAAAAATTTCCCTGGATAGATTATTTCATTACTATTTATTTTCCAGAAAGCTTCAAAGGATCGAGAAAAATTTTCAAACTTATCGCGATAGCTATATCGCTATCTCATGTCAGAATTATGCCACTATATTAGGTAGTTCTCTATAATTTATGTTTTGATTAAAAACAATATTTTTACAGTAAAATGGATCCGGTATATCATTGTTAATAACCAGGTCTCAACCTTTGGCGTCGGTACTTTACGTCTGTCTAGGTTAAGGTCTCATTTATGACAAAAGGCAGGTCCGTTTTACCCGGAGCTAACATCAGCGCGGTTTAAAGCTGTCTAAATATAATTTATAAGACCCGGTGAAAAGCCTCGCTACTAAAGTTGTGTAGGTCATTTTTGACGTTCACTTATTATTTCCGCTGAATAATGTTAATACAGTTATGAGAAATGTGGGGGTATGTGCGTGCGTGTATGTGTGAAATAAATTGTTTAAGGTTGAAATCGACTCTTAAATGTTTTTTAAACAAGTTACATTAGAGGACGTTCGTCTAATGGTGTTATCAATTATTAAGCATTAAAAAATTAAATACTTAATGTATAATATTGGAAATATTAGAAATATAGCAGTGTTTTAGAGGTATTAACATTTTAACACATCTGTATTGAAATTATAAGTTGTGGGTTGCATTGACTTTTCTATAGTATCAAATACATGTACAACAATAATCTTAAAATAGTTGTTTTCAATCAGAATACAATTTTTAACTTTTGTGTTTGAAAAGCTTTATTGTTTTGACAAAGATCAGTAAAAGCAAAAAAAAAAAAAAAAGAAAAAAAAAGAAAGCAAAGATTACTAAAAACAACTTACGTTCTCAAGTGTTTCTTTTGAAAGCCTCCTTAAACTCGAAGTCTTGTTAACCTCCATGTTAATGTAAAATTACAATAATACAAACTGAACTTGACCTGTTGATCTTATAGGTGGTAAATCAAGACCACTCAAGCGTTCAGAACTCCGCATTTAATGTCGATCTCATATGTGGATGAAATAGTTCAACTAATATGCATATCTGCTCGTATTCTTAACGTGACGTCAAATACCATCTAATATGACCTTATAAATATGTTGCACTATCACTATACGTGGCGGAATGAAACAAAAACTGGGATAAGTCAAATGCTTTTGCAATGATTTTGGTTATTTTATTGAAAAATGAGCATTTTTACAAAACTCGTTTCAAACATCTAGCCGAACGCTGCGTTAAAGTGGGGTCAGTGTATTACAAAGTTTCTTTTACAATGTTAAACAATATTACCAATTTCGAGCAAAAACCTTTGTCACCCAAGCTCGATTCATGCTGTCAGCAAATGCTTATCCTTCAAAATACAGAATATTTTACTCTGTTATTTCATTTTGTCTCCTTCGCAAACAGGTCGAATGCGCTATAAGATAGTGCTGTTGTTTTTAAAAGTTGTAACGACTCATACAGTATGTCAAAGTTGTCTCACTCGAATCCAGAACGATTCACGTTGTACGCCAAAGTTGTCTCACTCAAATCCAGAAAGATTCACGTTGTACGCCATAGTTGTCTCACTCGAATACAGAAAATTTTACGCTGAACGTCAAAGTTTTCTCACTCGAATTCAGAACGATTCATGCTGTAAGTAAGAGTTGTCTCACTCGAATCCAGAACTATTCACGTTGTACGCCAAAGTTGTCTCACTCGAATTCAGAACGATTCACGTTGTACGCCAAAGTTTTCTCACTTAAATTCAGAACGATTCATGCTGTGGGTAAGAGTTGTCTCACTCGAATCCACAACGATTCACGTTTTACGCCAAAGTTGTCTCACTCGAAATCAGAACGATTCACGTTGTACGCCAAAGTTTTCTAACTCGAATTAAGAACGATTCATGCTGTAAGTAAGAGTTGTCTCACTCGAATCCAGAACGATTCACGTTGTACGCCAAAGTTGTCTCACTCGAATTCAGAACGATTCACGTTGTACGCAAAAGTTTTCTCACTCGAATTAAGAACGATTCATGCTGTAAGTAAGAGTTGTCTCACTCGAATTCAGAACGATTCATGCTGTAAGTAAGAGTTGCCTCACTCGAATCTAGAACAGTTCACGTTGTACGCCAGAGTTATCTCACTCGAATTTAGAACGATTCACGTTGTACATCAAAGTTGTCTTAATCGAATTCAGAACGATTCATGCTGTAAGTAAGAGTTGTCTCACTCGAATTCAGAACGATTCATGCTGTAAGTAAGAGTTGTCTCACTCGAATTAAGAACGATTCACGTTGTACGTCAAAGTTGTCTCACTCGAATTCAGAACGATTCACGTTGTACGCCAAAGTTGTCTCACTCGAATTCAGAACGATTCACGTTGTATGCAAAAGTTTTCTCACCCGAATTAAGAACGATTCATGCTGTAAGTAAGAGTTGTCTCACTCGAATCCACAACGATTCATGCTGTAAGTAAGAGTTGTCTCACTCGAATTCAGAACGATTCACGTTGTACGCCAAAGTTTTCTCACTCAAATACAGAAAATTTTACGCTGTACGTCAATGTTTTCTCACTCAAATTCAGAACGGTTCATGCTGAAAGTTAGAGTTGTCTCACTCGAATCCAGACCGATTCACGTTGTACGCCAAAGTTTTCTCACTCGAATTAAAAACGATTCTTGCTGTAAGTAAGAGTTGTCTCACTCGAATTCAGAACGATTCATGCTGTACGTAAGAGTTGTCTCACTCGAATCCAGAACGATTCACGTTGTACGTCAAAGTCGACTCACTCGAATCCACAACGATTCACGTTGTACGTCAATGTTGACTCACTCGAATTCAGAACGATTCATGCTGTAAGTAAGAGTTGTCTCACTCGAAATCAGAACGATTCACGTTGTAAGTAAGAGTTGTCTCACTCGAATTCAGAACCATTCATGCTGTAAGTAAGAGTTGTCTCACTCGAATTCAGAACGATTCTTGCTGTAAGTAAGGGTTGTCTCACTCGAATCCAGAACTATTCATGTTGTACACCAAAGTTGTCTCCCTCGAATTCAGAACGATTCACGTTGTACGCCAAAGTTTTCTCACTCGAATTCAGAACGATTCATGCTGTGGGTAAGAGTTGTCTCACTCGAATCCACAACGATTCACGTTGTACGCCAAAATTGTCTCACTCGAATTCAGACCGATTCACGTTGTACGCCAAAGTTGTCTCACTCGAATTCAGAACGATTCATGCTGTAAGTAAGAGTTGTCTCACTCGAATCCAGAACGATTCATGTTGTACGCCAAAGTTGTCTCACTCGAATACAGAAAAACTTACGCTGTACGTCAAAGTTGTCTCACTCGAATACAGACAACTCTGATGTACGGTTAGTTAGTGTCTTTTTTGCAAACATGGAACAATTCACACTATTAGATAGTGTCGCTTATTTCAAACATAAACACAATTCACAGTTTTAGCTTAAGCTATTTCTTTCGAACAGAAAACGGTGTACACGTTTAATAAATATTTTGTTTAAACAATTAATCTTCTGAAATCGTTCCTAACGTCATCTGAATCATCTTAACAACAAGTTGACGATCCGATTAGCGTGTCAGCTAGTAAGCAGACCCTGGCTAATGTTTGTGCTATCTAGAAAAAAACTGTCAATATGATGTGTGCCTTGACGCCTTGCATGTATTGATCGAATATTCTACAGTCATTTAATCAGAAAAGAGGTAGTAATAAAGGCAGCGAGAGAAGTGATTTATGTTTCTTTATATCTATACGAGTTTGTTACTGATATATTAGTGATGGAAACTTCATTATTGATGCTTTGCGATTGTGTTATTATGTTGTTGTAGTTAAGTTGTTGTTTTTGTTTTAAACTAACGTTCAAGAAACAATAATCTTGATAAAAATTGAATACAAATTTGTCAGAGTTATCTCTCTTTCATAAGATATTAAATAGCGAACGTAATCAGATAGGCCTGGTAAAAGCCGTTGCACGCAGCATTACCTTTAGCATCGATTCCCAGTGTCATGTCCATCTTGCAGAATGGACGATGTTTTTCTATGTTTAGTTATAAAGTGACCTTAAGTTTAAAAAAAGTTAAATAAGCGAAATACAAATAGCATGAAGTACCTAGCCGCGGCATATAAACATTTAAGGAGATAAATTAAAGAGTGCACTGTTATCTGTTTCTCTATAAAAATTCTTTGTAAAATAAAAAAAGATCACCAGACTAACTGAAAAACAATACGTTAGCAAGATAAAAACCTATATCGCTTGTAATGAACATAGATCATTTTTACAGATGGTTCTGATGATAATTATGTTTTATGGACTTGTGACCGAGTCGTTCTCTTTTTGACTAGATAATATTGATGTAAGATATGGCACGTCCATTTAAAGACAGGTGATTGGCATCACCATGGGTACTAATTGTGTACTCCATGTTGCCGATCTGTTTTTATACTGCTATGATAGGGACTTCACGTTATCTCTTTCTAGTGAACATCAAGATGGCATTATTACAGACTTTAATAACAACTCGAGGTATCTTGACGATTTGCTAAAGATAGATAATAACCATTTTCCATCATCAAACTTTATCTAAAATGAACTCCAGTCTAATGAAGCAAACACTTCAGAAAAGCAAGCAAACTTTCTTGATCTAAATCTGTCTACTGAAAATGGTTTTCTGACTACGAATATTCGATAAAATAGATGATTTTGAATTCGATATTGTTAATTTTCTATTTTGAGATGGTGATGTCCCAAGCGCTACATCTTACTGGATTTAAATTTCACAGCTTGTTTGCTTTTCTAGAGCTTGTAACAATGTTAAACAAAAGCCATGTTACACATGGTTAATCTCCCTGTCGAGAAGAAGTTACCTGAGGGTTGTACTTTCAAAAACAAATGTGCGTATGCAGTTTGAAGAAAATCCCTCAAAAGTCGGCATGGTGCCGTTATGGTTTTTTTCTTGCACACTGCACTTCTTATCAATGTGCTATGTCAGTGTATTAAGTTTGAAGAAAATCTCTCAAGTACTTTTGGAGTTATGCTGTGGATTTTTTTTTCAAGTAAATCTGATAAAGGGGAATAACTCTAAAAGTAGGAAAGGTAGAGTTATTGTTTTTGCACACTGCACTCCTACCAATGTGCTATGACAGTCTATTAAGTCCCCCACGGCTGGGTGGGGGGGATAGAAATAGCCCAGCTGCCGTACTGCAGGGAGTACAACCCCCTCAATGTACCTGCCTGTTTGCCGTATGTTGCAACCTGTGTCACTTGATGAGGGGATCCTGGTGGTTGAGTGGGTATGGAGAATGGCTGGTAATGTCTCTATGCCTGCAACACACTACTTTGGCCCTAAGTTGAGTTAAACAGAAGGTCAGGAAGGCCCGTCCTTGATCAAACGGCTGGTCATGCCGAGCCCTAGAGCTTTGATTTTCTATTCATCTGCACCTGTTCTATCTATTGTTATGTTGAACGATTTTCCACATGAAGCTTCTTTTTCTTTCCATCAAGGCTCTAGAAGGCGGTGACTCATGGGCTAATAAGTTGAAAGATTTCTATTTGACTGCCTGTTGTGTTTTCTCAAGGATTATCTGTTCTTGGTAGGGTATTCTGCGAGATCACATTAGTCCAGCCAAGTTCTTTCATGCTGAGTACATCTCTGATGTATCCTTGTTATGATGTTATGATCTAGAGTTGGTTGCCCCTATGATCTTTTCCTCTTTTTGGGCTCCGAGGTGGGTGAGGAGCATCAGAGATGAACTTACTCTCTTAACATGGCAAACTCACAAAAAAGTCAAGCGTTCACTGTTGGACACGGACTCAGACTCGGAAACGTCCACCGTACCCCACACCAGACCTGCCTCAAAAATAAAAATAGGATATGAATTTGTAAAAGTTACTGTCTACATACCAAATCCACTGCGCTATTTTGATTGCCAGCGGTATGGTCATCATAAAAATCAGTGTAACAGAGATCCTGTCTGTCCAAAATGTGCATTTGAAGGTCCAGATCATGACAGTAAAAATTGTTCTTGGCCTTACAAATGTTTCAACTGTCAAAAAAGTCATCCTTCTTACTTTCGGGACTGTCCTGTCTGGAAAAAGGAAAAAGAAATTATAAAAAATCAAAACTCTTTATCAAATAAGCTATCCAGATGCAAGAAAAATCTGCCATCAGAGACAATTAGACCAAGAGAAACTAACAAATCAAAACAGTTATGCAAATATTACATCAGCCAACTCTCTTACATCTTCAGTAATACCACACACAACTTCAGCAAAACATACATGCAATTGTGAAATTCTTTTTCAAACAATTCTAACAAAATTTCCAAACATAGCAAATGAATTGTCTGCTCTACTTCTAAGGGAAGATCAAACTGCATCACAAACTTTGACATCATCTCCGCCTGTGCCCTCCCTTTCAACATCACAAGCGGGAGGGACACCTGTACAGACAACACCTTTCTCAGAAACACATACAGCAAAACAACCAGAAACATCAGTAAAGACAACTGAATTTCAAACACAACAAAAAGCAAAGAAAATTTCGAATAAACAAACTTCTGGGCAGAGTTCTACATCACGTGGGCCTGTGCCAGTTAAAAATCGATTTCAAACTCTTGTTAATGATGAGGAGGGAATGGATGACGAGGCCCTTGAGGGGGATGTTTCTGAGTTCGAGGGAGCCTTTGAGTCGGTATGGGATGATAATGTGAAAAATAAACAGCTTAAAACAAAATCCTCTCAGGTGCAAGAACACAGTAGCGAAAAGACAGATAAATGAGGTATTTTATGTACAACTGATTTTATCTATGTACTATATTATTTCTTATGAGTAATAACATAATACAGTGGAACTGTCGTGGTATTAGACCTAACACTGAGGAATTATCATTTCTTTTATCTCAGTTCAAACCAGTAGCAGTTTGTCTCCAAGAAACTTTTCATAAGAGTACTTATACTTTTTCTGTAAAAAAAAAACAAACATTATTCTTCTTATCACAAAACACCAAATTATGGTGACAGAGCTTGTGGAGGAGTTTCAATACTCATCAGTAATGCTGTTCCACATAAAGTTTTACCTATTGATACAACTCTCCAGGCACAATCTGTCAGCATCTCTCTACGCAATACCATTACTATATGCTCTCTTTATCTACCACCAAGTCAGCTAATTAACATTGCTGATCTTGACAAACTCAGTTTACAACTTCCCTCCCCATTTATACTGATGGGTGACTTTAACTCCCATAATACTTTATGGGGTTGTTCTGATACAAATCAACGTGGCCATCTTTTTGAAGATTTCATTTCAAAGCGTAATTTATGTCTTTTTAACAACAAATCACACACATATTTACATCATGCTACTGGCTCCTATTCCTCCTTAGACTTGTCTCTTTGTAGTCCTGGTATATTTTTAGATTTTACATGGAAGGTTGACACTGACCTTCATGGAAGTGACCATTTTTCTATCATTCTGTCTGATGAAGGTCCCTCAGTTCATGAACGCCCAGCAAATTGGAAGCTTCACAAAGCAAATTGGAGTTTGTGAACAAACCATTTCACCAGACAAATGTCTTGATCATGAAGGTCCATCAGAACTTTTTACATCTTTACTCATCAGGGCTGCTGAGAAGGCAATACCTCAGACCACAACTTCTCCACAACATCCATACAGGAATGTAAGAAGGCTATATCTGAACGGACAATTGCCCTCAGACAATATAATCTGAGACCTACCCGAGAGAACCATATAAAATTCAAAATTGCCCGAGCAAATGCTCGTAGAACTATAAAACAAAGCAAACGCTTATCATGGCGACAGTATGTTTCTAACCTTAACTCCAGTTCATCTATAAAGAAAACTTGGGATATGGTGAGGAAAATCTCTGGAAAAAAAGTAACCATAACTTTGTTCAACATCTTGAAACACCATCTGCTATAGCAACATCTAAATAAGACATAACAGATACTTTAGCTAATACATTTGCACACAAGTCATCAACTAATAACTAACTACAGTGCACAGTTTCAAAAATACAAAAGAACAGAAGAAAAAACAAATCTCAATTTTAAATCTACCAACTATGAAGCATACAATAAAATATTCTCAATTAAAGAGCTTAAACTCGCCCTCAAAAGAGCACACGACACTGAACCTGGATCTGATAAAATCCATTACTAATTTCTTAAACATCTTCCTGATTCTACCTTACACTGTTTACTTGACATCTGCAGTGGCGTCTGGCAAACTGGAATTCTTCCAAAATCTTGGAAAGAAGCCATTATTATCCCTATTCCAAAACCTAATAAAGATTTAACAGATCCTTCCAATTACCGTCCTATAGCTCTGGTAAGTTGTCTTTGCAAAACCATGGAAAGAATGGTCAATTCCAGGCTTGTTTGGATTATTAAAAAGAAAAAACTACTCACCTCATTTCAGTCCGGCTTTCGAAAACAAAGAAACACATTAGATCATCTAGTTGAATTTGAAACTCTCATATAAGAAGCCTTTATCAAAAAAAGAACACTATGTTTCTTTTTTTTTTTTTTTTTTTTTTTTTTTTTTTTGATCTTGAAGGTGCATATGATACTTTTTTTGCTTTTTTTATTTCTTCTTTTTTAAAAGACCGTCAGTTCAAAGTTCGTGTTGGTAACACACTATCTGCTCCATACGAACAGGAAATGGGTGTTCCTCAAATTTGTACCCTTTCTGTGACTCTTTTTAGTGTTAAAATCAACAACATTATCAAAGCCGTCAACCCTGGTATTGAGTGTTTTCTTTATGTTGACGACATTTGTATCTGTTACAGATCCAAACACATGTGTACCATTGAAAGACAATTACAACAAGTTTTAAATAATTTACACAAATGGTCAAATGAGAATGGTTTAAATTTTCAAAAACAAAGTGTATGCATTCTTTGTAAACTTCGCAAACTACAAATAGATCCTGATTTAACCCTTGATGGCACACCAACTGAAGTAGTGAAAGAATTTAAATTTCTTGGTCTTACATTTGATTCAAAACTATCTTTTATTCCCCACATCAAATATCTTTCAGATAAATGCCAAACAGCTCTTAATCTGTTAAGAGAGGTTTCCAGTATGGATTGGTGTGCAGATCGTAAAGTTCTTCTGAGACTTTACAGATCTCTTATACGAACTAAACTTGACTATGGATGGATAGTGTATGGTTCAGCAAGAAACTCTTACATCAAAATATTAGACACTATTCACCATCAAGGGCTTCGACTGGCACTTGGTGCTTTCAGAATTTCTCCTGTTGCTAGCTTATATGCTGAAGTAAATGAACCATCTTTATCTTTGAGAAGACAGAAACTTGGTCTGCGATATTTTCTTAAACTCAAATCAAATCCAAATAATCCCACTTACAAAACAGTTTTCCATCCTCTGTACACAGATCTTTTTCAAAAAAGAGACAAAAATCATTCCTCCATTTAGCTTACGAAGCAGTCCATTCCTCGAATGTCTAGACATAGACTTCGATGACATAGCAATAACTAAAATACCAAGCATTCCACCATGGACTTGAAAATCTCCACAATTTATTTATGATCTTGCTAAAGATAAGAAAGATATAACCAGTCCTGAAATATTCAAAATTAAATACAATGAAATCAAGCAACAATATTATAATTATGAATATATTTACACAGATGGCTCCAAACAAAACAGCAGTGTAGCTGCTGCAGCTATACTAGTAATAGCAGATGAAACTTTTTCTTTTCGTCTTCCTGATAATTCCTCTATCTTTTCAGCTGAAGTAGCTTTGGATTATATTGAAACTGATGATTATTTTAGATATCTTATTTTCACTGACTCTTTATCAGCTATGCAAGCCCTTGATCATGAAAATACTGACAATCCTCTGGTTGTTGATTTGTTACAACAACTTTCTCATCTTCAGGATTCTGAGATAATATTTTGTTCACTCCCTAGCCATATTGGAATTCAGGGCAATGAGGCAGCAGATAAAGCTGCCAAAACAGCTCTAAATATTGAGGATTTGCCTTTCCGTGTTCCTTACAGTGATTTTAAACCCATTGTCAATAGTTTTATATAAAAAGTCTGGCAGACAACTTGGGAAGATCCTATGAATCAAACAAATAAATTAGTTTTTCTATTAAACCTGTCCTAGGAGAGTGGTTGTTATCTTCTAGACCATCACGCAGAGAAGAAATTGCCCTTTGTCTTCTGCGTATTGGACATTCTTACCTTACTCACTCCCATCTTCTGAAAGGGGAACCAGTCCCACAGTGTGTTCCTTGTTTTACAGGTCTTACAGTTATACACATTTTTATTGATTGTGTGGACTTTGCTCCAATACGAAATAACTATTTCAATGTACAAAACATGCATGAGCTGTTTAGTTCTGTTCGGCCAGACTTAATCTTTAAATTTTTAAAAGCTATCAACATTTTTAACAAGATATAATTGTTTTATTTTTTACATATAGAACTTGTAACTACATCATATTTTACATACTATCGACAAATTTTGAACTTTACATCATTGCAACTTTTTAACAAAATCGTTGCTTCTTAGTTCTTTTTTATACAATAATATTTGCGCCCAAAATGACCATAAAACGGGTCATACAATTCCATTCATTCATTCATTCATTCATTCATTCAGTCTATTAAGTTTTGGAAGATTTATCGCCGATACCCAGTTTTAAGTCATAAATACAATTGTAGTTTAAATCACTACTGCAACAAGGTATTTCTCAACTAATGTTTTATTGAGATTTGATTTCTAAACTAAAGAAAATAAAAAGCAATATTTCTCTATGTTATTTGTAAAAAAAACATCTGTAAATTCAAAAAGAAAGGTTACCAACATGATATTCTACAGCGCTCTGCCTACTTCGTGATTAACCCTCGCTGTCCTTACCTCTTTGCTTGCACGACGGTAGCAGGAGTTTAAGAGTTTATGAAGGTTTCTAGGGAAATCTTGAAAAGAACGTATAAACTCGGTAAGTTTCTTTTATTCCTGCTATCATGTTCCTGCTGATTTGACTCCAAATGCTGTAGTCTCAGTAAAGTCCTTGAGTATCTACCTTTTTCACTTTAAATGCCATTTGCTTTTTTGTTTTATATCTTCGCGTGCTTGTGCATGCAAAATTGTCGAGTTGATGGGTTGCTTGGAGTAAATTCAAATATTTTGGAGACAAGTGTGAGGTTGCTGCACCCTAGGGCCTGGTTAAAACCCCCAGCGGCAAAAGTTATGTCACTGACCGTTCCAAGGCGGTAACCCCACGAGTTCTCATTTTCGTTGTTTGTTTGTAGTGCGTGTTTTCACTTTTCTTTTTTTTTCTTTTTACTTTCTTTCTTTCCTCTGGCATAACTATTCGATGTGAATTTAGAATAAATTTAGAGGGAAATGGCATACATTTTTAAAATTGTGTATATCATCTCGATATTGAATTTCGATCTTCGATGTCAATGCTAACTTCACGTTCCTCATGTTTTTATGTTCCAACTTATATGGTAATGAAATTTTTAATATCAAAATATCAAAAAGTATATTTGGTTTAATCTTCATGAAAATTCATCAGACAGTTTGTCCGCATGAAGTCTTATAGTATTTTAAAGCTGGGTCACGTAAGGCAAAAATTAGGGTCAGAGGGAAAATTATTAGAAAGACTTGCAATTACTCTTGAGGCCACATTTTATTCAGTTGTTAATAACAATCTGAACTGAATGTAAAATGTCCGTCCCTGTAACCATATTTAAATGCTGTTATCTTAATGTATTTAAGCCTTATCAAATAAGAAACATAATAAATACACGGACTGATCTTTGTAAAACACACAACCTATTTAAGTATTAGTAAACTTTAAAAAGATAAACAACATCTATTTTGATATATGTACTGTTTACGGTAGACACGTCGTTGCTTAATGCCGTGTGGTGACTTTTCATTTAACATTATTCCTTCCCGGCTTAAAAGTTTTAAAAAATTCAAAATTGGACACCTATATTTAGAACTACCCGGCATTGACTCATTACCCATTGACTCATTACACACTGACTCATTACTCATTTGACTCATTACTTATTGACTCATTACTCATTGACTCATTACTTATTGACTCATTACTATCCCCACATGAACTTTGGATTAGCACATTGCATATATTTCTAAAATAAAACACAAAAGCAATGCATCACACACACACGCAACGCACACAATGTTAAATCTATATAACATTCAAAGAAAATAGAACTTTAAAAGCACACGAGTCATAAGCGCTTTTGATATTTTTATTCAATGAATATTTTAACAGGTTCAAAAGCTTGTACACGTATTTCAGCAAGATGAAATTATCAGACTAGTAAAAATAACAATTTTCTTTAATGTAAACAATCAGTGCAGCTCCATTTGCTTTCTTTACCTCTGGAAATAACAGAATTTAGCCTATTTCTGCATTCCACAATTTCGGCGCTAGAACTGGTTCAAACCAAGGAAACAGTGGATAATCCAAGTTTATAACAATAACCTTTTCCCAATCGATATAAAATAAGCAGGTCAAAACTACATAATACATTAATAAAAATAGAAAAAGCATGTTCGACATATTGGAATAAGTGTCCAGGACATTGTATTTTAGTCGAAGCACGTTGCTCTATATTAATGGTATTCTCCGTGTTAACTTTTAGAGAAGAAATCTCGCTTCAACATGAATAGAAGTGACATAGTCTAAGAGGAAAACAGTACAGGGTTGCGGGCTCTTCGGTTGTGACCATTAAGCTCATTTTGTCTACGAGACCTATTTTATTAGATGCATGTGTATAAAGTCAAATTTAATCTATAAATATATAAATACAAGTATACCCAGAATCAGATTAGATCAAACTTGAAAAGTATTTTGGCCAAGGGAGATAAAAAAATTCCTAGACGAAACTGGCATTTCAGTTTGACTAGATATAGATTTGCCTAGACCAGACTGAAATGTAAGCGCGTAAATTATACGGAAAATTTGGCCTCGTTTTATTATGCGTAAGAAGTCATTCATTCGTTATTGTTGTACTAAGATACTCTTAAATATAACAAGAGCTTCGCATACGGCTGGGAATTATCGCTCGAGCTACTGACACTGAATGACACTTGGTTTCTTAAATCTAACAGCAATATGGTCACTCATCTCATGCAAAACTATCAGAGTTACAATTTGGTCCAGGTCTATCCATGTACGCACGATGCATGTATAATTACCGTACCGAAATTTTATAAACAGTTTTTCTTTCATATGGTCAAACAGTTCAGTCCTGACAATGTCTGAGTCAAGAGTATATAGCGTTATACCGTATACAGCGTTATACCGTGTACAGCGTTCAAAAGAAGCTCAAATTCAAGGGGTTTCAGTGAATATTTTAGCCAAAGGTACTCTGATGAATGATTCACTAACTATAGTACAATACAAAATATTATTGGAACATATATTTTGTAGAACAAAAGTATACAACTGACGTTAGCCAAACTTCTTGCTGTTATAACATTGAAATTATATTTTTAACAGTAAAATTCTAAAATAGTTTCCTGTATGCGTGCGCACTTCATCTTCAAGGCAGTGCTAATATAACTTCCGCTGATTCAAACTATGGCAAGAGACGAAATTCTTTTTTCATAGAAGGCGCATTGTTTTACCCATGATTTTACCTACTTTTTAAGAAAATACTATTAACTGACCAGTCTATAGATCAAATTCTGCAAATAAAAGGCAGTTTCCAGATAACTGATTTCCTGTTAGATCGTTGATTTGGTTCAAGCCAGTAATAGCAAGGGTCAGAACACACAGAAGAGCAGCTTGTTGTGCAACATTTCTGAACACCTGGACAATCCAAATCGTTTTCGCATTCACGTTCGCACGTACCTACCACGGTCTGCAAATGTCTTGCGCATGTTCCAGGTTTTTCAACAGATTCTGAAAATAAATGCAGATTTTGTATTCGGAAGTTAAAACTCGTAATTGTGACTAAATATCAAATGTCTTGATAAAACAGGAGTTGACGAATATGGATTAAGCAACTAAACTACGTCGTCAGCATAGTCAATCTGATATCTTTTTATTTTTTACTTAAGGACTTCTCATATATCACTGTCATTTTCTTTCTTTCTTTCTTTCTGTCCATCTTTTTTCTTTGTTCATTAATTAAATCGTTATTCGTTTGATCATTCGTTCGTTCCTTCCATCTCCTTCCTTCCTTCCTTGATTCCTTCCGTCTGTCATCCTTTCTTCTATTCTTTCGTTTGTTGTTTCGTTTGTTCTTTCGTTCGTTCCTTCGGCCCTTCCTTCTTTTATTCTTTTTTCATTCCTTCATACATCCTTTCATCTCTCTCTCTCTCTCTCTCTCTCTCTCTCTGTCTCTCAATCTCTCTTAATTCGAATATTTTGATACTGACCATTTACTATAGCTCTGCAGGTTCTACCACAATCATTTTTGCAGCACTTTTGATCGTTGGGGCAGTCTGTGTCTACCCTGCAGGAGTTAATACAAGGACCGGTTGAGGCTGATGAAGGGCACTGTCCGGGGCGCTGGTAATTGACATCAGTCCAAGGTTCGAAGCCACGTGTTGCTAAAAAATGAAGAAGTTATAAAAATAACAAAAGGTGCAATGCACTTGGAATCTGCCCAAAAGTGTACAAAACAAAACAAAAACAACAACAAAACTGATGTTTCAACGAAGTCCTACGAAATGAAGAATGTGCACAAATATTGTAAGAAAAATGCATCAATAGAATGCTTAAATTACTTTTTCTCAAAAAGAAAACCAATTAAACATTTGTCATTCAATTTTTACTAGGATAAAGCACGGAATCGTACACAGTGAGCACATTTCATGGAAACTCAATAAAGCAATCTTTAATTAATATTTTCCCATCTCCCTTGACAGAAAATTGTCTGCTGTCACTGTCTTACAGAATGTCAAAATTCGTACCGTTTTTAAACTGTCCCCGCTTCTTATGAATTGAACAACAATGTAAGAAAAGACTTATTAGTTCCTTTAGAATTGTCGATAAATTCATAGCACAGACATGATTACACACTATTGATCGAGTTTCTATATTAATTACCTAAATCATGTAGGTTATATTCACTCTTAAATCTGCAATTTGCATTTCACAAATATCAATTTCACTTTCTTCGTAATTCACAAATAAACTGGTGAATAACAGTCTGATCTTCCTAACGCCAACGCATAATATGGAACGGGCCATGAAACTCGAAGCTAACTCTGAATGTAAGGTGTTATTTCATTGGTCAGTAGAAGCTGAAGATGATCTGTAAAAAACCTCAATGACAGTTCAAATTGTATGCTAAAATAGTCTCCGAAAAAATACAAATAAATCATGATGACCTTATATCGCTTAACTGATTGGGTTATGCTCCTAAGGTCATCACACAGTATAGTGGCGACTTTTTAAACTGCGAAAGAGCGTCTATTGGCAGTGAAAATGTAGCAGAGCGTCTGGAGCCGGAGATTTTCGGACATCCTTATTCTGCGGCCCTGCGATCGTATCTGCGGCCCCATGAGCTGCCCTTGATTTAACTACATGTATGTGCAATCATTACACTTTCACACTTCTAAAAACACTTAGATTTGATAAATTAAAATCTAAGCCTCATTTGAATAAATGCTTAAAACGTTATCAATTTGAACGACTCCCCAGAATTCAGAAAATGCCTGCAGGCGATGTGAGCGTTGTTAAAATAACTGTGTATTGCTCTATCTATTTTGGGGGCTTATTCATCGTCGATACCGATTGCCCATTTGGCCGACGCCCCATGAAAGGTTAGTTATTTAAAGTTACAGGAGATAGTACAAGAAACAAAAAAACATTCCATTCCAAAGACATCTCTGGTTCTTTTCCATGCTTAGTTTAATGTGCAAGCCAAGAAATGAGTATACGTTCACATTAGGCAGAATGTTTACATTCGGACATTATTTATTCACATGGACATAAACATTAAATCAGGAAAGACGAGTATCAATATTGCAAGAAATATTGCATGTACATGTGATCACACGTACAATTCAATTATTGGATGCTTCTTTTATCAGCCAACCTGTTTCTACAGTCCGGAAAAAAATGAAATGCCGAAATTTCAAATGAACGTCAAGACATACATTCTGACCAAGTTTTGTGAAGACTTGGTAAAATATATCATCCTTAGAGTGCTCACAAGATTTTTCAATGATATGAGCTGGTGGTGTAGTTTTCACATCATTTTCAATTCTAGATAGTCTGAGAATTAATCAATAGATAAACATTCGTACAAGATTTCATATAGGCTTGACGAAAATACGAGAATTCTACTGTGTTTACAAGCAAATTATTGACAACGGATGGCAGACAACAAGCAAAGGCGGGTCAGAGTAAAGCATCCTGTGCTCAGGGTGAGCTAAAGGTTGAAATGAAGTATGCAAAACTAAAGGAAATAAATACACAGGAAAATAGATATAGAACAAAAATGTAAAAAAATGTTGCATAAAAGCAGGCTTACATAAAAGAGAGCCGATTAGTGAATGATGTTGTCTTTGCAAGCTCTTTGTATGCCGACCTTCATGCCTCTGTAAATCACTTTCCGAGGATTCGGGTGTCAAAACTAAAAGTAAAGTACAATAAGCTCTCTACGATAAACGAATGGCAAAGCTCAATAAAAGCGAACTCAACATGATTTCGGATGTGAATTATTTCAGATATCAATTAGTATTTTCCAATAGACAAATTTGCTGTAACTTCACTATGACTATTTCAAACTATACGTTCATGGAGAACTTAATTTACTTTTTTCTTATCCATCTGAAAAAAAAGATGCTTCTGAAATTGTTTAGCTTCAACAAGTCCTTTGTTCAAGTATTAACCAAGGTATATGTACGATTTTACTAACTAGTTTTCTCAAAGCTCATTCTGAAGAATACGTACTTTAAAAAAAAAAAAATAAAATAAAAGCATTTTAGACAAAAAGAAAGCAGACAGTAGGAGTATTTATAGCCATAAATAAGACTGAAGCCATGAAGGAAACAGGTATGAACAAAATGTATCATGTAATGGAAGCTGGCGATAGCTCATATACGAGAAAGACAAAACAACACAAACACGAAACTTACGTGCACAAGTTGGGAAGAAAGGACATGGCGGGTACTGACACGTGCTCCGGCGTAAGGCACATCTGTAGCCCTGACCGCAGTCTAAGTCCTGATGTAGAAAATGAATGCTGTGAATAGTACTTGAAAGAAACAATGAACTAAAATAAGTATGGAAACAAGAACTGTCACAGTAATGTGGCCAATGTTGACGTTTTTGGTCAATTGGATATTCAAGGTGAAGGTCATTCACGGGTCAAGGCCAAATAAATATGTCAGTGGAAAGGTTTTCTCCAAAGGAGTGTTCTGTCCAAGTATGAAGTAAATCCACTTACTAATAGGAAGTTATGGTCAATGTTAAAGTTTTCGGACGGAATGACGGACGGACAGTTCAAAAGCTATATGCCTCCCTTCGGGGGCATAAAAAGTAACAGGAACACACTTCATAGGCTGTATTATTTTTTCATCAAGTTATATTTACAACATTGTTAATCGAGTAAATGCGGTTCTTATAATCACGAGGGTCGCAGGCCTGTGCAGTATACTCAGTAAAATATGTGTACATGTACTTTTACACATTCCAAATATAGTAGTAAATTAAAAGCAACTGTTAAGGAGGCAGGTACTTTTTTCCCTGACTTGTAAACCTCGAGAGTTCAGACAGATTTAGCGCCACTCAGATTTTGTTTCCGCTTCGGCATTTTCCAGAAACTACCGTGGTACAAGTCAAGCATTTTTTCTTATATACAGAGAATAATACGTTGGTGTCGTGGATGGAGAAAGTTTGTCTGGCAAGGCAGTGGAATTTATCTGGTGAGCCGATCCGATTCATTTTGCAATTAATTTCAAACAAACTTAAATACTTTTTGAGATATTAAAGATGATTGCAAACTCGAGTTTGTGAGATACATTTGTATATCACTCTGCTTCGAGATTTTGCACAAGAAACCAGACTTTAGTATATTAGGTTTTTACATAAATGTACCATACAGTAATAAGAAATTAAAGTGTGCAATACTCACACATATCTGTGTCTTTACAAAGGCAAGCAAGCCGATAAGAATCTAAAAAAAAAATTATGTCGGTTAATGAAGAAAACATTCTGAAAGCTATCAAAACTTCCTTGTTTTGTAAATTAAACAAGAGCCATGTTACACATGGTTAATCTAGAGTTATTATTCTTGTGCACTGTACTTCTACCAATGTGCTTTGTCAGTGTATTAAGTTTTTAGTAAATTCCTCAAGTACTTTTGGAGTAATGCTCTGGACAAAGTTTTTCAAGTAAATCTGATAAGGGGGATAATTCTAAGAGTAGGCAAGGTAGAGTTATTCTTCTTGCACACTGCACTTTCTACCAATTTGCTCTGTCAGTGTATTAAGTTTGAAGTGAATACCTCAAGTACTTTTGGAGTTATGCTTCGGACAATGATTTTTTTTACAAAACTTTTTGAATAAATCTGATAAAGGGGGATAACTCTAAAAGTACACAATGTAGAATTATTGTTCTTGACACTGCACTTCCTCCTTATGTGCTCTGTCAGTGTTTGCAGTTTGAAAAAAATTGCTCAAGGACTTTTGGAGTTATGCACTGGACCAAACGTTTTAAGAAAATCTGATAAAGGGAAAAACTCTAATAGTAGGCAAGGTAGAGTTATTCTTCTTGCACACTGCACTTCCTCCTAATGTGTTCTTTCAGTGTGTGAAGTTTGAAGAAAATCGCTAAAGTACTTTTGGAGTTATGCTCAGGACAAAATTAGGACGGACGAACCGACGCACGGGCGGAGACCATTTCTAATCGGGGGGATAAAAAAAAATCACAAAAATATTAAACGAACAGACACCGTTTCAAAGCCATACCAATCGGAACACCTCGGGTTTGGTTAAAAAATTAATCTTTAGTTAGTTTTTGCACATATGTTTTTCTTCGTTTTTTCTTTCGAAAACCTTTAACGTATGAATTTCAAAGATCGACCTAATCACGCAAACCCACTACTGAAAGGGCTTTACTGCTTAAATAACATGTTAAAAAGGGCGGTTAATTAAAAATCTTAAAAGCAAAACATTTATTGGTGCTTAGGAAACATTGTGCATTAACGCTGTATAAAACCAAAAATAAATGAGAAGAAAATTGCATCGCTTGGAATTTTGCAACGTAGTGTAATAGAATGGATTCAGCAGAGACTAACTAATAAACAATCGTGTAAGTTGTAAATTCTCGCTCGCTAAAATGACTATTCTATTAGCATACTAGGTAGTACAATTCAAGGCTTTCCAAATTCTTTTTTTTTTCAATGAGCATTAATTTGAGTTTCAATCGTTTCATGAAGACTAAACTACACTAAACTACATTAGACCTCCACTCGGCTAGGGCACAAATTCCAGGCCGCAAGGCCTCTTACACCAATGAGAATATTATCATATGTTTTTGGGTTTTTGTTGTTGTTGTTGTTGTTGTATTTTGTCTAGTTTGACGACATTATTGACACCATTTTCATAAGTGACGCTAGAAGATTCATTGGAAACGATTTGTATGGTACAATTATTTTTTTATTATTTTTTGTTAGTTTGTTTGTTTTTTTTTATCAGATTCTCAGTTTATCTCAGAGTATATATACATCTAGAAGTACAATAAAAATAGATTGAATAAACATTTACAAAAAAATAAATGGAAGCAGTATGTGGCTCCTTGATGTGAGTAACTTTTTAACCGCCTACAACATTACTTTCAATTTTTATTTAACAGGAAATAGCATTTAACAACAATTTTGTAAGATACTGTATGAAACAACTGTCTCGGTAAACGTTTGTCTTTTGACAAATGTCTAAATAAATGATTCCACGATTCTTGTGAACTTTCGTACTCTGTGTTGGTTATATAGCGGTTCGGAACATTTATCCATGAAACGAATGCCTGTGGTAATATTGTTGAAGACGCCATGGAACGTGTCACGTGGTACAGCAAGCATCAGGTTTGGGGATACCGTATTCTATATTTAACCGGAATTCCTCAAGTAGGCGTTTACGAAAAATCCGTTTTTCCGTGCAATGTGACGTACGCGATTTTTTTTTTTTTTTCTTTTTTTTTTTTTTTTTTTTTTTTTTTTTTTTTTTTGTCAGAAACAATTTTACCGTTCAATTGTGAATGAGCTCCATTAAACCGTCTATCACGCAAAAAAAGTCGTAGCAATGCTTGTGAGATAATGCTACATAATAAGAAAAAGTCTTCTGTTTTCATTTGGGAAGAAAATTGATAAAACTTGGTGGAAAATATCAATTAACATTGCTAACCAAATTATGACTGACTCGGTCACTGCGTCTCTAAGGACTATCATAAATGAAGACAATTATATCAAGTTTCAGAGGATGAACAATGTATGTTTATTCTATTAAGACTGACAACATTGTAAACGCGAAAAACGTTAATCCCCATCAGTCGACATCGGCGGTATTTCTGAAATTCATTAAAAATATACTGTTTGACTCGTAATTTAAATGAATACAAGAACACATAAATGTATGTTTACCTCCCTTCGATTACATCAGTAAAATTACTAGTTTTATGTTTATCATCAAAATTTGCTTAGCGGTATTTAAATGAACAGAGAAAAGCATCGGAGGGAAAGTGGCTCCCTGATACAGACCGGAACAATTCCGAAGATATAGAAAGCATACTGCGGTGGGTCTTTGGTTCACTGGTAAAGCTCAGGCTCCGATTCTGCTACTAATTGTCTTTCAGGTGAGATTTTTCTTTACGGTTTAGATTTTGAATTTAAACCAGGAACCATACGTCAGGGCTAAACGTGTAAAACCATTTAAATAACCAGGAGCGTATATGTATCTGTTTATTTAGGAGGCACCGTGGTCCATGGGTAGAGCGCAGGGCTCCGGATCCAGAGGTCGCGGGTTCGAATCCCGTCAGAGGCGAGATTCTCTCACGATCTTCACATTCCTCACCGCTGCACGAATACTGGTATGGAACCCAGGAAGCAGTCATCGAGCGTGGTGAATCTTAGTTGTAAGTACTTGTATCGCAATCGATGTAAAATAAATGAGTCTAAACTAATCTGTTTATTTATCGTCCGTACCTGTTTCCCATATGAACGACAGCCCCTTGATGAACTAAGTAATTTCGGGTTTTGGGATAGTGCAAGATACAGAAAGTATCCTGTTCCAGAGAGAATCCGGGTTCTTTTCCATGTTCAATGTATATTTGCGATACATGGGACCCCTGTTTAAATTCTTATCCGGGTAAGTTGTGTCTGTGAGAGAACGAGGATCGGACCCGTGGTTCACAGGTCCCGTAAGTTAGTACTGGACCATTGATCTGAGAATATTATGCATATCTTCCTGAATATTACACTCTCCCCGCCCCCCTCACCCCCCCCCCCCAAAAAAAAAAAGGAGAAAAAATAATTAAACTTTTCACGGGAAATCGGTACCAACGATAATAAACTCAGTCAGTATAGAGCGATACAGCTCCGTAGACGAAAAGAAATTGCAAGTGATATGCCAACAATTTACGGGGAGGTTCTTTTAATGAACATGCATTGTACTCTAAAACAGCGCACATTTCAAAATAAAGCATATGTCGATTCATTAAAATAAAATATCTGAAAGTCAATATTAAGTGTAAGTTGGGCTATCAGTAAGTAGCTTCAATATATTTATTCACTTATTCAGCAATTCAATGCGTACGACTTAACGAGTTTTGTCCCCGCCCCCACCCCTCATTTTTTTTTTTTTTTTTTTTTTTTTGGTGTTTGTTTGTTGTGGTGTTGTTGTTTGTTAATTTTTGGGGCAACAAGGCTGGATAGAAGGTGTACTTCATTAATTTTTGTCGTTTGTTTCTTAAAAAAGGAAGAAAAATGTTAATATTTTAGTCGAAGTGTTTCCGTTCTGTGATTGGTTAGAATACGGTCGTGACTTTTGCTATTGACAATCCCATTTACGCATATGTACAATTTTGAATGGCAATTCAATGCAACGGTTCTGTTTATCAGACCATCATTATCTTGGGCATAAATATTTGCATAAACCATAATTACACCAATGATATGACAACATTTTCAAAAACCCAATGACGTAGATAAGACACAATGTTTACTTTATCGTGGGCGTGAGATTCCCATGAAATCATGGAAAATCAAACAATTCATGCAAACTATTTATACGAGCAACTGAAAATATTATCATTCTATTCTATTTAGTGAATAGGAGTTTTATGCGGTTACGCGCTATCGAAACATACATAATATACTTAATGAAGAATGCAAAATCCTAGAGGTGTCCTTACATTTTCACCCCGTTAGAACTGAAAATTAAGTTTTGAGACGATTTCGACAAACAAAATTCTCAATGACATTCTGCCTGCTGTTCGCATTCTAGAAATGTAACTGCGACGAAACACGTTTCTGTAATAGAAATGCCACATCTTAATATCGGTGACTGGGGCTCGAATTTATCCCATCACTTTGTCCCGAAACCTAGCCTTTAAGAGAGCAATTTAAAGGGTAAATACGAATAGAATTTTTCTTAAAATGTATTTTATTCTGCATATATCAAATAGAACAGAATCGGGACATTTTATTTATATTATCAGCACTCTGGAAAGCAAGCTTCATATATTTTGTCAAGCTGAAAGACACACAGACCTCGGATTAATTTTCAGACCACTGCAAACAAATGCTCACAAGACATTTACTGGTGGCTCTGGCGGATCAGTATTTCAAACAGGACTTGTAACCAGATGTTGCAAGTTCGACCCCTCGCTCCACCACTAACGCTATTTTTTTGTCTTTCGAATGAGACATTCAACCGCTATTTCCATGTATTTGGTGTTACACTCTGAGCATATTTAAGAACCAGAAGTGTCTGGGGATGTTTTCTCTATCCCCCACACCCTAAAATAACTCAGTTCTTCCGGGGGCGTCGGCCAAATAGGCAACGGATACGAACGACAAACTCCAATAGCAGTGTCTCATATACAAAATTCAACAACGAAAAAGTAAAGAAAAATGTTAGATATTGAAAACGTTTTGAAAAAAAAGCTTTTCAGAAGCGTTATTCAAAGGTCTATCTGTTGCATTTACTGGGTCGCAGTGTTTCGAGCCAATAAGAATTTACACACTCATGAAAATCTACATTACAGCGTTTTTAATGTTCATTTTTCAATATTTCTTGAGGGTAGGATTTTTTTTAATATAAAAACTGAAAACGAGAAAGAATAAATGTTTAAGACAGACACTGTAACCGGCTGCACAGACAGACACTGTAACCGGCTGCACAGACAGACACTGTAACCGGCTGCACAGACAGACACTGTAACCGGCTGCACAGACAGACACTTTTATCTGTTTCTTAGCTGGCTTTAGAAATACGATTCAAACGCAGCAGTTCTTCGGATTATCCCTTTATGAGATATAAACAGACACATTTTGATGAACTATGATCTTGGTCCAGAGAGGAATTAGGAATTACCACGGATTTTCCGTGGGCGTCTTCGACTAGAAATCAAGTAACTAGAGTATAGTTATTGACCCAAACATTTTATGTAGATTTTGTATGTTTAAGATAGATGTGAACTTAAGAAAATGCACTTTGCCAGATGAATGTTGTGATAGACTCGAGCGGGCTAAAACCCAAAATGGCAGACTTTGGCGAAGTATTTAATAGAGTCATACCTAAAAGTAGCAAAAAACATTAAATCATGATACAAAATTTCTTTGCGATAACTTGTCATCGTAAAAAAAGCGTTTCTCCAACATTTTATACAACAATATGTAATGTCGCACACAGGTTTGATCTTAACAGTTTGATGCAACTAAAAATATTGAGTTAGAAAAATTTTAACAACAACAACAACTACTACTCTTTGCTGTTTCATTTGTCCAGCTTACAGAAGAAGATGGGGGCGGGGGTTGATCAGTGGTCGAGTGTTAACGCGCTGGACTGGTAATCCAGGGCTCAAGAGCTTCAACTTACATTATTGTCGATTGGATGAGACCTTAAACCGAGGTCCCATGTATCAGTTCTATATATTGAGCATTGGAAAGAACCGGAGGTGTCTCTGAAAGTGGCGCTTTCTGTATCTTGCACTATCCAAAACTACCTAAAATAACTTAAAAACTCTGCGGGTGGCGTCGGTCTTATGGGCATAAATAAACTCAAATAAATAGATTGATCTAGCTTGCAGCTAAAAATGAATAAATCAAACTACAACTGCTTCTACAACTAAAAAAAATACAACGTAACAATAATGATAGTAATACCGTTATTTTTTTATATAGTAAATGTTATTTAAAGAACTATTGAGGTGTTATTTTAACGAATGCAAATATTGTTATCCTCTAATAATCTATCTGATTGTCTAACCGTTGTTAATATATTTATGAAGAAATATAATTATACAAATAAATACTTACAGTTAACACGTTTCGAAGGCAAACATTCATCTTTTCCAAGTTGAAAAGTCTCGACGCTAAATTAAAACTTCCTAACTCCCAGTTTTTTTTTATTTATAATTATTCTAAAGTTGATATTTTTGCCTTTGATGAATATTAAAACTTACTATGAAGATAAAAAGTAGTTACTGAGGTTTTATTTTTCAAAAGCAACAGATAAAACTATTGGTTTAGATATTCTGCATGCGATGAACTAAGCGTTGAATCTTATATACTATTTCGATTGTCGTCTGCGTCACAGTCACACGCCACATTTAATTATGAATAGCAGACAATAGTAATATTTCGATATCAATAAATAGCGCTTGAGCGGTACTGTTTTGTACAAAACTTGGCATTTTTTTTTTGTTAAACGAATATAAACGAGATATTCTTGTAACAATTTAGTTTTGTAAGATTTGGTGTAAATTCATGATGATGTCACAAAAGCCACAAGAAATAAATGTTTCATGTTCACAGATGGTTGTTTAAGACGTGACAGAAATTTGACAATGTGGCAATTTGCTATGAAGGAAGTGTGCAAGATTTTCTATCGAAATCGTGACTTCTTATTGAAATACTGTTGACCCATTATTATGGTGACATGAACATCTGTCAAAAAATTGATCATCCAGTTTCCACTTTGATGATTACTGTTTGGCCCAATTATGGCGAAATTAAAACATGCAGCATTACAGTTTGTTACACTTAATGTTTGAGCTTTCGTGGACACTGACAAAAGCAGTCACACCAGTGGTTTCACTGAATGATTATGATTTGCTACAATACCAGGGTGGCCATACCACGTGATATATGATGTCATTTAGGCTATCACGAGCAGCATTATTTTGACTCGATTCGGAGGAGAAAACTACTGTAAGTATCAGCCATAATATTCCGCTTCGCATGCGCTATATTTCATTAAAATTGATGTAGAAATAACTTTGTGATTCTTTTGTCAGATGTACAGAATTTCATAACATTCAGGAAAACTGATGCGCTTTACGCGATAGCAAACATATTGCTATGAACTTTTTATTTATTTCCAGAATGTTCAGAAAAACTGCACATCTGGCAAAAGAATCATTAGGGCCTGTATGAAGGGCATAAATTTCCACTTCGCTTGCGCTATATATTATTAAAATTGATGTAGAAATAAAATACAGCAGTTTTTTCCTCCGAATCGAGTCAAAATAATGCTTCTCGAGATAGCGTAAATGACATCATATACCACGTGGTATGGCCACCCTGAATACGCTCTTTATAAAAAGTCTCATATTAAACGTCATCGGTTCCACTTCCCCTTAGAGATTAAAATCAGACCAATTCACTTATTTCCTGAACAGGGCGGTTTTGTTTTCTTGAAAACACGGAACAATTTACCATCAAGCCCGCTCTTAGCTCAAAAGCTAAAAAATAGCTAGCAAATATCATTTGTTGATTCTGCTTTCATTATTGAAACAAAATATTTTAATGCCGATGGGAACGATCATTAATAGAACAATCAAATAAAATTGTGTTAGCGAACAGGAATAACAAAAATAGACATCTTGATATTATGAAGTTTTAATAATTGTCTATTAACGCGAATGTGCCCCAGTACAAGTTGAAACATTCTGACGTCATCGCTATTCTCTGAAAATCTGTGGAATAATACACAAATATGCTGGAACTTCTTTAAATCTATGTTATTATCTGTGTAATTCACATATATGGATATTCGGTGCATCCTCGGGCTTTATTACCAAAAAAAATACTAATTCGGCCATTGCCGGAGATGACCGAGCTTGAACGTTTGAAAGATAGAGACATGACAAAGAGACCTCCCACCATGTCGAGTTGCTTTTGAAGTAAATGCATGTTAGCTTACTGCTCTATTTTAGTTCGGCTATCATAAGGCTGATTAGGGCTCGTCTCTGCATCAACGATAGCGTTTCCGAAAGACTCAACCTTTGTTTGAGACAACGTCCACATTAATCTTCGACAGAGACGTGTGAAGTCATTTCTTATAGATCATGTTCTCTTGCGGTTAACATCTGCATGCAACCCGTTATGTTATATGTATTTCAATACTGCCATCAGTAATTGATCTTAGAACATTACGCCACATTTCACATACCATTAATGCAAAACTAACACGTTAAATGCCTCTTTATTGAATATGATGCATATAGTCGGATTCTTAAAAAAAAAAAGAAAAAAAACATGAATTGTTGCACATCAGTAGATCGCTTATCGGGTTGTGGGGGACGGGGGCGATAGTTGTGATAGGAGAAGTCATGTGTGACATTTCTTTATTTAAGTTTCTTCTAATGTTACCATCGGCTAGCGGATGTGGTCCAGTGGTAACGCGCTGGACTGGTATACCAGGGGTCCCGAGTTCGATCCCCCGCTCCTCTATTACTAATAGTATTTCGGATGAGACTTTAAACCGAGGTCCCATGTATCAGTGCTATACACTGAGCATGTAAAAGAACCAGGAGTGTCTCTGGAATGGGATGCTTTCTGTATCTTGCACTACCCCCACCACATAAAATAACTAATCTCTCCAGGGGACGTCGGTCATACGGGCAACCGGTACCGGCGATAAATAAGCTTAAATTAAACCATCGGCTAATCAGACAAATGGTAGGAGGAGCAGTACCAATGGATAAGAACGCCGGACTCCCGATTCGGGGGTCACTGGTTCGAATACCACCAGGGGTGAGAGTCCCCAGAAATTTCTGCATTCCACACTTTCTCTGCGAGTACTGGTCTGAACCCAGGAAACAGTAGTCGAGAGGGAGAGATAAACATTGCAAGAATCTTCTTCACAATCGATGTAAAAAAAATAAAACAAGAGAAGTGGCTTTTGGTTGTGATTTGTCTGTAGTACATGTCGTTTTTGATATAAATTGTAACGCCAGCGAGTTTCATGCACTACAAGTAGGTCTCAAGAACAGCAGAAATATTTATAATTGAAGTATGAGGCTGCTTGTCACACGTCTGACAGAACACTCAACTACAACTTATTGGGGATTCCGTGAATGTGAAACACTAGACCTACTTGCAACCAAATTCATTAAAAGTCAGTAATTTTTTACCATATACACGCATATGCCTACAGCCCACTTTTTTCTTGCCATTTTGGGAAAAACCTCAATCGATCGATCAATTAATCAATCGAGCGATCGTCAGTCAGTCAGTCAGACAGTCAGTCAGTCAACGAACTAACTAATTGATTGTTCAATTAATCATCTGATAGATCCATCAATCAGTTATTCAATTAATCAATAAACCAATCCATCGATCAATCAATCGATCATTCAATCGATCGATCCATCAATTGATCAAAGAAAAAACGAAATTGGAGTGCTATGGATGTAACAGCCTTCAATTTGAATTGTGGTTATTTGCTGTTTACCAGGTTGTGAAATGCGAGAATATTTTAATCATAAGAATGAAAATAGTGCTCGCTGCAAATGTTCAGAATCATTTGATAACTTTTTTTTCAATTTCTTGCATTAAAATTCAGTGAATGCAAATAAAGTGTTTGCTTTAAAAATCCTATGTAGCTGGAAATAAATTCTTTGCCCTTTTTCATTCTTGTCATAATTTTGACAAGACGATGCATATCGAATCACGTCCGCGAATTCGCGAAAAAACCAGTTTTTTTTTTTTTTGTTGTTTTTTTTTCATTAAACCAGTCAAGCAAAACTGCAGACTTTCCTAAGACCTCTTGTCTTTGTGCATGAAAGTGATGAGATTTAATTGTTGGGAAAAAATATCACGTTCCTACTGAAAAAAGTCTCATGTATATTATTTGCTAGAACACCAATAAGTCATATATTCACATGTTTTGTGCCAACTGTCAAGAACGCCTTCGCCATACATCATAATATAATGTTTTCAATGAAAAATTTCTAAGTTATGTACAGAATAAGCGGAGTTGCTTATAATGCAAGTGTTTCATAACATGAAACTAAAGCCAAGAAACGCCTACCTGTTCTGAATTACTGGACAAAGACTAACTCTGTTGAATTGAGGATGCTGAAATAGCTTTGCGCATACACAGACGCTTGTATGTGTTATCGCGCATACACAGACGCTTGTATGTGTTATCGCGCATACACAGACGCTTGTATGTGTTATCGCGCATACACAGACGCTTGTATGTGTTATCGCCCATACACAGACGCTTGTATGTGTTATCGCGCATACACAGACGCTTGTATGTGATATAACAGGTATATAGTGAAAAACAAGCATTTTTAAGTGCCGTTTGATGGGCAAAACATATCTTTGTTATGAACTCTAGAAGTCACAGTACAAGTATGTAAAAAGGGTGAACAAACTGTACTAGGTGCAAGTTGGGGCACGAACCGCTCTACTACATCCAAGCGTCTGAGTGCGCAAATGCGAAACGTATGCGCATCTTACAATATTCCATATTAAGCCATGGGGTCCTTGACCGGGAAATTCGCAACGTTTATTACCTGTCCAACACGTATATCACTTGGACTTAGCGCTGGACTTGTAATCTTGAGGTCTCGAGTCCACGACTTTTAATAATTGTCTTTCGGATGAGAGTAACGGATGATACATTAAACCGAGGTCCCATGGATGAGAACTACACACTAAGCATGGCAAAGAACCACGTGTCTCTGGAATGACTTGCTTTCTATATCCCTCACTACCTAATGCAGGGGTAAATTTATATACAGCCCCTGCTTCATCTAGTTGTAAAATGTGTTGGTTCACGAAGTTGACGTAGAAGACATATAGTTAAATATGTATATAAATAAAAAATACCTAATGACTTGAATGTTATTTCAGTGATATGGTAACTATTGCCAGACAGAAAAAGTGGATACAATTTTTGACCTCTAGAGTATGCATAAGGGCTTTAATCTGAATTGGAGGTTAAGTTTATAAATCTGAAGAACGTAACAAAAGCAAGTTCTACAGATTACCAAAATTTGACAATTAATAAAATTGATTAAAAATTCTTTATCAAGGATGTTCACAGTTTTCTTGGATTTGAGCTTTTGAATTAGTTTTAACCCCATATATGACACAGTTTACGATGTGACCTTAATTAAAACAATTGATCTGACCAATATCTATCAAAATCATATTTAGAATGACCCCACAGAATGAGGTTTACTTCAAATCTAAGGTAGTAACCTAGCTGGAGCCCGAGCTGACATTGAGAAATCTTAAAAACAAACTTACTGATATATTTTTTCAAGATAATAAGTTAAAAAATATTACCTCCCTAAGTCCACAGGGTTTTCATTGATTCTAGTTTGGGACCTAGTTGACTCCAACTTAATTTGATTTCGAACACATAAAATAATAACCCATACAAGCTTTCTGAGCAAGTTTTATTAGCTTGGATAAAAAATTTCATGGAATGTCAACAACGTCCTCCGCCCTACATGACCCAGTTTCAACCATGTTCGAAAAAAAATTCTTGAAGGCTGAATTCGATATATGTACTCAAGAATGTCCATGACCCAGATATAAGAGACGGATAACAGATGTTCAGTACGAAAGAACAAAGCCATCTAACAAGAACAAGAATTGATGTGAGGAATATAAAAAGGGCAGGAAGGAGAATTTGTGGTTGAATCTTATGACTAGGGAAAGAATTTATGATTTTGAATTAAATTAAAATTTATTTTGAGCTTTAGTCTGTTTGTTTGATCTGTGTCTTTAAAATAAGGAGTCAGCTGAAAAAAAATTCGAGAAGTTTTCAAAGACTATCCTTCTTTCACAATATTTAAATTTTTAGATTCACAAACCAAAAAGCATACACTTATTATGTACGAGATACATACTTGTACAAAGTAATATTGATATACTTTCCTTCACCAGCAGAGCATGCTAAAACTCAGTCGTAAAACTTCGGGTATTTCCGTATGGTTCGTAAAATACACCCAAGGTCTCTTGCATAGCATAAAGGCCGAGGTGATCAGATTGGCATAGCATAAAGGCCGAGGTGATCAGATTGAGCATAAAGACCGAGGTGATCAGATTGGCTAAAACCCAAACCCCACGCAGAGTTACTTCCCCTAATGTTTCAGTAACCATGGGGAAATAACCGCTACCTTTAGTTTGGCTTGCATTTTTTCGTAATGATTGTTTTTCTTTTTTTCCTGTCGGACATTTTTTATTTGTTTATTGTAATTTATAAACAACACTATAGAGAGATATTGATACCAATATGTATCAATATTTGGTACAATAATTTAAAAAAAACATTTTTTTTCCTCTTAATCAAACACACAACTCCGACATTACTTTCATCTACATTTAGTCATACTTTTTTCTAGGGGAGGGCCCTAGATAATGTTGTAATAACTTTTTGGCCCAATTAACCCTTTTGTCTGTATTATTTTATTGTCGATTGTATAATGTGTTGTATGTGTGTATGAATGTACAATAAAATATTATTAAACTAAACTATGATCTGCCGGTGCTTCTGGCTCAAGTGCCAGCAATAACATTCAGGTAACGTCACATCCGTTGTTCATTTCTGCTGTTGCAAGTCATTATTTGTGCTTATAGATAAACTAAGGGACGTTACTTTTAACTGGAGATCATATTTTTAAAACAATATTTTGACTTTGAGAAACATAATTTTTATGCGGCCATGTCCTTGTAGAATTTTTAAAGTCATTACGAATATCTCTGTTACAATGCCTTATTTTTTACAGAAGAATGGGTGAAAAGTTATAAATATATATCAAGTGATAAAAAATCTCTCAGAGTATCGTTTTTTTCCTTTCATTTATTTCGGTTGAAATAATGTGCAGATGGTCCCCCAAATACAAACCCGCCTCAGCTGTCTATTGGCTGAAGTCATTGATACGTAATCTTAACTTATAAGTGATTAGAGGAAAATGGTTCACCTGTTATTGGCCATACCCATTTATGTGAGAAGGTTGCCTGTTTCTTACGTAGGATTGGTTCTGGTACAGGTCTTTCACCAGAATGATGGTGAGGAAAAACTGTTCTCTTGATATGACTCTGGCCTTTAATTAAATTCCAGCAAAAGTGCAAAACTAAACTTAATGAAAATCGCACAAGACATAATTTTGTAGAATAACGCAAACACAATGCCACAAGCTAAATATTAACTTTATAGAAAGGTTATTTGGCTTTTGAGAAGATATTTAAAGAGTGCCAATGTATTTCCATTTAAATTAAGACTCCCAATGATGTGAGCTATTATAAATCGCAAAAGGGCATTTGAAAATAATCCATAGCGCATCGTCGGAGTCCACGGGAACACATTCCGTATAAACTACATTATACCGTATTTATCAGGTATGATAGGTAACCTGGGTTACCGAGGATGTAGAATGGCGTTACGTATCGAAGGCTCTTCAAGGCATCTCAGTTTTGTGATTACAGATGACATATTTAAAAACAAGAAACCGATGGAACCGGGTTATGCTCCCTGACATACTCTCATTCATAGGATTTAGAAATAAGCAGAGGTAAAAACAACAAAATGTAGTTTATTGTGCTGAAAGTAATCTGAATCGAGCCTAATTTAATAATAGGTACAGAAATGGATGGCACGACTTTTTAAGCAAAATTTATGAGTATTATTTAAAAAAGTTCATATAATGACATACTGCATTGTAAATACACATTTGCTTTCAACAGAAATTATTGCCTTTATATATATGATGTATGTTAGAAAATTATCTACTCAATCATTTTGAACAGTAACTATACTTTAACAGATAGGCTCAAGAGCCATTTATATGTGCGTACGAGTTACCAATGGCCAATAACTCCAAAATTACGCAATGGAGAAATACGAATCTTGTGCACTGCATTCTTTGTCGATGAGATCTATCGTACTATAACGTTTCATGATCATACATCTTTATAGTTTTTGAGTTTTGTGCTGGACAAAAATAAGGTATGAAAAATTAACTAAGGGCAATAACTAAAAAATCATAAAGGAGAGTTAAGGTTTCTATGCACTGCGCCTCTCCACAATAATAACTATTCACCAATCAAGACTCATGTTGATATCTGTTACAATCTATCAATGCGCCGGACAGAAATATGATATGAAATATTAACATAGGGCAATAAATCGAAGATTACACAATGAGGTTACTGTTCTTATTCACTACCTTTTTCTTTTGTAAGATCTATCCATCTATGAAGTTTTATGTTGATATCTCTTATAGTATTTGAGTTATGCTCCGGACAAAAAAACTTAACAAAGGGCAAAACTCTAAAAAATGAAGTGCAGAGTGACAGTTCATGTGCATTACAAGTTAATAGCTCTAATAGTGTAAGAGTTACGCTCCGGACAAAAATTTGAGTATGAAAAATCACAAAGGGTGATAACTCCAAAATTATGAAGTGCAGAGCAACGGTTATTGTGTACTACATTGTTCCTTCATGAGATCTATCAACCTGTGAAATTGCAAGTTAATAGCTCTTATAGTCTAAGAGTTATGCTCCAAACAAAAATAATGAGTGTGAAAAATAACAAAAGGCAATAACTCCAAAACGACGAAGTGCAGGGTTATGGTTCTTGAACACTTCACTTCTCCTCAGTCCTATGAAGTTTCATGTTGATAACTTTATTAGTGTGTGAGTTATGTTGCGGACAAAAAGCAGACTTGCGGATGGATAGGAAGACAGACGGCCGCCGAACGGACAAAGCGCTAACTATATGCTTTTTCGGGGAGCATAAAATGTAAATAAGAACCAGTCTTCTTCAAGAAATTTAATTCCTTGAACAACTTTGATAGAGTTTTGTGCACGGAACAGTCCTTCCAAGTTTTATCAACTTTCATACAATGCATAAGAGGATATATGTCATTTGAAGAGTTGAAGCAGAGTGGTCGACCCAAGATTAACCACAATGAACGACCCAGATGATAGTCGGTATGCAACGTTGAATCACAAATGCTCACACTGGGCTCATTATGCACAAGTAAACTGCGAATTGAGAATCTTTTTTTCTTTCTTTCTTTTTGTTATTGTTGCTGTTCTTTTATTCTTTTTTTCTTTCTTTCTGTCTTTGATATTTCACAAAGCTTACGACAAATCACACTTGCATATAAATCATGCGATAGAATAATTCTAAGTTATATCTATCAATTATTACTGAGTAAAAGAAGAGAACTAATTAAGAAAACTAGTTAAGAAAAAGTTGATTGAAACAGAAAGACAATCAGTTGCGTTGTTTATCTCGGATCATAAGACAAAAGAAGAGGAAAATATTCCGTAAAGTTTTAAGATTTCTCAACTTTTTCATAAGGTTAACAAAGCCCATCATTCAATTAAATACAATGTTTGAGCTGGTTTGTAGTTCACTTTTATAGACGGAGTATTTCCCAGACATGATATTAAAGCTCTATTACTGTCATTTTTAAGGATTTTGATGTTACTACAAATGTTCATCGACCGGTCGCAAGCAATTCAAAGGTCAAGGTCAAAAGTCTTTGTCTACTGCAAGCCTTGATATTCATGTGTGCTCTGTGGTACATCAAAATGATTTTTAAGAAAAAGAAATAGCAAACTTGTTCACCAGATAGAAGCAATGTGTCGCAGACTGTAAGTCTCTAAAACTGTCCGAACAATTTTGCATTTGTTTAAATAAGAATTTCTTTGTATTATTTTCGATATATATTTTTACAGGAATGCTGTCAGCCTGAAATCAACGGTACAAGCGTATGGAGTTTTATAAACACGTTGCAATTTTAGATTTTTATTTGGAAAATTTTTAATTATTTGTACTTTTTACTCTCTAACATTGTAAAACGCCGGTTTTCTTTTTTTTTTTTCACACGTACTTCTTGTTCGATGACACCGACTACAAATAATCTTTAAATGTTTCAGCTACAAATAAGTCAGATTTTTATTGTCTTTAAATCTTTCATTACAAGTATTAATATAATAATAATACCTCGTCTTTCGATTATGGTGACCTTATAAATTTCCAGCTTGATTTTTTCTTCTTTTTGTTCTTTTGAAATCAGCGCGTGTTCAGGCATTTTTTTTTCCAATTTACACAAGTGATTTCAACGAGAGAAAGAAAAAACAGCTGTTAACTAAGGTCAAGGATCATTAATAATACTAAGAAAAAAGTCTCACTTCAGATTAAAGGAATGAAATCCGATACTTTACTTCTGAAAAGAAAACTCCGGGTTTTGAACCAGTAGAGTTTAAAAAAAAACTTTTAACCAAAGATTTCAAATTTCACGTTAAAAGCGTCTATGTTTATGGACTTATTATGGAGTAGTGGAAATTTTAATAATGATTGGGTTTTCTTTTTTTTTTTTTTTTTTTTCTTTTGACTCTACTCTTCTTCAGCTGAACTAGTCGCTCTAAAATGCATATATATTTTAGAATATCTCATCAGGGCCTTAGTGTTTGTGATACAATAGGGGAAGTAACTCTGCGTGGAGTTTGTGTATCGGAACGTTTTATTAGGTAACACTGCTTCTTTTGGGCCTTTGGCGGCAAGTTCTTAAGACTACTTTGATTTTTTTATGCCCCCAGAGAGAGCGTATTGTTTTGGTCTGTCTGTGTGTTTGTCACAAAACTTAGGCCTTTTTGAGGCCCCGCTGGGAGCATGGCGTTCATTCGAACATAGAACTTTTATTTTTTAACTCAAGTACTTTAAAAAGTTCCTAGGACACTGTGTTGGAAGCTTTTCTTGTATCTGTTACTGTCAATATATAGATATCGCTGACACCGACAATATCAACACTGTAAGAAAGGTTCTGACACGGTTTAATAAAACCGTAACCGCATGTCTTCTTTCCTCCTGCTATAACTATGTACACTATTGAGTAGTGTCATTTTAGGTTTGAACTGGGAACCACTAGATTGACTATCCGATGCTCTACCAACTGAGCAAGCCGGGTTATCGACACTTACACTTGTATATCATTATGTATATTGTAGTTTGTAACTTTTCATTCGGTCTTTATACAGTACAGTCTTCAAGCTTACCCAACTTGAATTTACTATCAAGTAGTATCATTGATACTACTTGAAATACAGGGTTCATGCTTGTTTCTTCATTTTAGGTCACAACCAATCATAAAACACCATCCCCACACTGTGCTAGCCCCCTGTGCTTTGATTAGTATATAACAGAATCCAGGCATACATAAGAAAGAATTCTTTGTGAAATGCAAGTGTTTTTATAAACTGGATACACATAGCGTCACCAACAATTATAATACATATTATTTGTCAAATGTTGCTTCATTATACTTTATTGACATAATTGTTCTAATACAGCTGATAAACATGTACAATGTAAGCCAATAAATGTTTATAAAATCATGACATGGTGTCTTATAATTAGAAACAAGAACTGTCACTGTAAGATGACAATGCTCCCGAAAATAGTGCTTTGACCTTTGAGCTGAGAACCAGTCATTCAGAAGTCAAGGTCAAATAATTATAGGTCAGTGGGAAGGTCTTATACAAAGAGGGTTAGAGGTCCAAGTATTAAGTAAATCCACTAACTAATAAGGAAGTTATGGGCAATGTTAAAGTTTTTGGACAATTTTGAATCTTCAATGTGAAGGTCACTCAGGGGTCAATGTCAAACAAACATAGGTCAGTGGGAAGGTCTTGTCCAAAGGGGCGTTCTTTTTAAGTATGAAGTATATCCACTTACTAATTTGGAAGTTATGGCCAAATATTAGTTTTTGGACATTTGGATATTCAGGGGTCACAGTCAAATAATTAAAGGTCAGTAGGAAGGTCTTGTCCAAAGGGGTTTTGTGTCCAGGTATGAAGTAAATCCACTAACTAATAAGGAAGTTATGGGCAATGTTAAAGTTTTTGGACAATTTTGGATCTTCATGGTGAAGGTTATTCAGGGGTCAAGGTCAAACAAATATATGTCATGTCAGTGGGAAGGCCTTGTCCAAAGGTGTGTTGTGTCCAAGTATGAAGTAAATCCAGTAACTAATAAAGAAGTTATTGCCAATGTTAAAGATTTTGGACAATTGAATCTTCAAGGTAAAGGTCAATCAGAGGTCAAGGTCAAATAAATATAGGTCAGTAGAAAGGTCTTGTCAAAAGGGGTGTTGTGTCCAAGTATAAAGTAAATCCACTTACTAATAAGAAAGTTACTGACAATTCTAAAGTTTTCGGATGGACTGACAGACGGACTGACGGACAGACAGTTCAAAAACTACATGCCTCCCTTCGGAGGCATAAAAATAAACATGTTAAATGTAAGCCAATTTACATGTTTGTTTATCACCAGGAATAATTAATAAACATGTACAATGCAAGCCAATAAATGTTTATCAAGCTCACAACATTGTGTCTTACAAAGGTAAGTAATAACCATGTAAAATGTATTCATCAACACGTGATTAAGTCTAATATTAAAAGGCTGCAGAAATAGTTCATCAACCTTTTGGCTCGGATATGTTCTTTCTAAAGATAAAAAAAAACCAAAGGCTTTAACAGTCTGCTTATGAAACTGTATCTAAATATGATATGCATAATATCAGATCTGTTAAGAATGTTAAAGCCTAAATGATTCACATCATGCTTTTCATACAGTGTTTCACCTTGATTTTCTATTAATCATTTGTTACAGTTTATTAACACAAGAACTTCGTAAGGCTTATCAGTATCTGGCTGATACATATATGTAAAATATAATTCACTGCTATTTCTTTCAACCTAAAACAAATACATGTACCTTTTACTATAAAACAATTGCATCACCAGCATGCCAAATTTTATACAACACTACAAAGGTTACTGGAGGCCATTCACACATGTTGCACACTGAAGACAAAATAACTGTTTCACAAATCTTTGGTGGACAAAAAAGCAAAAGTATGCATTAGGCACACATATGTATTACACATGTGTATAAAGAAATGACTGTTTACAGTTAAGATTAGTATCTAAACAAGAAGGCAATGATGGTCCTATATTGCTCACCTGGGTACTCTTTTACCAGAAACTTCTTCTTGGCTGAAAATATGACCTCTAGCCATGTGACATATTATTTTACCCCCACTGACCCACTTTTGAAAATGGCCTACAGATTATCAAGATAATCATTCTTAATTTTTTTTTCTGGAAAAGAAGGTAGAAATTATGGCCTCAAGCCTCCAGGTTGTAACAGCCTTGACAAAGTATGATATGTCATTAAACAGCTATACCATTAATTAGTTTTTAACATCAGCTCAATCTTTCAATTGATTATCTAAAACGTGTCTCTCATTTAATCTTGGCTGATTTTAAATAAGTCACTACAGTGTGATTAAAAAATAAGGTCTGATTTTTTTCCCTCTCCTGAAAACAACTCCAAATTTTATTTTCTGAAATGACTTTTCATTCAACACAAATGACGGTTTAAACTTTAAATGTATTCAGAACACTTTGACAATTTGGCACTTATTTATCATCTCTTTACTAAGACTAAAGCACATGAGTTTTATTGCACAAAAATAACTGGCATGTAAGTTTAATGGCACATTAAGTCATATGATAAAACAGAACCTATCTTTTAATTGTTGTGGGTAAATTTCACATACAATATCTTTCAAACTGATATTAATTGAGGACAAGGTGAATATTTATACATATATGCCAAATGCAGAGATGAATATTTATACATATATGCCAAATGCAGAGGATGAATATCTACACATATGGACCAAATGCAGAGGTAAGATTTTTAAAGCATATGGACAAAATGCCAAGGGTGAAATACTGTACATATGGACCAGGTGCTGAGGTGAGTTTTTATACATATGAACCTAATGAATGAAATATTCCCTAAAGAAAATACTAGAATCAGTGTTACTGAGCAAGTGTAAAAAGTAACTCAATAAAACCTTAATAAATTGCCTAAAAAAGAGCGCACACCTATCTTCGTCTTTCACTAATTTTCTATTCTAAAACAGTGTTCTCTCATAACTCTCAATAATTCTCAAGAAAACATGAAAGTATTCTTTTTTGTAATCAAACAACCAAAACTCAAACTGCAAAAAAATCACAGTTGTGAGCAATATTTTACTTGCAACGATTATCATGAAAACATTAATGTTATTTGCAAAACTTTAAATCTGCCAAAAATGATATTTCAAATGATATTTAAAAAAAAAACAGTGTCAGAGATAAAAACAGAAACAATATATGAACAAAATCAGTTGTTTACATAGAAAAATACATAATATCTTAGTAAGCAAAATATGTAATGGATTTCCAAAATCTATTTATAAACTATGGAAGCTATAAACATGTACATTTAAGTGGAAGAGGGGATATGGAGAAACTATAAAAATAGAAAATACAGATCATCAAAAGATTTGAAGTAAAAGTTTAAGCTATGAACACCCTGGGGCTTAAGAAAAATAGTAACTGTTTCACAAACAATTCAAGTTTACTGAGAGCTGTTTTATTACAGACAAAAAGTACATCAAAAACTGCTGAATTTTATTTTAAATTTTTCATTAATGTGTTATGAGTGAATAGCAGCCTTTTACTTTCAATTTTTTTTTTATAATGATATGAAAAACGCCAGGTTTCGAGAGGGGAAGAAAATAAATGTAAAAAATAGTGTCCGGGTATAGCTTTGCTATAAAATAAAAGGGGTGGACCATAAAACTTGCAGAATTCTCTTCTCAATAACATTATAACCTTTACTTAGTTCTACAAGTAAAACAACCTTTTAAGACTTAAAAGTATTGCATCTAAAGAGAAGCTTATTTTTTAGAAATAACTTTTCTGACACATGCAATTAACTATTTTTTCTAAACTAACTACATTTATCTCCAAATCTCCATAAAATATTATGCAAGGCTAAAAATAATACTGAAAAACTTAACTGCTTTAAAAATCACAGTCTGGGTAAAATTCACTTGCATACAGCCATTCAAATAATTCTCCTATTAGTTCACATTTGTTTCATAAATCACAGAATCTATGTTGATTAAAAAAAAAGATAATACTTGAAAATAAATGCACAGAAGACGTACCTCTAAAACCATATTCCAGTATGATCAAAGACTGCCCTCAATTTAACATGAACAAGCCCAACTACTGTTTAAAACATGAAACAGAAAAACAGAAAAAAACATCGCATGAGTTTATAATTCAGAATTATAAATTTTTATCTAAAAAGTTCAGGTAAAATATAATTAACTGAGCCTCTGGTGCGCAGCTAAATAACATGTTTCCTGGATGAGTTGAATAAAATGAAATGTTAACGAGTGGGTTTTTTTTTATCACAGGATAAAATTTCAAAATAAATCAAATACAGCTAATACAGAACATGTCTTTCTGAAATAGAACAACTAGGAATATGATATCAAATCTAGAAAATGACTGTAGAAATTAACAATTTTTTTACAGCAGGCAGTAAATGAGCAATGTTTGTCACATGTGTGTAATATAAAGATAAAAGAATGGATATATTACAATAGAAACAGCATTTGTCATGTGATAAAATAACATAGTACATGTAAAGCATATGCTCAAATTATAATTAGGAAATAGATTTTACGTTAAAGTGATATACCGACGAATATATCACGGTGACGAGTTCAGATCTGTAGTAATTTAATGATGAAGGTCGTACATGTATAGCATATGCTCAAAACATAATCACAAAATTTAAGATGATCATTTAAAGTAAAAGTTTAAAGCTAATAGTAGAGAAATGTACTAAAACTTATCTGGCCGGCATATCCTTACACTTCATACATGTACAGTGTGACTATTCAAACTGTATTTGTGAAAATAAGATACATGTACTAATCTATAACCTTTCAAGGAAGTTAATAAAGACTATTAAAAAATGAATATTTAACTTGCATTATCTATTAACTTAAAACACTTGAGATAACAGCAATTTACATACTATGTTTTTTTTTTGTAATAGATTTGTATTAAAACTGTAAAGTTCCACTAATAAGACCAATTTATAATTCTAAAATCATGCCAAAATCAGGAATTTTAAAGAATCAAAGTCCAAAATTTAGAACAAAGAAAAAGGTCTGCCATTAAGACTGATTCATTATTAGCAGGGCTTAAAATTAAGCTCGTATACATGCAAATTACAAGTAGAATCTGAAAAATGCAAGTGACTGCTTCCTGGATTCAAACCAGTACTCGTACAGAAAGTGATGAATGCGGAATGTCACTGTAGACTCTCACCCCTGGAGAGATTTGAACCAGCGACCTCCATTTAATTAGTGGAACTTTACTTTATTACAGAAATGCATTTTACCTTTGTCTACATGAAAAGAAAAATCATATACATATATCTGGTCACCTGATCTGGTGGAATTAGCATATATTGTACAGGTGTACTGACATAATCCCCTTCGGACAAAATCCCCTTCGCATACCCGGACAAAATCCCCTCCATGGGTGGACATAATCCCCTCATCATGTTTTTGCAAGGCTGGACAAAATCCCCTTACCTACCCAGACAAAATCCCCTTGTTTCGTAGGTTTCTAATGTATTATTATGTTTTGTTTTTTGATTTATAATTATGTATCAAGTTAACCTTTATAATTATATAAGCTTGATAAGACATATTTTTTTTTTTATTTGTTCAGATCAATTATCAACCAAATTATCATTAAAAACAATTTAATCAGTTTAGAAGTGTTCATTATAATTGTGGTAAATCATCAACTGCATAACAAATATATTTGATTAGGTAATTTCTTTAATTGTTTTGAATTGATTAGTATGAAAAACATTTTAATTAGTTTAACAGAGTTCATTTTAATTGTTTAAAATGATGACTTAATTCACTCAAGTTAGAGTGAATATTAAAAAAAACATATATAAATGGGTGACTTTGGTTATGCATCTTCATTACCAAAATGGAAGTCATCAAAAGTAACAAAGGCTCTGAAAAGCTGTGTTTCGAAGGTTATACTTACACAAAATGCATCAAAATCAACTTTAGCAATCACCACACAGCATAATGCAGTATGTCGTTCTCATACCCACATTATAAACAGAAAATTCATCCGAGGGGGATTTTGTCCTGGGTAGCAATTTTATTGAGGGGATTTTGTCACATTATAAACAGAAAATTCATCCGAGGGGGATTTTGTCCTAGGTAGCAATTTTATTGAGGGGATTTTGTCCACTTCAAAATTTCACACATGAAGGGGATTATGTCCACCCATGGAGGGGATTAAGTCCAGATATACAAAAATACATGAAAGGGATTTTGTCCGAAGGGGATTTTGTCTGACATTCATTGTACATGCACAAAGCCAATAAAATACATTAGCAGTATAACTACAACTTAGTCAGGGCATACACCTTTTGATATTTGATAATGACTAGAGGTACTCATGTTAACAAACAAAAAAAGCCGCTCAATGTTATTTTGGTCATAACTCATCTTGTCTCCTTGTTGATGAAGGGTTGAACTGGTCCCCTTCGGTCTCATCTCTTCCCATCCCCGGAATTGGAGAATCTTGGGGTATTTCAGCTCTGTTGTGGTCCGTTTTCTCTGTAATAAGTTCCGACCATTCTGTGTCGGATATATAGTGGGCCTCTCCCAGGTAGTGGGTGGGGTAAATCAAGAGTGGTTCGGCAGACAGGGCAATCAGGTCACGTGGACTGAATGGTGTTTTCCAAGACTCTCTACAACAAAAAAGGAATTACAAATAATTCACAGTGAGTGAATGGTAACTTTTCAGCTCAAGACAAACTAGGTGGAAGTATTTTATCAACCAATCAAAACTGCTAGTATTATCATATACATATTAAGCAAAAATCTTAGATTTTGAAGTAAGTACATGTAGTAAACAGGTAGTCCTTTGAAATCTAAAAATCTAAATGGCCATACTGATACATGGCCCACCAAAGTAACAAATTTTACAAAACAAGTTTAAAAAGAGCCAAGATTGGCATTCTGGCAAGGCATGATTGAAATATGCTTGTAGTTATTCATAGTTCTCAATTTATACCCCCATATATAAAGAATAGGTTAGTCCCAATCAAATGACAAACAAGTCAATTTTAGAATTCAGGCAGGCAGGGGTTATAATCAATTATTAAATATGATAACCGACTTACTCTGGATGCTTGTTAAACATGACGGGTAAATATTCATCCACAGGTAACAGGTTCTGTAACGGTTTCTGTGCTAGTAACTTCTTTGCTCCCCTACTGGAGAGGAGATAACTCAGTGTCCAATAAGAGTAGCTCGGCCACACCAGGGATTCAGTCCCTTGTAAGTAAAATTCGTCCTTTCTGTTAAGTCTTTTCCTTCCGAGATATCTAAATAATTCAAAATAATCATATTTTTGCACAAAGGTATTTTACACTGGGAAACAAGTTTAAACTTTACTGTTACAGGTATTAAAGTGAGCCATCCGATATACAGGTAACCTTGCTTTGTGAGTAGAGTCCCTTTGATACTGGGTAGTTCTGGATTATCCACTGTAACTGATTGTAATTATTGATACAAACTTTCTCATCACAATGGCTATTACAATTATCATAAAATGATAGGTGATCCAATTGTGGTGTTCAGCACCACCTCAAACAAATCAAAAGCTACAATGTACTTTAATGTCATTATGAACTGTGTCTTGAATAGCCTATTCTGATAGTGCCGTTTTTATAAAGTTTCAAAATTCATTCTAATCATTTGAGATTTTGTGATCTCTGGGAATATAAACATGAAGACAAAATCAAAATCAATGTCAACAGCAAAGCATTACCAGAACTACATGTACTAAAACAGCAAGTGTGCTTAGTCAGTGGAAGTAACTGTTTTACGCTCCCATTTATTTGCATACTTGTCTATACCTATAAACCATATATTCGATGGTCAAAATTTCTAGTGAGTGTGGTCTTATGGCTGTGTAAAACCATTCCTGCTTCGAACTTACATCAAATCCCAATTTGGCACTTTCTCTGCAACAAGGCTCATAATGTGAGTCAACTTAGCTCTGAAGTACGGCTCGAATCTCAGGTCATCCTCAAATACGACGACCTCATTATAACCCTTGTCCACCATATCCTTCCATATGAAGTAATGACTCAGGAAACAGCCTATTTCTCCCATGGTCATTGGTCTGGAAAGATTAGGAATATTTGTTTTCCATTCACCATATTAACAAAAACCTAGGTACATGTGCATTTTATATCATTTGTGACCTGAGAAGGTTTATACAACTAATAGCATTTTTAACAATGTTTGTTTTGAAATATTTATTTAACATTATCATGAAGGAAGTTATTGTAACTTGGATGCAAATGAATTACTCTGTATGTACATGAACTACTCTGAATGTACATGAACTACTCCAGATGTATGAACTATTCTGGATGTACATGAACTTCTAACAGCAATGGCAAGTCTGGCTAGTACTTGTACTGGCAGAACAATATTTATGCTATAGTTCACCTACTCAAAGGATCTGAACTAGCATTGACCAGTTATATATATAGAAGATGCCTTCTATGACATCTTTTACTCCTAATAATCAGTGCTGACCATAGAATGTTTTTTAAGTACACTTTAATTTCTCTCCATTGCTACTTGTTAGACTGCATTTTAACTGTACATGTACACAGAGATATACTTTCCTCCAACAATTACTGCAGTTTTTTTTTTCAAGATTTATTTACCCTTAAAAATTATGAGTGGTATAAACTCTTATTAATCATCCTCATCAATTATTATTATGAATTATTCCTGAAGAAAAAAATCAATGTAGAAATTCTGATGTCTCAATCATTTTCAAGCATACTGTAGCATACATTCATTAAAAAAAAAAAAAATAAAGAAAGAAAAAAAAATAATAAAAAAAAACACCAAAACACCAATACACTGAAGAAAAGTGAATAATGCTTCGAGCATACCCAAAAACATAAGGTGAATCTGAACAAATCTTTAAAAACTAGAGATGAATGCGCCAAAAAGTCCTGTACAATAATAGATGCGTATAAGAATTGTCCTTAACATTAAGGACTCTAAAAATGCTATTTCTGCTTTATCAGGGGGCATAACTCTGTTGATCTCTAATAAATTTGCATCAAAACCCCAGGTGTGTAAGCTTACATGCTGAAAACTATTCTTAGAAAGTTTCATGGCTCTAGCAGTTATACGTTTGGAGTTACACGTGACACAAGTCTAATATTGCTATTTTTGCTTAATCAGGGGGCATAACTCTGTGACAGTGTAACAATGGGACAGCGAACGGACAGACGAGGACAAATCTATATGCCCTCCTCACCGGGCATAATAAAAACTAACTTGAGTTGAGTCCCATTAAGTTGTGGAAAAAAATCAAAGAGTTAAGCCCCTACGGGCTTCAGAGAAAACTGCATGCAATCAGAAGTGTATTTATAATAACCTTCCACCATAGGGGTCTGTGAAGCCAGGAACTACTTCTATTTTGAGGTCCTGATATAGGTAAGTGTCATTGAGGAGTCTACAAAGCAAGAAAACATATATAACAAACATGTATACACCAGGATTAACATAAAATCTAATGGGATTACTAGCAGACACACATTCACCAGGGCTTCCAAGAGATCTCATGAGTTATAAACTGAGGGCTTAACATCAATAAAGCGACTGTTCCTCGGCTTACGACAAAACCACTGTATCTCCATTTTTATTTATGTGGTAAAAACATTTTTACACTTAGTCACAAAATTAGCCCCAATCACTGTTCTGAGATAAATTTCAATAAGATAGACACTAAGATATAATAATACTGTTTGCTTTCCTTAAATATAAGTTACACCCTTACTGCAACAAGCTAACATCTGTAAGTGGACATCTGATCAGCTTCAAGCATAGATCTTACTGCCTTGAAAATGGCATCAATTAAATCGTAACTACGATATATAAGATTTATACTCATGCAAAGACTTACATACCGACTGTAAGTACGAGTGTACCAAATTATTACATACCGACTGTAAGTACGAGTGTGCCAAATTATTACATACCGACTGTTAGTACGAGTGTACCAAATTATTACATACCGACTGTAAGTACGAGTGTACCAAATTATTACATACCGACTGTAAGTACAAGTGTGCCAAATTATTACATAACGACTGTAAGTAAGAGTGTGCCAAATTATAACATATACGAGAAAAATTGCAATTAAGTTTTTATCCAACTAAACTTAAGTGTTTTCATGACATAACTGACAAATCCTGCAGTTATAACACAGCTTAATATACTGTATGTTCTGGGTATATCTGTCGATGAACAAACTAAGAGGTTGTTTTTTTTTATAATATAAGCCCTTAAATGAAACTCTTAAACTTAATAGATCAATATGGCTAAGTTAACCTCATCCCACTTATCCACGATGTTTGTTTTGAAATACTGAGCTTGAAAAACTATTTCAACATTCTTTCTTAAGTCTTAAATTCACTGCAAGAATGACTACCGATAGATATAAAACAAGGGCTTACAATTTCATACAATTCCTTGAATGCTTAGTTCTAGCTTAAACCTATCTTCCCTATGACAGTGTTTTAAATGCCAGAAACTAACATTTCTGGTCATATAAGCAAAATGGCTCATTTTCACAATTTTTGGCAAAATTGTTTTTAAATGAAGTGAATCGATTAAATAAAAAAAGTTGCCTTCGACGTCTGATTTCAAAGCGCCAACCTGTCTATCTCACAAAGATCTCTTGGAAGTCCATTAAATATGCATTCAAAGACTGAAAGCAGTGGTCAATGGTTTGAAGATTTTATGGAAATTTTCACTTGTTATTTTTTCTTTTGAAATTCTTCAAATACTGACCACAGCTTGACATAAAAAAACTTCATCCCAACATATAAAGGCTACATCAAGGGCTATTTTCTTGCAAACATGTAATTTCCTGTCAGTTCCCTATATATCTTTATGGGGTTTTTTTGTTGTTTTTTTGTTGTTGTTTTTTTTAAAAATCGAGACAATAGGACAAAAAAACAACAACTGTATCACAAAATTTGAATAGCCTTTCAATTTTTCATTTTGACAAATAGTTTAAAATCAAAACAAAATATTGATCTTCTTGTATAGTTACTGTTGGAATTTTCATGCCTATTTCTGAAACAATAGATGCAATAAGATAACCCTTGATTATCCCTTTACTCCATATACACGCATTTTTACACGTATGTGATCAGTGTAGATCCAGATCAGTCGGCACATCTGTGCCATCTGATCAGTATCTGCACTGGTCGCTTTTTGGTCAGAAATAACCTAATGTATCAAAAAGCAAACAGTGAAGATCCTGATCAGACGGCATGGATGTGCCGGCTGATCTGGATCTATACTGTTCCCCCAAGCCATAAAGTTGTATATATGGAGGAAAGGGTTATTCAAAAAGAAGATAAACTAAGTGTGATCTTAACCTGCCTTTCACAGGGTCTGAAAACCCTGGTAGAATATTTAAATCCAGGCTTTTTAAATAGGATGCATTAATTTGCCTGAAATAAAATATCAACACACTAATAAACAGAATGTTATGAATATAAAATTATTTCATTTATACCAATTGGGAATCACTTTCTTGCAACTTCTATTAACCTTGTTGGATTGCTTTTTTCTTGGGTTCTAACCAATACCAGTGCCAAGTGTGGAAAACTGAATATAAATATGATGGATGTACCCATCAGTAGTTTAGTACCAGCCACCTTCAGATTGGTAGTCTGGTATTCTACCACTAGGCCATTATATGGCAAATTAAGTAAATCTGTGGGTTTGAATCCTAACCCCAGTGATAAGCATGCCTTTGGATTAAGACATATGAAGTTGCCTCATTCCACACAGTTAAGAATTGGTGCCAGTGTTTAAGGTAAGCAAAAAGCAGGAGAACTGTAGCTTTTTGTTTTTTGCACAATATATATTTCTAAAATGACAAATGCTGTCGCACATTACGGCATGTCTGTAAATTTCTGCAATTAATCATTGTCTTTAAAATTAAAACCTATTCTAATCTATAGAAATTGATGTCAACATTGAAAGACATCCAAGTTCACTTTACAAACTTAGCAGATAAGAAGCTAAGCCATACTTACTTGCCATCAACTGCTGGTATAAGTTCTGCTTCGATACCAAGTACATCAAACACGTGTAACATTCTTTTCCGACGTTCTGACCTGCGCTCCAAATTAATCATGTACACCTAAGTTCATAAACAATTCCAGATTAATTTTGTTTTCCAAATATAATATCTGAGGAATAAAGAAATGTCACTTTATTTATAAAGTTTTCAAATCTTTTCTCAAGAAGGACCATAAATAACATTCTTCCGCTTACACTGAACGTAGATCTGGATAGGATAAAAATGTTAATGCTATAATTTACATTACCCCTTTCATGTCTTAACCAAATAATTAGGTAATGAATTTGTTTCTAAATACCTGTTCATGTTTCATCCAAAAAGAAAATCAATTCATGAACATACAGCTACTATTACACGTATTTTCTCACATTACCTTATCAAAACCAAGGCTGTCTTTCTGTTTTAAGGGAACATCAAGATGTGGTGAGGGAATCAGTCCCCTTCCTTCAACTGCAACACAAAATTTGCAAAAGATTAAAACATTATACAACAGACTTAAACAGTTCAAAGGTCAAGAGTTTCACTTCTGGTTCAGATGGTCCCAAGTTCAAATCTTAGCCAATGCATGAAACTTGTCCTTGAGCAAAGGCAACTAAGCCAAACAAGCCTGAATTGCTGTGTATAGGAACCAGTGATGAAAGTTGCTGTGTATAGGAACCAGTGATGAAAAGTGCTGTCTATAGGAACCAGTTATGAAAGTTGCTGTGTATAGGAACCAGTAATGAAAGTTGCTGTCTATAGGAACCAGTCATGAAATTTGCTGTGTATAGGAACCAGTGAGGAAAGTTGCTGTGTACAAGAACCAGTGATGAAAGTCGTTGTGTATGGGAACCAGTGATGAAAGCTGCATCCTCTTTTCACAAGTGATTGGAGTTTCAAGTGCAAATGTACTGTCAAATAAAAATTGCACAGAAAAGTATTGTCAACAAAAACTGTACAAAAATGTATTGTCAACAAAAACTGTATAGAAATGTATTGTCAACATAAACTGTACAGAAATGTATTGTCAACAAAAACTGTACAGAAATGTATTGTCAACAAAAACTGTACAGAAATGTATTGTCAACAAAAACTGTATAGAAATGTATTGTCAACAAAAACTGTACAGAAATGTATTGTCAACAAAAACATAAACACAGACAAGACTTTTGAACAAACAGTGACTAACATCTTATGAAAATTTGGCTTGTTACTAAAAGTGTTCTCTTAATCCAGGTAGTCACATTGAATTGTATCACACTACCTCCGAACTAACAATGACACTCTAACTATGGTACTTACCTATATAGTCCACACCTGGTCCCATTTCTGGGTTTGCAGCATCTGTTATGATAAAATAAGAACAATTTGTGAAAAACTGATAAACTTGAATAGAAACAAAAACACTGTAAGACTAAAAAAAGACAGAGAATGTGTGAAATTAACAACAAAAATAAAAGATGAACGTAGGACAAGGATTTAATGAACACGTATTTCAGATTGACTTTAAAAGGCAAGAACAACTTGATTCCTGGTTACGGCTGAGTATCATAATGGGTATACGAAAATATTCATGAATCAACTGATACATCATAATTATCAAACAGTTATTAAGTTATATATTGTATCAAACTGCTAAAACTGCTAAACAAAAAGTTGTGAACACATACAGTGCATGGTAAGTATGTATACATGTAGCAAGACAAAACAGCCAACGGGTTTAAAACTGTAAAAGTTTCCAAAAGGAATATGGCAACCACAATGTAAGAAATATCAAATTCATATCACCAATATGTGTTAAGTATGTGTTAAGTGTAAAGTGGTTGCAGCACAATTTCTAACAAGGCAGTCTGAAGGACAGCTAAATCCCCTTCCGCAGTAGACATGAATGTGTACTTCTTGACCTTTAACCAACCATGACCTTGATGTTGTGCCATGCATATTATAAGCACATAGTCTCATGATAGTAATTATTTGTGCCAAGTTATTTAAAATCTTCCATAAAGTCAAAAAGTTATGGAGAACATTTAACCTTGACCTTGGGGGTAGCAACCTGGATGTTGGTTTCTGCACATTGTGTCATAGTGAAGATCATTTGTGCAAAGTAATTAAAAAAACTTTTCGTAAGCCAAGTTAGTAAGTTATAGAGCAGACGTGAAATGTGGATACTTGACCTTTAACTGTGACCTTGACCTTGTGGGTAGCAACCCAATTATTGCGATCTGCACATCGTCTCATAATGGTGATCACTTGTGCCAAGTTATTTCAAAAAATTTTCAGCAGTTTAAAAGTTATAGAGCGGACACGAGTGTTACAGACGGACGGAAGAAACTGGATAGAGGGCCTTTTCTTTTGTTATTTCCTTTTGTTTAATAGAGGGCTTGGCCCCTTATTCTATTGTTAAGGAATGAACTCTATTGTTCTGTTTTGTTATGTTTACAGTTATATGGCCCCCTATTTCTTTTCGGTAGTGCAGACAGACGGAGAGACGGACGGACTGATGCCATTCCTATAATCCCCTCCCCACTTTGAGGAAGGGGATTAAATATCAGACAGACCAACTGCTCCCTCCTGCATAGTGGCTTGTACATATATAAACACCCAACAGCCTCGCCCTGAAACTTCAGATATAAAGTAAACCCCTACCTAGAGCTTCTACTCTTAAATATGTAAATTGTTCCTCTTCTAGGGCCAGTGAATGGTGTTCTTCCAATGGAACCATAACATGTCCAAAATACGCTGTGTTCAGCACATACATCGGTACCCCCGCCTGCAGAAGGTGAATAAAGGGGAACATTTATACACAGTAAAAGTATTTTATTCAGTAACAAGATCAGTAAAAACGTGGTTTTAATAAGGAATTGGTTTTAATGACATACCTTATTTGTTTTTAATATAATCAAAGTTGTCTTAATAGCCAAAGTTTACTTTCGTTTCTAAAAATAATACTTCTGAAAATATATCATAATTTATGAAGAAGAAACATTACTACCAAAGCAAGCTAAAATATCTAACATAATTACTGCAAAATAACCAAATGATAACATTTTCTATCAGTTTACAACACAAGAGTCCAATTAAATGATCAAAATTTCAAAAAAGTGCTACCTAAATCAGAATTACTCTCCATGAGTTTAAAAGGGTTTGTGCTCTGCTAAAAAAAAGTCAAACTTTCTTCATGTGTGGAAACTGGAACTCTTAACCGACTGGTAAAAATTCTTGCACATTTCAATGACAAAGGCTTGAATTTCTAGCCCCTATTTTCACAACAGAAATATTGAACAAAGCTTTAAAAGACAGCTTGAAGTTTAAGCACACCATCTGAGCAAATGATTACTGCAACATCATTATTATTTCATGCCCATGAAATTAAGTGAATCTGCAGTATAAGCTAGTATTGCACTGACTGATCTGTTCTATCAATCTCTATTTCTACCCCTGATTGCTGCATCAATGAACTACATGTAACTGCTTACCTCTTTTGCAGAAAAGGCAAATATGATAATGTCATCCTCTGGACCCTTGTAGCCAGGTGGTGGAATGTAGGACAATTTTTCTGTTTAAAAAATGGAAAGAAAGTACTGGTGTTAAAAAATCTGCAAAGTTTTTGCAAATTTCTAATTTATACAAAATCCCACATGCAGAACAAAGATAGATCTTAATTAAAGATAAAATCCCAATTTTGATTGGTTCATAGAGCAAGATTTAATTCAAGTTCAATGCCTTCAAAGCATTAGAAGCTCTTTAAAATAGCCTGATTTTTACCATAAATTATACAAATCAAATTACTGTATCTTCTTATTCTAAATTTACGATTATAGTTTTGCACTAAGTCCATGGATCTGCCTCCCATCTAACAGATCCGTGATAATCCTGTTGTTATTCTCACTTGACCGTAGCAAACATTGTATGAAGCATCACATACTTAGTTAAAAGAAGGCAAATTATAATTCTTTAGATTTATTTACTTTATATCGATAGGAAAACAAGCTTTTCAAACTTAGATCAATCCTGCCCAATGACTGCTTCCTGGGTTCAAACCAGTAATCACATCAGATGTGTGGAATGTGGAATGTCACTGAAAAGTATCACCCCAATGAGATTCAAACCTTCAACCTCTAGATTGGGAGTCCAGGGTTCTAGCCCCTTACCACTGCTCCTCAATAATTCTACGCAGCAGTTAACATCCATGTTTCAGCTAAGGTCATTGCAGTAAAACATATACATGCATCCTACTCTAAGAAGGCAAAATAAATTCTGCCGTGGTAGTCTTTTTCTTTTTTGAGGGGGTTTTTCCCTATCAGATAAACTTCTGAAAGAGGTTGGTCCAAAAGTGCTTCCTGTTTATGCATGTACATGTAACTAGTGACGGCAAATCATGGGATGAGTGTGTAAAAGTTTGAAGAGCTTAAAACTGAAGGAGCAGACAGCCCTTTTTCTCATTCACCAATAAAATATGATAACAAGATATGTTTGTAAAACATGTATGCCCCCTGTCAGCAGCCAATTAGTCACGTGGCCAGATTATTGTGACTGACTTTTGACCTAGTGACCAAATATACATGTTATCTAAAATGTAAGTCTCACAGTCCATAAAACCCGATGCCATTTGGTAGCCAAGTTATTGGTCTTAACTGTTTTGACATACATGTGACAAATGCAGATATGAAGTTTGAGGGTCAACGGCGCATGGGTTGTCAAGTTATTGATTGGAAACCGTTTTTTACCTACAAGGTCAATGTGACCTTGACCTTTGACCCCTTGACCCCAAAATCAATAGGGGTCATCTACTGGTGATGGACAATCATCCTACCAAGTTTGAAGTTTCTAGGCCTAAGCGTTCTCTAGTTATTGATCGGAAACTGTTTTTAAGATGAAAGTCTCTGTGATCTTGACCTTTGACCTATTGACCTCAAAGTCAATAGGTGTCATCTACTGGTGATGACCAACCAGTATATCAAGTTTGGTGAACCTAGGTCAAAGCGTTCTCTAGTTATTGATCAGAAACTGTTTTTAGGATGGAGGTCCCTGTGAGCTTGACCTTTGACCTAATGACCTCAAAATCAATAGGGGTCATCTTCTGGGGATGACCAACCAGCATACCAAGTTTGGTGAACCTAGGTCAAAGCGTTCTCTAGTTATTGATCGGAAACCGTTTTAAGGATGAAGGTCCCTGTGAGCTTGACCTTTGACCTAATGACCTCAAAATCAATAGGGGACATTTACTGGTGATGACCAACCAGCATACCAAATTTGGTGAACCTAGGTCAAAGCGTTCTTCTCTAGTTATTGATCGGAAACCGTTTTTAGGATGAAGGTCCCTGTGAGCTTGACCTTTGACCTAATGACCCCAAAATCAATAGGGGTCATCTACTAGTGATGGACAATCATCCTACCAAGTTTCAAGTTTCTAGGCCTAAGCGTTCTTTAGTTATTGGTCGGAAACCGTTTCTACCTACAAGGTCAATGTGACCTTGACCTTTGACCCCTTGACCCCAAAATCAATAGGGGTCATCTACTGGTGATGGACAATCATCCTACCAAGTTTGAAGTTCCTAGGCCTAAGCATTCTTTAGTTATTGGTCGGAAACCATTTGGTTTACGGACCGACCAACAGACAGACAATTGCAAAGCAATATACCCCCTCTTCTTTGAAGTGGGGGCATAACTAGAGTTTTTGAGAAAAAAACAGGTCTCCCCCAACTTCATTTACTATGAAGAATATAAAAATCATCTGAAAGGAACAAGCTGATAACATGCATAACTACACTTCAATGACTTGGTCATGGTCATTGCTGTGAAGCAAGATTTAATTCAACAGTTGTGGAGATAGGCCCAAATGTATTCATTTGTAGGAATCTTGCTGGTGATGAAGTATTCCAAGTTTGAAGGGAATATCATTGACGCCTTTTGAGAAATGGACATTAACATAAAAGGTTAACCAAGAAATTCTAAGTTGAAAAAGGGGCATACATTTGTTTGTAACTTTGCAAAAATAAATTTGAGGGTTATCTGCCCTTTACAAATGCTGTCACATTTTTGATAGTGAACAGGTATTCTAAATTTGAAGAAAATAGCTTTGATAGTTTCTGAGAAAATCGACCTTAACAAAAAGGTTAACCGACGCCAACGAGAGGGTCACTTTGTTTCTTTGGAAAGTGGAGCTAAAAATCAGCAGACCAGAAAACATCAATAATACACGTAACCACACTTGCTAATGATCATTTCTGTGAAGTTTTGTCAAAATCCAACAAGAAGTTATGGAGATACACCAATATGTGTTCAAATTTGGACAAATGAAGGTCTATAACCTTGCTGAAAATCACTGAACCAGAAGATATGTTCAACTAGGCTTGGTACATATACTTATAAATAATAGCAAATTTCATTGAAATCCAACCAGAGGTTATGGAGAAGAAGTGCAGACAAATTTTGTGACATACAGACAGACAGACATACATACATACAGACAGAAAGTACAAAAACAATATGTCTCCCACCCCACTTTGTGGGGAGAAAAATGATTCTATGTAGTTGTTAGCAAGCATGTTTCATTTACCTGACTCTTTATGGTTGAGATTCATTAAAAACACTGTATGAACCATTGGAACTTGGAAAACACCTTCTTTTTCCCTCGTCAATATCTCAAAGTATTCTGGCACTCTTTTATAGTACCCAGACTCATCCATACCAGACCAGTAGTTGGAATAGGTCTCCCCGACAGATGCATTCATCACAGGAGCAATTAATGTCCTAAAATTAAGAGTATGTAACTATAGCAGTGTACATCTAGAGTATGTCTAGGCTACAATGAATATCTATGGTACATTGGATGTCTAGCATAAAATGGATGTCTAATGTCTATGGTACAAAGGACGTCTATGGTACAAAAGCTGTCTCGTACAAAAAGGACTTCTAGGGAACAACTGACATCTGGGGTACTAAAGCATATATGAGAAACTTACTTTTGTTGGTCAACAAGGAGCCCCAATGTATCTGGATTTTCCAACATAACATCTGCATCAAGCATCTGAAAGTATAAAAATATGGTTAAAACACTCATGTGGAAAAAGTTTTTAAGGTGATTCTCCATGTATATGTACCTCGATAAAAAACACAATGTGTCTGAATCTTTGGTTTCAAAACAAATACTGATTAGCTGATTTTGACAATATGCTTATACTTTAAAGAAAATCAAATCAAATTTAGCTTAAGAGTGTATACATTAATTGTATGATTATTAATGATTGTGGGTATAATTACACATTTGACATTAATAAAGAAATGCAAATTCAAACAATGTACTTACAAAGATATAATCAGCCCACATCAACCTTGCAGTTTCTATAGCCTTTTCTCGTAATTGTATCATATGGTCAAACCTTTCAAGTGTCCAATGGCATGGTCCAATCTCCCCTTCATAACCTAGTTATACAAAGTAAAATTGTATGTCTACACCACATCAGAAAAACAAATTCAGTAAGTTTTCAAATTTTCACAGTTTCTCTTTCATTTAAGGTATCTTAGCATCTGGAAAACTATGTCTTGAGTTCCAAAGATCTTTCGTCTTTCATCAATATATTAAACCTACAATCAAATACAGTAAACTTCTTTATGTAATGATAGAGAATTAAAACAGACTCATGCTATAGCAAGTTTATGCCCACCGTTTGTCCGTATTTTCCTAAATCATTCAGCAGTTTTAAGCTTCAAGACTTCTTTCTAAGCCTTTTATGAAAAATGTGACATATAAAATGCAAATAGTTCTTCAGCTAGTACAATAAAGCTGGCTGCAATACCCTTAGTACCCCTTGCTGGTATTGTGAACCTGTCATTAACAGCATACTGCATACTGCTCTGCCATTTTAGACAGGACTTTGACTTCATTTATTTCTTGAGGATTTTTTAGTTAACAGGCACTGGTCTTGAATAACAAGGCACCATGAGTTAGAAGGAGAGAAGACAGCTCCAAATTAGTATTCAATCAAACTGCTAAAAGCACACCTTGATAGGTGGTGCTTTCAGCCAACTCTAAAAAACTGAATCTGATTCAAAGTCAGTAAATCTCTGTTTGCCCTTTTTGCAGTTTTCATATTTTTCAAGTGCCCTTTTCTCAGCTGCATCCTGAAGGAGCACAGAACAAGGCAATCTGATATTTCCATACATATCAATTACCTGTTGGTTTGTCATTGTACACGAACTCCACAGAATTGTAGAGATGTTCAGTAGCTTTAATCCATTTCTGTACAATGGCTGAGGAGTTGTCAACATTGTGGTCACTTCTTATCCTGCCAAACACAGAAGCAGAAAAGTTGCTTCATATAAAATGTACAGATATTCACATTTACAACTCAGCCACAAAGCAGCTGAAACTATCTCACATAAAAGCAGTAATTATACTGCTTATCTAAGGTACACATATAGCTTTCATTGAGGGAAGTCTTGGAAATCACTAAGTTAACAAGATCCTGTTTTTGGTAAACACACATGCCCCTGGAATTCTTGTCAGGAACCAAACTTAAAATCATGTCAGCCAGACTCCCATTGTTAACACAGGTTATAAACTTAATTCAGGATTTTGTACTGGTCATTAAGTCCATAACGTGTCAGTGCTTCTATGTAGAAGGTGAGAAATATCCATTCTGCAGAAAAGGATAACCTATTATCTAAATTCAGAAAAGGGAGAACACTCCATAAAATTGGTTGACACAGTATGTAACATAATGCTGTCATGACCATTTGTACTAGTCAGTAGATTCATTAACTGTCTGCTATTTGTCTGCTTTAAAATATCCAACTTGCCAAAAAAGGTTTACCTATTCACTAAGTTCAGGAAAGAGAGATTACTACAGAAAAATGTTTGACAGAGTTATGTAACCCGACAGTGTCATGACCTTTTGTACATGTACTTGTTAGTAAAAGTGTAAAGTGCCTAGTTACTGCTAGGTTGAAAAATATCCAAATTGCCAAAAAAAGGTTAACTGTACCTATTTTCAAAGTGCATAACAGGGAAGGAATTTACTGTGGAAATAAGGATGCCACAGTTATGCAACTTAACAGAATAATGACCTTTGTACTGGTAAGTAGGTATCTAATTTGCTGAAACAGGTTAACCATACCTATTTTCAAAGTGCATGAAGGGGATTGCATTTACCAAGAAAAATAGATGCCACAGTTATCTAATATGCCAGAATCATGACCTTTGTACTGGTAAATTTGGTACAGCATGAAGATATTGGTACTAGTAGAATTTTAGATATACTAACTTCCTGAAACAGCTTAACCATACCTATTTTCAAAGTGCATAAAGGGGAGGTAATAGGGGAAAAATGGATGCCATAGATATGTAACTTGCCAGGATCATGGCTTTTGTATTTGTAAGTTCATGCTTACCAACTTTTCCTGGAGGGAGTTTGGGAATTTTCAAAAGGGAGATTTTGACTTTGTGGAGGGAGATTTTTGTAGGGTAGGCAATACTGGAGTGCAATGTTCAACTTGGTTCACCTGGTCTATTCTTTACTGTAAAATATGCTATAAACACCTTGCCATGCATTAACCAACCAGCATTGACACAGTAAGTACAATGCCGAAAAACAAGTATACTTTGATCATTTTTATTTTAGATCTCTTGAAATCAACATTTTCTAATTACACAAAAGCAGAAAATGAAAATAATTTCAACAATACACAGGTAGTTTAAAGTCCACCTTGCATTACTTCATTTTCTTTGCCTTTGGTGGGGTATTAGACCCACAGTCCACAGAATCCTTTAATTACCATTTCAACATATTCATAGGAGTCTATATCATGAGACTGCAAACTAAATGAACTTTCTTGAGCAATTTACAGTACAGAGTGTAATACAATGCAGTTATCCGAAAGGAAGTATCTAGAGGTACGGATCTGTACCCCTAGACCGCCGGTCTAGAGGTACGGATCCGTACCTCTAGACAATACTAGTAGGAATGTCTAGGGATACGGACCTTCTTTTAACTTACTTAAAGCTGTTTATATTGTTACAAAATGAAGAGATTACAGATTTAGTTCATTTATCACTATCCCATTGTTTTTTCCCCGCAAAATTTGTTTTAACTAGCGAAGTTTATATTTCATTTTCATTGATGTGTACAATCCAAATAGGCCAACTGACAAATATCGTTGTCGTCCACCAGGCTCATTACAAATGACAATGGTAAGCAGCGCCTCTCTGATACTCTAAGAGAAGTGTCTCTCTTGAGATCGGTGGAGATGGACTTTTGCTAGAGAAATGTTGAAAACGTATACAATGATTGTAAAAAATCTATGGCAAATCATAATATTCATATCACTAATAGGTTAAAGTGAATTTTCATTGAGACAGTTCTATGTAGAATCATAAAACGAAATGTTAGTTAATTTATTTTAATAACTCATTCGGTCATGCACATTTAGGTTCAGCTAATTAACTGAACGCTTTCTATTTAAAAAGTATACACGAGATGACAACAATATGTTTCTCTTTTCGTTAGGAAAAGTTGGATTTCAGATTACTCGCATAAATATTGTCGGAAAAAGTAACCGACTATAACTTATAAGTCATTGTCACTCCTAGATAATTTTAGTCTGTTAAATACTAAAAACTGTCAAAACCACTAAAACTAAGTTCATTCTAAAGTAATTTAATGCTTATTTATTTTGTCAAAGAATGTCCGTATCCCTAGACAATCATATAAGTATTGTCTAGGGGTACGGATCCGTATGCCTAGACCACCGATCTAGGGGTACGGATCCGTACCTCTAGACACTGCCTATCCGAAAATTTTCATCCGAAAGCTATCAAACCTGTAAGAAGATTTTATCAGTTTTAATGAACAAACTGCATAATATGTGAGAGGAATAAATGGCTAAAGTAATATATAATGGAACGAGCTGTCCTACCAAAGTGCAATTCTGTCTTTTGGGTAATTCAACCTCTCTAAATGTCCAAAAAACCAAGGCAAACTATGTGCTTTGTTTCTGACTAGAATTGCAACGAACACAGTTGGAAGTGATAAAGTCTCGTGATCATATTGATCATCCAAGTTAGAGCCAAGACTTTGGCCCCAAACCAATGAGAAAAGTAACAAAAATAAACAAAGCACAGCGAATAATTTGTGCCGAGATAGACACGTAGCCCAGCCGTCTGCCATCTTGAAGTTATCGATAAAACTCGGCTCGACTCGGCCCAGATCCGGAACATCTATATCTACATTGTTCTTCCGAGCAATCATTAATGATTATTAATGGAAATAGTACTGTATTCAAGATTCTGACCCTGTTGTCCTGTTGGATGTACAGGTTCTATAGACATATGAAAATTCATTCTCTTACGAACATGAAATTCGTAACAGAAAGATCCCGATGCAATGCATGTTAGAATACAGAACCCAGAGCGGGATTCGAACTCCGATCATAGAGCATCACTAACGCTCTAACCACTAAGCCAAAGAATCGATTCCCTGACACAGTTGTCAGAAGTTGTATCTATACAATGATAGGAAGGTATGCACGAATTATGGACAAAACGGACCAGACAAAACGGACCATTTTTGGGGACAAAACGGACCATCATTAGAGACGAAACGGACCATATCTAGGGACAAAACGGACCATCCAAAAATAAAATTTTACTCCAGTTAAATTTATATCAGCTTCCATTATGAGGCGTTTTAGGTGTGTAGTTTAATGCATCTTACAAAAGAAAGTAAAATTGCCATCATACTAGTATGTATTTTTGGCTTCCATCCTGAGGTGCTGTAGGTGTGTAGAATAATGTCAATAATGCATCATATAAAAGTAAATAGAATATTTAAGGGAACATGGCCCATACATCGGCACATATGTTAAACTTATAAAGAAATTGTAATTTGCTGTTTGTTTTTCTTTTGTTTCAAATTATATGAAATGGATAATTAAAATTCGATAGTTAACTGAATTATACAATTGAAAAAAAGAATATTTATCTAGGTGTGAATTCCGACAACTTTAAGTTTGTTAACAACTGTCGGTTGTTAATGAGGTGCGAAAACATAATTACTACTAGACAAGATTAATTTAATTGCGGTTGCTTTTGAAAATGGTTCAAACGATATAGACAATGGCATATGGATAATCACTCCTCCTTTCTGCTTAGTTAAAGCCGCGCAAACAGAAAATGAGTTTATTCCACGTTCGATTTTTTTGAAGACGTTGTCGATTACTATACACATAGACTATGTATTTGTTACTTTTTATGTGTGTTTTCTGACTGTGTTTTTCCTGATCTGCTTTTATTTCTTGTTTTGATGAATATTTAGACAGAGCAGATAACAATACTAAAATATTATCATAAAAAGGCTTGAAATTGTGAAGACTTTAATTTTTTAAACACACATAAGAAGTAACAAATACATAGTCTATGTGTATGGTAATCGACAACTTCTTAAAAAAATCACACCTACAACACCTCAGGATAGAAGTCAAAAATACATACTAGTATGATGGCAAATTTTACTTTCTTTTGTAAGATGCATTATACTTCACCCTTTAAACGTCTCATAATGGAAGCTGATATGAATTTAACTGGAGTAAAAAAAATTTTGGATGGTCCGTTTTGTCCCTGGATATGGTCTGTTTCGTCTCCAATGATGGTCCGTTTTGTCCCCAAAAATGGTCCGTTTTGTCTGGTCCGTTTTGTCCATGGTCCGTTTTGTCCTTCAGGCGTATGCACTAGAACGTAACAATATTGAAAATTCTCTGTTTTAAGATAAGATAAGATAAACTTTATTTAAAGTCGGCAAGACAAAATTCTCTGTTTTAACTATTACCCAGGCTTTGTTCATTTATTTATTTTTAGTGTTAATTAGTACCTTCAGTACTCTTATTTGTAAGTGTAACATTGAGTGTCCAGTTATTGTCCACTAGGTATAAACATGTTTCTTTAAAAAGTGAGAGTTCTGGTATAAAAGCAAAGTCTTTATTATACTAGTTAACTAATCACCTGTAAATGTTCCGACTTCCTAGCTTATCATCAAATTGGGTTAAGTAGTCCACTTAGTTCGGACACCTCGAAAATCAAAATTATTTTCTATAGTCAGAATATCCGCCCGGTAGGCATTTGCCGTATTTTATGAAGTCATTGTTCTATTGCATTCTTGATGTTTATGTATCTAGTCAATTTTGTATTCCATTTAAATTTTAAAATCTATTGATAAACTAATTTGAAAACATTCTTAAATGTTGTCACGGATTGTGACGTTTTATGTTTGATTTTATTTTAATGTTAAAGTGCGCCGTGCCGTAAGCCTCATAGGAGCGAGAAAAGTACTCTTTATCTTCGCGCATGCGACAAAGCTTCGTTAGCGTCCGTCAAATCGTTTATTCGAAGTGTCGTCTGCTATGTAATTCAATCGGGGATTATCTGTCAGGTACGTCTGATGACGGATATGTACGGAAGCTCCCGAACCAATTCAACCGTGTTTGCTCATGCAAATTAGTGAACACTTTTTGTGCATGTCCAATCGTTTTGTCTGTCATATATGTTTGAATGAGAGATTGAATGAGAGGAAGAAATACATTGGTCTTTTAACTGTTTCTTTGCACTTTTCACCGCGCAATCAATCGGCCTTCACTACGACTTTCTACTCTTACGAGTTCGGACGTTATTTGCTCAGAGAAATTTACTTGTTCTCAAATAAATTAATACTTATTCAAATTATTTTGAATAATTGTAATGACCAAATGCTGTGGTAAGAAATCTTTTTCATAATCTATTTTTGCGATTGTAATTTGTATTTTCTTACTCTGCGCGAAATCAATTTGTGATATTGATGTATTGTATTCATCTTATTTTATCAATCATTACTTAATCCCATGTTATGTGTTTTAGGCAAACTTTTTATACGGAATAAACAGAGCAAACCTACGCCAGGACTTTGGTAATTTTATTTACCCCTGTGACAATGTGATATTTCTTTTGTAGGTTTTTTGTCACTTAATAGATAGAGGATATTTGTTTGTTTTTGTGGAAGATGAGAATTTATTTCATCGAGTGAACACCATATGTGATATTTTCACGAGTGGCGCAGCCACGAGTGAAAATATCAACATATGGTGTTCACGAGATGAAATAAATTCCCATCTTCAACTAAAAAACAAACAAATTTTCTTTTTATTTTATGCCAACACGTCAAAAAATGGGGTTTTTATGATATTTTTAATCAGGGCCTTCAATAAATTCCCCATGGTGAGCCCCAAATCAGTTAATGCGTACTTTGGTTACTCCGCACAAAAAAAGTGCAGACAATCTCCAATACATATGATATTTTTACTTCTGCTGAGATAAACTGAAAACACTTTCATCAAATAACATTTATTTTTCTCTACACAGTTTATCAATATTTATTGAATTTTAGCCATACATACTTTAATTATAAAAGCGAATTAATACCGAGTAATATTCAATCAATTGAATTGAAAGTCGGCCATATTGGATATTGTCCATGTGAGTTATGTAAACAAATCAGACATTTTAAATAATTTATGGCGAATTTCATCATTGTTCACAACTAGTTAGGCTCAGGAATTCAATATTATAACTGGATTTAACAAGGTAAATAAATTTCACTCGCTGTCACAGCCTGAAATACAGCGGATTCTCTTGTATTTAGGTGGTGGGGGAAATTCCTGAAGTTTCATCAAGCAGTAGTTCCGGCACAAACAGTGTATTATCAAAATGGTAATTAACTGATTCAAAACAGTGTATTATCACTTTTATCTCACTGATATTTCCCTATATTTCATTGGTAGGCATAAAATAAATAACTTTAAACCTGCGCCGACTCAGTAGTCTAAATTGCACAATATGAAATAGACAACCCCGTATATTATCCATTATGCCACCGTGTTTTTTGCGACCTCAAGCTTTGGCGTTTAGAATTTACCATATACGTTGTATACTACATTCATATTCATTTCCGTAGGGTGGACCGCGAGCGCATTCCACTACGACAATATCGTGCCTAAAAGACAGTGTCAACCAGGGCTATAACGTAGAACACTTCGTTCCGTATGTACGGGGGTTTCCTGCATTGCATTTACATATAAAGAGGAATTACAAAGGACGCTACGGATATAATATTGTAATGACGCTGCAAAGTTTGAATGATCCAAAGATTGTTCATTCAGTATTGTTGTTAGAAAATTTATGCAGGTTGAAAGAAGAAATATCTCTTACTGAACGTGTAGTTAGTAGTAGTTGTAGTAGTTAGTTACGTCGTACCGTACATGCAAACAGAACTCTGGCTCGATTACTAGATCAAAAGCTGACAAATCATCTAAATTTAATCATTTAAAAATAAAATAAATAGGGCCCATAAATAAAATTCAAGTTGATTCTAGCCATGCTAATATACAGCGAGTATATAATATCATGTAAATTTAATCTAATAATTCTATCTAATTTCCCATTTACATCGAATGTAGTTAATGTTCCTGATATATATGTGAACAATTGTTGATAATTTCTTTCTGGGGTTCTGAGTTCTAAGGAAGGGGAAATGTGTCAGTGATAAATTTCAGCATCTGGGCTACCACCCGTGATTATGAATGCTACGCTTTTCCTAGGCTTATCCTTGTGTCACAGACCTAACAACATTGACTACAAGGGGTTTTATATCGTGTAAGTTCTTCTTTGGATATTTACAGCCATTTCTCGGTGGCTCGTCGATTTCCTTAATAACTCGAAGTTGACGCTAGGTCCCGTTATTTTTCCTAGGCCGGTATTCCACAGTACCGTGATCCGTAATCCGTGTCCGTGGTCTGCGTCCGTGAGGCTTCGTTCAATAAAGAATGCGTCTGGTACGCGTCCGGGTCCGTGTCCACGACAATTCGCTCGGTGAGCGATTTTTCACGGACATGGACAGTTCCCGGAAAGGTCTCGACCTGACAAGATGCCCCTTTCTAAGTCAAACGTCACTCTTATAACTAAAAACAAACACAGAAAAACTTATTGAAATAGTGCGGGAACACCCACCGTTGTACGACACTACATTGCAAGAATATAAAGACTCGTAAGTGATAAAAAATATTTGGATTTCAGTGGCAAGGGAGCTTAAATATTGAAGACCTGACTTGTATTTATTGTTTTATTGTTGTTTTTTTGTACATTTTAGATCAAACCTTCTTTTATGTATATTGCATATTATCTTATATCTATATTATACTGCATATTATACACGGAACTTATCACGGGTCTTGTCACGGACAAATGGAATAGGTGCCCATGGACATACAGCGGACGCGGACACGGACCACTGAACTATGGAATACCGGCCTTATATTTCTTCTTTTAATGATAAACATGGCTCGAAATGTATTAGCATTTATAGCTGTGAAGTTCACCGCCCGTATTGTTTCATACATTTAATTTGATTCTTTTTAATAACCCCCAACCCGCACAACGAAGCTGTAAGTAGGTATACTGTAATCAGCTCGTCCGTCTGTCCGTCCATCCGTCGGGTTTTGTTTGTCCGGGACATAACTCAAAAAATAAAGTGCCCTTTGAAATTTTTCATAATTTTTGTGTCGCCTGCCTACAAAGTAGCTGTGACATATAGGGTTCACTCCTCCGTCGTCTGTCTGTCTGTCCGTCCGTCACAAAACTTGGCCGGACTACTCCTCAAAAACTACCGGTGCAATTTCATCCAAACTTTTCTGGAATTATCAGTACCAAGTCTTGTTCTGCATATCGTCGGCATTTTCTAGTTCAATGATTTTTGTCAGAGTTATGGCCCTTTAATGATTTTTATCTTTAAAGTTTGTCCTGACTACTTCTCTTATACTGCTAATGCAATTTGAATGAAATGTTACAGGATTGATTGGTACCTCAAGTACTTGCGCATATTTAACGGGGGTTTTCGGTTGAACGATTTTACAACTGTTTAATTGGCTTTCATCAGGCGACACATGTGATCAGGTGTTTTCCGGCGAATAACTCAAAAATTATTGGTGGTATCAACTTGAAACTTCACAGATAAACAGATCTCACTAATGAAAACTGCATTGTTTAAGAATCATAACTCTCTTTTGCAATAATTGAAGTATCAACTATAAACTTCATAGACAAATAGTTGTCATTAAGGAGAAGCGCAGTGTTCAAAAGCCGTAACTCTCTTTTGCACAATTTTGGAGTTACTGCCCTTTGTCAATTTTCATACTTAATTTTTGTCCGGGCACAACTAAAAAACTATTGTATGTATCAAATTGAACCTTCATGAATAAACAGTTTTCATTGAAGAAAAGTGCAATGCCCAAGAACCGTAACTCATTTTTGCATAATTTTGGAATTATTGCCCTTTGTAATTTTTCAAACTTAATTTTAGTCCGGGACTAGAGTAACTTAATCATATATATCAATACTCTCTGTCAAAGCGGCATGCGGGGGTATTGGTGCCAGGACAGTGGAAGTTTATTTTATTTGTTAGTATTTTCAGATTCAATAATGATCATAGAGGGCAGTAGCAGCTTAAAAGGATTGGGGTTTATGCTATAATATATTTACAAGCGAAAACAATAAAGATATTCCAATCTTGCAACATAAGTATTTAAAACTTTTGACAAAAAAAGAAAACATCAAAACTCATAAATCTCGAACATATTTTGTCAGCATAATAAAATTATATCATTTATAATTACAAAATACTTGGATATCTATATTGTCTCTACTAAAAATGTTAAAATTGTTAAAAATGTGAAAGTATCAATATGACTCTTTACTGAAAGAAATTATGAAGTTGTATTTTCAGTATTTGGCATCTTGCCATACATGTTAAATTGGTCACATGTGTTACTGATGTAATGCTGATGGATCTTGTTTGATTTATTGCATAATAAAACTTCTCCTTCTTCTTCTTCTATAAATCAAGCTAGATGCCAGTTTTATATATGTTATAGATGTTTTCATTCAAAGTATTTGTTTACGTCATTTTTCCCTCATTTTCTTAACAAAAACAGATACAAAATTTTGTGTTCCAGTGTGGTTTCTGTCTTATAATGCATTGCGTAAGTTTTTGAAACTTCTTTATATTTCATAGTATCCGGTACCAGTGGAGTTTAATGATAACAGATCGTCATTTTAGCCAAGTAAAGTAAATACATGGTAGCTATCTTTTAAAATACGCTGTAGATGCATTGTTACACGATCACACAACAAGAGGATTTCTCGTGCGCTACCAACTCTTCCTTTTTGTAAAGTGCAAACAAGTGAATCATATTGTTCCCATCGACAAAAATAATGTTAGATGAGCTTTTAGAAAGGGCCAGGCACTTTGGCTCATACAGCGCGTACTTAAATGACTGCAGTCGTCCATTGAACCTTCCACCACCACCGAGCACATCGACCGAGCTCGTGTACTCTCTCCCAACTAGTAAGTATCCATTAAATACTGACAAAGCGCCCGCACCAAATACCAACCTTTCCCAGTTTAAGTGCCCATCAAGTCTGAAACATTTCACAAGGCCCGCCTCCTCGTCACTAACGTAAACCAATCGAGTGACTGGACACATTGCAAGTTCTCTGGGGCATTTGAATTTAAGCCGTCCTCCTTTCAATTCTATTATGTCTCCACAAATACCAATAGTTTTAAGTAAACAAACATGATAATTTTTTTCTTCTTCATCGCACAAAAGAACTGCTAAGCAATCATTAAATGTATCAATGCCGTAACATTTACAAGTCAAGTACAGCGGTGCCTGTTGGGATTGTTCCTCGATGTCGTAAACGTTGATGCATTTTTCATTTGGAATAGTCATGTACAGACTACTTTCAAGAACCGCAATATCAAACACACCTTTCTCCTTGAAAGTCCAAACTAAAGTCATCTCTTTGTTGTACAGCTGGATTTCTTGTAAACCTGAAAGTTAAAGAGGTACAAACAAGAGCTATGACAAGAAGGCGCTGTACTAATCTACTACAAAATTTCAGTTCTTACAATTAATAAGATTTATTTATTTGTTAAAGCAACTATATTGTTTCCTTATTAGAAAACATATTTTTGGTTTATGAAAATAAATGTTATACCATCGTCATACACTATTACAGAATCTCCATAAAATGTCACTGCTACGATTTCACTGTGGAGCTCAAGCAAGCCATCAGAACTATCTGTTCCCTCACCATCTTCTTCATCCACGTCATCAACTGCGACACCTTCAGAATTAATCGCGTTCGAAAAAACATAGCAATTTCGGAGCCTCTTAAACGGATTCAAGCCTCTATTTAATAGGTAAGATTTTGGAAAAGTTGAAATTTTCCATACAGCAAACCAGTTATCTTCTTTTAACCTTCCTGAAATATGGAAAACAATGTATAAACATAAGTTCTTGCTTTTAAACTATAGTTTAATTTGTTTGTTTTTTTTTAATCTTAAAGATACGAACATTAGCATTGATGTTTGCATTACACTTTATCATGCATTAAAGTTGCGTACGAATATGTCCATTACATTATCGAGGGACAAGTCGATCCCATCTTATCGTATTTCAGATGCAACCGGTTAATGAGCGATCGACAGGTTAGAAAATGATTACCGATTGTTTAGTCTGTCTGTCGAACGCCTGGTACATACGATGGAAATTGCGTTAAAATATTCATTAACAGAGGTGTCTAATACGTCGAGTCTCTCACTCCTTCAGTATGGGTTACACTAAACGTATAACGACTTAATGTGTTACTTAAAATGTTGTGTGTCATCAGTATAGCTTAGGGACAGGTTTGTGTTCGTCTGATATCGAAAAATTTAAACAAGGAGTATCGAATTCTATCCCTAGCTATTCCACTAAGACCACATCTTGTCCTAAGCCCTCAGTGTCTCTGTGGTGGTCTGTGACTTGCACACTCCCAACAATTCTAACATAACTAAACTGTTTTGCCTTTTCTTTTTCTTTGTGTTAATACATCAGAACTTGTGCTTTTGTCATCATCTTTAACGGCTTCTGGAAATCTAAAGTCGTCTGCAATGTTTTCGGCCCAGTCACATCGTGGAATAGAATAATTCACCATCTGAAATGATAAATCAAAACTTGGGTTATACTAGCTCACAGCCGTTTATGCTGGTGCATATAACCTGTCAGTCTATGTCTCAAATAAAATACCTACGCGAGTATTTTGAATACGTATGTGCTTAATATCAAAATGGTAGAAAGCTTGGTAAATTTCGATCAACAACTTCCTTACTTTAGTAAAGTATCCACAAATGACACATTCAAATCCTCTTTCGTCCTGTTTGCTGTCTTGAAGGGTTCTGTCGATGGTGTACTGGAGACAGACTCTACAGAAAGTATGTTTGCATGCCAGGGTCTTCGGGTCGTCGTGTATATCAAGGCATATTGGACAGTTATCTACCTCCCATGAATAGTCCAGATCCGTCGGGGTCCCAGACTTCAGACGACGGAAATCGTCGGTAAGATTTGTAGCCTTTATGTAGCCAAACCTGTTATTGCCTCCATTTATATGTTGTTCGGGACCAGACGACATCCTTATTTTCTTAAACTTCTTTTTTTCCCCTCCCTTTTCCAGAAACTCCTTTTTAACGCATCTCCATTTTAAAACTTTTTAAAAATAATCACCATTTTAAGACTCTTTTGAAAATTATTACCCTTACTAAACTCCTTTTGAAATATAATCTCCTTTTTGATCGTTTCGTGTTGTACTAAATTAGCCAGAAATTTTTCAATTTCACATAGTGTTCGTCAAAAGTTAACTTAAATGCCACACATTCAGTCATGACTCAGAAGTAAATGAGTATCTGTGAGCTTTTTCTTTTGATCTTCTATAATGCATTATAACTTTTGATACGGCATCGCTTTCACATTATAACACCCATGTTTATCGTTGCTTTCCTGTTCTGTTTCAATTGAATTTATAGAAATCAGATTAAAACACATTTAATTTTGTAATCGAAATCAATGAATGAACGCAATCATACGCTCTATTTAACATTTTGTCTTACAGACCAACTTACGAAAAATTTAATCAGGACAAACAAAAGAAGTGTACAAATGAAATACTTTATATCAAAAGAATAAATTAACAGTCTACAGTTATATGTAACGCTGACTGAAAAAAACACATTGAACACTTTTAATATTTTTAAAACATATACATAATATTTAGATTCAGCTAGATTTAAATTACCCCAACACAGAGTCATTTTCAGTGAGACAGTTAATTAGACCTGAATTCTTGCAGCGGACAACACTAAACTCCCAAACCTCAATCCTGTTTAAGAACTTTCTTACACAAATGGTCAGGGTCTGGCCTCTTTCATTTGTCAATTCAGTTTGACAATATGGAAGCATTAATTTTGTCTAATTTTAAGGTTGTTTTAGTATTATGACATAGAATAAACTGTAAAAGGACAGAATTTCTCATTATTCCAATACATATAAAATATACAGAAGTCAAAACATCGATCGCACTGTTAAAGTCATAGATCTACACATTATAATTATAGTAATCATCAGCATCACCAAACATTCACACATTCAGTCAGTCAGTCAGTCAGTCAGTTAATCAATCAGATCTTTTGACAATGCTTAACTATATATTATACATATATCCCTTGTACGGCCAGTTCTTTAAAGGTAAACTCTAGTTTTTTCCCATTGTATTATGAAATGCATTGAATGAAAATAAATCTGCCGTGGCTTGGTCTGTATTATATTATAGACCCTAGTGAAATGTGGGTTGAAAGGTTAAAGTGCGCTTAATAATTTACACGTTCGTAAAAATTGGTAGGTATTCATTACTTTTTGGGCGTGGTTATCACTTTTTATGGACCCGCGCGTGCAGCATAGTCGACCAGTGAAATGAATGCATTAAAGTAGGGTATCTAATATTAGAAAATACAGTATTCAGGTAAATGTTGAACATATACATTTGGACCGGATCAAAGGCGATTAAATACTTAAACATTACCATGATCACGATGTAAGTGAAGGAATGGTTTTCAGGACATCGATCAGGTCATATAGCGTTCCGTGATACCGCTGGTCCTCAAGGAAAGCACTAATTCTACCACTATCAATTGTCCTTTCGGAAAGCACAGGCAAACACACACCGAAAATGTAAATTCCGGAATTTGGAGAAACGTGATATCCATGCTAGATGACGCGTCAGACGTCGTTGCGTTTTCAGCGGCGTGAAAGGATGTACTATCACTATAGGCAAAAGTGGCAGGGATATGTATTTGCTGAAATTCTGTTGATGTTTTAGTTTTTTTTAACAGTATCGCTACCCGATAGCCTACCTTATAAGACCGGGGAAAACCTACTGGAGTATGGCCAAAAGTGTTTCTGGAAATACTGAAAACAAGCAGTATATGTTTGTAATCGCATCAGACATAGATGTTTAACAGTCTGATAACGATACCCCATATCGTTTGCTAGCAGGCCAAGTTTAGACTCTCCCACATTGACTATTCTATTCTCTGACAATACTGAACAAAGTACATTTTTATGATGCTTTTTCTTTATATTGTTTCTTACAATTAGTACAGATTATTACATAGTGTATCAGCCTTATTTCTTCCCCAATATATCATATACAGTAGCAGCCACGTTGTCGCAAAGACGTAGTATATTCGCAATTAACCCATACAGGTGGGCCAGGTGTGCGTAAATTATAAAGCCTTCAAAATAAGGTTTGTTACCTACATACCTGGTTATTTCTAAATCTTTCAAAAAGTCCGCTTACTACTTATACCTTACCATAAGACAGTTTAAGTAATGAACCGTCTCTATGAGCTATTTGAAAAATCCCATTCTTAAAAAAGACCTAGAGCTATCACTAAATGTGACTAATACCCTGGAAGACTACTTTGGAACTGAGGAAGTTATTAGTAATAGAATACGCTGTAAAAGAATTGAAATAGATTAAGGGTTGTGGGCAATTGAGATAGTTGTGGTTCTTGTACATTGCATTTCCTATCTTTGTGCTTGATCACTGTATGAAGTTGCATTGAATTCCAACCAGTAGTTTTCAAGTTATGCTCCAGACAAGGAAAACCAACAAAGGGCAATAACTGTGCAAAAAGTGAAGACGGAGTTAAGCTCTTACACGCTGCACTTCCTGTCTTTGTGCTTGACCATTGTGTGACGTTGCATTGAATTCCAATCAGTAGTTTTCAATTTATGCTCCAGACAAGGAAAACGAACAAAGGGCAATAATTCTGCAAATAGTCAAGACGGAATAATGGCTCTTGTACACTACACTTTCTGTCATTGTGCTTGATCACTGTATGAAGTTGCATTGAATTCCAACCAGTAGTTTTCAAGTTACTAGTCTGCCCAAGACAAAGAAAACCAACAAAGGGCAATAACTCTGCAAATAGTAAAGATGTAGTTATGATTCTTGATACTGCATGTTCTCTCATTGTGCTTTACCACTGTATGAAGTTGCACTAAATTCCAACCAGTAGTTTTCAAATTATGCTCCGGACTAGAAAAACCGATAAGGGGCAATAAGTGTGCAAATAGTGAGGATGTAGGTATGGTCCTTATACACTGCACTTCCTGTCATCAAGCTTGACCATCGTATAAAGTTGCATTGAATTCCAACTAGTAGTTTTCAAGTTATGCTCCCGACAAGGAAAACCAACAAAGGGCAGTAACTGTGCAAATAGACGGAAAAAGTCTAAAATCACGCAATTTGAATTTGACTTTAATCCCATTCTGTACATATCTGCAGATGAAAGAAATCAGCAAATTATTCATCATTAAATGGGGTACTTCTACAAGACCTCACGGAACCTGTCGGAACATGACGGAACATGTCACGGAGTGAATCAGATGTAGATTTAAACTAGAAACCATATATTTTGATAATACACTAACACATAATTCATTTAAAAGCTAACTTAAATAATTTTGTCATTTGAACGACTTATATAGAGCCTAAGGGACTGACAGAACTGTATTTTTCTTGAACTGGTTATATGCCCCTAGTAATAGATTGAAAATAAAATGCGATCAAAATAAAAAGAAACTAGAACTATCGCTGAATGCGATTCATACCCACACCAATGTCATTGATAGAAGGTGACTTGGATATTTGAATATATGGAAAAGGGAATAGCTTTTGTGGCATAAAATAGTTGTGTTTGATGGAAAAAAAGACAACACTTCACAGGTAATAGTAATGACTAAATTTTAAATCATCAAATCAGGAATAACCTTTGATTTTGCAAATTTACAAAAAAAAGGAATTATGAGCTAAAATAAAGAATATCATGTATTCAGCCATGTAAGACAAAAGTCCTCATCTTAATTTGATTGTCTAATATTTGACTTTCAAGTGTGACCTTGACCATGAGCTAGTACAAGGGCAACACAAGTTCAACACCAGTTCTGCATATCCTCGTCATCAGGGAAATATTTGAGCTAAGTTTGAATAAAATTATTCAAGGGGTTAGGGTTTAAAGAGCGGTCCAGAAAAAGTCTGACTTTCCACTAGACTTTGAGCTGACACAAGGGCAATATGGGTTAGGCACATTGCCTTGTTGAGATGAGCATTTGGGCGAAGTTAGAAGAAAATCCTTGTCTTATATTTCATTGTCAAACATTTGATCTTCAAGTGTGACCTTGAGCTAGCACAGGGTCAACATGGGTTCTGCAAATCGCTGTCATGAGGTGAACATTTGAGCCAAGTTTGAAGAAAATTCTTCAAAGGGTATGAAATTTACAGAGCAGACAAAAAATTGTCTGACCTTCCAATGTGACCTCTACTTGACCTGACGCAAGGGCAACATGGGTTCTGCATATTGCCTTGCTGAGTTGAATATTTCAGCCAAGTAAGAACAAAATCCTTCAAGGGGTAAAGAATTTACAGAGCAAACAAGACACATTATCTTTTTTTTTAAACTGTCAGATATTTGACCTTCCGATGTGACCTTGACCTTGAGCTGACAAAGGCTATATGGGTTATGCACATTGGCTTGTTGAGATGAACATTTGAGCAAAGTTAGAAGAAAATCCTTGTCTTATAATTCATTGTTAAAAATATGACCTATAAGTGTGACCTTAATCTTCAGCTGGTACAAGGTCAACATAGGTTCTGCACATCGCTATCATGAGGTGAACATTTGAGCCAAGTTTGAAGAAAATCCATCAAGGGGTATAGGATTTACAGAGCGGACACGAAAATTATCTAATCTTCCAGTGTGACCTTGACCTTGACCTGTCACAAGGAGAACATGGGTTCTGCACATTCCCATGTTGAGGTTACCATCAAAGCCAAGTTTGAAGAAAATCCTTCCATTAGTATATTCTTTATTGAGTGGACAAGGTGGAGACGGACCGACGCGACAACGCGATTCCAGTATACAGCCCCCCCACCCCCATTCGTGGTGGGGGTATAATTACGAAGAATTGAAAACGCGGATTCGAAAAAAATAAGCTCGGCACAAAACAGAATACAGAACACAGATTCTATTTTGAATCTGTATGGTATACAATATAAAATAAAAAAAATAGCGGTGTATGACTAAGTTGGCCAAAATGTACAAACAAAGCATACACAAAACAATACATGTTTACATATCAAATTAACACAAATAACCTGAATGAAATATTACGCGTATGTAGTACAACAAATTATTTCTAAACCATTTGAAATGGGGTTTTTCAAATACGCATCAACAAAATGGTTCGTTTTCCTTTTTCAAAAAATGACGTTTATTGGTTATAATCTGTTGGTCAATGATTTCATGCGGAAAATTTCAAATGTCACATTCAGTACAGCAATACCACGTGACCGTGACGTCACTAAAGGCATCAAAACCAAGACAAAATTGTCTGCGCTTGAAAATAAAAAAATTGTCCATTAAGTATTTCATTTCTTCATCGATTTCTATGCGACATGTGTCAGTCTAAGAAAAACAATATTAGCTTTCAACGAAATATAGGATCTCCAGCAGCAGGTGAGCCGTTTTTTCTAAACACTTTATGAAATCTCGCATACAAACAAATACAAACAAATTCCAAGGTTTCACGTAGTGCTTGACAAAAATGGACTCAGCTTCTAATTAAGATCGTATATTCCGTAGAAAACTTACATTTTTCTCCTTAGACTAAGACATGTCGCATAGAAATCGATGAAGACATGAAATACTTACGGTAATTTTCTATTTTCAAGCGGAGCCAATGTTGGCAGTTTTGACTTGATTTTGAAGCCTTTATCGATGTCAAGGTCACGTGGTACTGCTTAACTGACATTAGCTAAAAACGGGGCGGGTCAGTAGTTCAATGGTAACGCGCTGACCTTGTAATCCAGGGGTCGACTCATCCACTATCATTACAAAATGTCTTTCAGATTAGACTTTCAACTGAGTGCTATTATCAATGGACCACTGACGTGCTCTATTCCTTATGTAGTTGCCCGATGTTGTATTGATACAAATCTCAAGCTGGCCTGCACTTGAACGTAACAAAGTTTTTGTAACAATATACAAATGTACTTCTCATTAATAATATACATGTAATTTATTTCTTCATATGAATCGTTTCACCATTAGAAACACTTTCTGTCACATTATTTGACCTCATATGTTAGGAGCAGGAATCGTATCTGTGTGTTCAGAGAATATTTCATGACAAAGGGTTGGGTTCTGGATTAACATATGTTCATAAACGGATTTAAAATTCACCCCTTGTTCCACACAATACTCCTTTGGCCAATTGTTTTTAAGGTCATTAGGTACACTGTTATCATAGTACCAGTCTGGCAGCCCACAAAGTAACATCGTAACAACAACAACCCGACCATCTTCCAATACAACCAGTCCAGGCGACCCCGACGCCCCTTTGGAGAATTTGCAATGAAAAAGAAATCTGTTTGGGTTCGTCAATATGTGATGTGGTCTAAATTCATATTCTTTGCCTGTGAGTTGTTCGGCTCAATTGCTTCACGCTAATGATATTTTGCAGTGTTTCGATGTTGTTAGCATCTATAAATTTGTCAACATGATTTATTTGCATTCGTTTTCCTTCTGAGTGTCCCAATTAAGGAGAACCTATGATTCAGTCGTGGTAAGCTGAAAAAGGTGAAAGCCGGAGGAATTGCTGCTCCAAGTGCATTATTGTCCAGCTCTAGCACGGCAGTATCTGTAGAATCATCCATAAAATGAACAATATCTTTGAAGTAAAACTTTTGTCGTTCGGAAATTTGTTGATTTTCGACAAAATAATTAAACACTGCATAGACAGTCCGGATTCTGAAGTACCTGCATAAGCATTCTGTTGAGGCTGACCAACCTGCTGATATCCTGAAATGAAAATTGTAAAAGTATTATTGCTTATATCCAAGTACTGTTTACTTAGGTCATTTAAAGAAACAGAAGAAGTTGGCATAGTTTAACTAGCATTGTTCAATTAAGTTTGGTGGTGTTTGATATTCTGTAGTTCTATAAAATGATCTAAAAGTAGTTCCAAAGGAAGGCCGCATTAAATGACATTGTGATGTTAATAAAGTGTAAATAAACAACATATTTACTTACCTGGGTTTATGATCATGTCTAGTACATGCTTGCAAGTCATAATATATCTGGATCCCACCCTAAATCCTGTACCAGTTCCATCCGGGCAACGTATCAAACAAACCCAACGTGCTGCATCTACCTTCGTGGAAGCTTCAAACACATACTCCTTGGTTTGAATTTCGCTTGTATCAATGAAATTGCCACCTGGTGGACCCCCATTTTGACCCCATCGGGATGCAAATTGACGGCTTTCTTCCTCCTTTGCACTTGATTCTGTGTAATAACACTGGAAAGGTCTTTGTTTCGATTTTTCTGTCAAAAATGAATAAAATACAGACAACGGTAACAGTACTATATATCAAGACCTGTAATACATTGTCTGAATGAATTATAATCGTAACAACTCGGCCTTTTCCGACAACTTCGTATTGAAGTCGCCCGAGGTGTTCCGAATGAATGCATTACTGTCGAGTAGGCGAGTTGATTTTTTTATTATTTTTTTTCAAGAACAACAGAAATAATAGCCTCTTACACTGTAATTCCAAATGTTTATAAACTGTATTCTATCACTGATACAATTATACATGCTTTGGAGAATGATGGTATATCCGTGAATTATTCAGAAGAAATTGTTTTGAATTATCTCAAACTAAACTAAAGCATAACACATGTGGATAGCGTAAAAAACAAAATAATATACCTGTTACTGAGAACAAGAGGGTCATGATGACGCTGATTGGATTACATGAAGTAATTTGGCTGTTGGTCTGCTGTTAAGCAATATCAGATTTTCATATATCTCATATTTTATAGAAATAAAACCCATTGAGCAGAGGCAAATTTGAGCTAGCAAGTTGTGAGGAGATGTTATTTGAGGCCAAATATCGACAAACATTCATTTTTAACTCAGGAAAGCAGGAAGTCAAGCTAAAATCTTCTATTTTTAAAAAATAAACAAGGTTGGTTCCCCGCACTCCCTATTTGTATAACGGCATGCTGGGTCCCAAGTCAAAAACAAACCAGTCTACCCACTTCCGTTGCTTGAAAATATGGCGAGAGATCTACCTTGGAGTTATTTACATAGGCACTCCGTGTCAGGACAAAAGCATTATGTCTTCGATCGTTTGGATAACTGATTTGTTCGAGCTTCAGCCCAAATTTTTGATAAATCCCCACAGATACTTCTTTACAACAAGATGGTAAAATTCAGTCTGTCGTATAAATTACTCCAAGATAGATCTCTCGCCATATTTTCAAGCAACGGAAAAGGGTAGACTGGTTTGATTTTGACTTGGGACCCAGCACGCCGTTATACAAATAGGGAGTGCGGGGAACCAACCTGGTTTATTTTTTAAAAAGTAGAAGATTTCAACTTGACTTTCAGCTTTTTTTTAAGGCAGTTTAAGTTATACATAAGCAATCGTAAGAATGAGCTTTTAGTGGCAAAATGTAAACAATGTTGGATCCCCGCACTCCCTATTTGTATAACGGCGTGCTGGGTCTCAAGTCAAAAACAAACCAGTCTACCCACTTGCGTTGCTTGAAAATATGGCGAGAGATCTACCTTGGAGTAATATATAGGACGGATTACCGAATTTTACCATATTGTTGTAAAGAAGTTTCTGTGGGGATTTATCAAAGATTTGGGCTGAAGTTCGACCAAATCAGTCATTCAAACGATCGAAGACATAATTCTTTTGTCCTGACACGGAGTGCCTATGGTTCAGGGTATGTCCCTATTACAGTAAAAACGAAAACAGATATGAAGCTGAGTCGACCGAGGTGGTGATAAGGAGATACATATTGCACAGTTTTAAAGATACTAATACATGTATACAATTTCTAATTTTTTGCGTTCGGAACAAAACTGATTGCCTTATCTAGGTCAGCATAGAGACTGTTATTACCGCAGAATGTACATGTATTTATTTTAAATAAGAAAGTACCCTTGTTTACTGGAGTTGCTTTGTCTGGCTTTCGTTGAAGCAGATCCTCTGTTTGCTCCTATGTTGACTGTAACATTGTTTGCATTTTTTCCTATTGTCATTTTGTTTCCGCCAATAATTGTTTTCTTTGATACGTATGTATTACCGCCGTTCCGGTTCTTGTAAACTTTATTTCTACTTTTCTTATATCCAACATGTCCAATGTCTAAATCTGAAAGACATTACTAGAATGCAGTTGTGAAAATCTTAATTGTTGCACTAGTTATTTTTATATCGTCTGTAATGTATTGTAATGAAATATTTATTTTCGCCCACAGTAGAGCCATTTCCTTATACAATCATAAATCTAAATAATCAATTACATGTAGTGACAATTTGAAAATGGCAAAGTTGTAATTTATTTGCCATCACTTCATATATAAGACAGGCATTTCAAAACTCACATGTAATATGGCTACTTCGGCGGATTTACTTGTCGGTACATTTCAATGGGGTAAAAACGAAAAGATGCCGAGTATTTAAAAACGAGGAGTCAGACGGAACCATTTCACTATCGTCGATTCTGGTTCTAGTCTTGGAAAGATCTGCACAAGTCAAGTGATGTAAGCAAAAAAGGCTATTAATGCAGACGAAACAAAGAAAAACAAGAACGCTTTAACTGGCATAAATTAATATTACTTTTATGTGTGTTCGAAAGCGCACTTGTAAAAGTGTGTTTCAATAAAGTATTTCCCACGAATACTTTCACACAGATCATTTTTTCAGGATAATATGAATACGATGTTATTTTTGTTTTTAACTTTTTACCAGAGTCCGAGGAATCGGAACTTGAACTTGTGTCTGAGTCACTACTGTCGTCACTTGTCGAGTATTTTCTATGTCTGTGTTTTCCAGCCGGCTTCTTTTACCCGATCTCCAGCTCCGTCATCGCCCACTCTCTCCTAAAATGGAAAGTGTAATTCATACTGCAAAGGGGAAGTAACTTTGTGTCACAATAGGCATGACCTATATGTATGTTATGAACAGATTTTGTTCTCGTTCTTGGTCGTAATATAACATATACTTTTTATAATATTTATGTGTAATATAATTCTGGTTAAAAGATTATTTGAAGAAGACCGACCACAAGGTTAAGTTCCAATCTTCCATAATGTTAAGACTTAATTTTTTTCATAAGAAAAAAGAAATGCTTTATAGATGCCACTACAATCACTTCAGGATATCGAATTTGTCCGGTTCACTCTATAATTTAAGGACATGCTTTAAACTTACGAAGAACGTCGGGTAATAACCTATTAGACGTATAGCACTTGTGATAATTTTATTGATAGGGCCAGCTCAACGACGTTGCTTTGCCAAGAAGTTAAACTACCACAAAGCAATGTCACATTCATAGGACTATATAGACTACCTAGAAATGTTAAACTGAATAATGAATGAAATATACCTCATTGTCGCTCGTTACTGCTGTAGGCCTACTGTTTGTGTTCGGCGTTTTGTTTGTAGCAACTGTGTTTGCTACAACATTTACTTCCGGATCTTCCTCCTGTGGCTGAGCTATTTTACCTTCCTTGTACTTTTGTCTATCCTTTTCGAAACACTTGCTTACAAGATTACCCATTGGAACTTGACACTCATAAATCCGACTTCTCAAAGAAACATACCTCGGTGTGCAACCAATTTATCTATACATATCAAATTTCACAATTTATCTTAAAATATGCTGGTTACACAGAAAAAAAATCTATTAAGGTTTATCTCACGCAGTTATCGAAGAATAGAAATTTAAAGTAGACGGAGTATGGAAATACCGAAATACACCGATACAGACCGTAATCATATTTTATGTCCACCTAGTTCAACGAACTGTACGCAAGTCGAGATATTGTGTAATTTTTTGTATGGGTCAATATATCGTTATAGCGAGATTCTGACCCATAACAAAATTATCTCAGAATTTGCTCAAGACGTCACTTGAATTATTTTGACTAATGTCCACCCAAATAAAAGTATGGAAACACGAAATACTCCTATAGGTACAGACAGGTTATTTTTATAATATATTTCTTAATACTTAGTAAAATAACCTTATATGCAGATTTATCATTCCATAAGTAACACCAGGGCCTTAATTAAGGGCCTGGTAACATAATGTATGTACACTTAACGAGTATTTTGGTACATTTCGATCGATTTCGGTATTTTCATACACCCGAATGTAGGTCATATCAACGTTTATTATTTCTGTTCAAGACTGTTTAAATATCGATATTTTATCTCACAGCAAAGAAACTATGGAAAACACATAAATACGAAACAATTGTTAAAATCTAAAATTTTCTACTGACTGAACCAACATATTTACATGTTCTCAAATTCCACAACGCACTACAGTACTGTATCGGAAATCCCCACTCTGTCGTAGTGACCTCCCCTTAACTGAAATCCTCATTCAAGTGCAAGTCAAATGTTTGAACGCCGCCTTTGCAATAATTATTAATGTTGGATTAAATGTATGGTGGTTAACCAAATCTAATCTTTTTGTATATGGCTGACATTTGTTAATGTTAAGTGCCTAAAAAAGATGATTCTATGTCACGTCTGTAGGCATTGTTTCCTCTGTACGGAAATTGGCTGCTGTCACATTATCATTTTTGTTTATTAAGGGACTGAAATTAAACCGAAATCATTGACTTAATCAAAAGATAACTTTTTCCCCTACCTCTATACCTCTAAAATATAAGTTTGCATATTCTTTTACAGTTCACGTACGAAAATTTTTTTCGGAAAAGAAAATTAATTCGAACCCCTGCTTGAAACAGGTTTGATTTAGTAACTATTTCCGTAAATTTAGACTGGTTCGCGATCTCAAATCAAAAGACCGCTTGTTACAAAGAACAAAGAAATCAGTTTACAGTCTAAAAGGAGTTACGCCACCCCTTGGAAATTTTACATACTGCATTCCAATATACACGCCGCCTCCACGTCGGTACACGCCGCCTCCAGGTCCAGATCGGCGTGTAATAACGTTCTGTACGCCCAGAGTTATACCGGGCGAGCAGTTTACAAAACCATTCTTGGGCGTCTGGTATGTTTTGGGACGGATAATTAATGGTTATGAAATAATGGTCTCGGTTAATAAAGACTTTATCCTTTGTATTATAATTCAATGTGTTGAGGTTTGCAATTCGAGTTGTGGATTTTTTTAATTTAGTTAAAATAAATGTACAAATCTAGTACTTTAGGACATATTATGGCGATAAAAGAAACTAGGCACTTTTATTTTCGCTATATATTTTAAACTATTGTGAATACATTAATGTTTTTTTTTCAAGGATACAAGCTTGTACCTACTGCACTAATTTGCTTTACATTTTATTACATACGCGTCCTCCAAAGCGACCGTTTGCAGTTACATAACCTTTGAACGTGCAAGTCAAGCTTCTCGAATTTCAAGTTTTATTTATAAGTGACCGATTTACACAACCTCTTAACTATCGAAAAATCACATACCACTTCAAGTTCGTCTCGATTTGAAGATGCCACGATTTCGTGAGAAAAAAAATGTCACTGTCATCGGAAAGCTATAATTAATCCTCGATAACGTTTCCAGCAAACGAAGCCTCCAGACTGCGGTTCTTTTAGGTAGGCCAAAAATGACGGCCCGACGTCACGATCGGTAAATTACGCTAACGCATCTACGTTACAGGTTTAAAACGCCCACAAGCTACAGTATCCAGTTTAGCATATCATAACAAACCGTTTTGAATTGCCACCGCATAAAATGCAAGTCCAAAAAATGCCAGGCGGCCAAAAATAGGGCATTATTAATACTCGCAAATCGTTGTTCTCGGTTGCTTTGGGCTCGACGTCATTTACGTTGGATTCGAGCCTACTGGACAATGGTCTTGTTTATAAATACGAGTACCGTTTCAATTTGAGCTTTGCTGACGGCAGAATACGCGTTTTTCGCCACCGAAGTGAACGTCTTGCCGATAATTGCTTGTAAGAGAGTGACAGATTTCGTGGTGAAATGGTTTGGGGAGGGATAATGGGTGATAGGAAAACCCACCTGATCATAATTCCTGGTACAAACGTTACATCCGGGGCGAATTACCAATTGGTGTATTCATACACTTACATACGAGGTCTTTATACGAAGTTGTCGGAGAAAGCCGAGTTGTTACGATTGCGGACATGAACAGCATTGGACACATTTGGGACGTTCTTGGACGCAGGGCAAGGAAAAATCTCGTCAACAACATTTATGACCTTAGAGCTCTCTTATCCAAGAATCGAATACTATATTCCAAATGACGTTATGTCCGCTCGAGAATGAGTTTTTTGTTTGGAGGAGGGTTGGACTCGGTATTGAACGAGATGCACATTAACAGAAAAATTAAGAAGAAAATGCACTGTCAAATTAACATCAAAAGTTGCGAATTCGAAATTTTGACTCCTACAACATTTAACGTAGGAAAAAAACAACATCTTTTTGTACCGATAATCTTATCCAAAGACAAAGTGTCATACTGGCTGATAAATGACCTATATTTTATACCATATTTGCATATGTAGATTTAAAAAATACGCGAATAATATCCGGGAAAAGTTTCTCTTTTTTGCGTCAGTATATTATAGAAATGTTATTTTGAAAAATCAAGATGGACTAAAAGATTTACACGAGCTGAAATGAACTAACACTTCTTTATTTCAGGCATGGAAAAGTTATTTACATTTTGAATAGTCTTCTGTCTGTCTGTCTTGAGTTAATGACCAATCAGCAAACATATAAATGACACATCAATGTATCCGAGTATGTATTCGAACAGAGTGGTACAGCATTGCTCCAGAATGTTGCGATAAGGTATTTGTACTTTTACGTCAGAAGGGATTCAAAACATATATGTGTACGGACTACTTTCTCCCTGGTTGTTTATGTTGCTAAGCCCACTCGAGGCTCAGCCTATAGCTATCGTATAACCTGTAAATAATGATAAAAATAGATTTTTTTTTCATTTGTAGGATTTATATTCTCAGTCACCTGTGCATGTTTGAAGTTCAAACTAAATATGTATGCATGCATGAATAATAGATTTTTCTTAGAAAGGCAAACAACCTTACCCCCAAAAATCATGTGAAATGAACTCGGGATCCAGAGTCATTCGCAGCTGATTTGTCATCCTGCATCTTTAAAATACACTATAAGCAGGGATTTATCCGGTGACAAGTCATCTCGCGCCAAACCAAGTCGTCCCAGGTGTATACAACTCTCTCTCTCTCTCTATCTCTATTTGAGCTTATTTATCGTCGGTACCAGTTGCCCAAATGACCGAGACCCCCTGAAAAGATTAGTTATTTTATGTTGTTGTGTTGTTCGGGTAGTGCAAGATACAGGGAGCATCCCATTCCAGAGACAACCGGCCCTGGTTCTTTTACATGCTCAGTGTACAGCACTGATACATGGGACCTCGGTTTAACGTCTCATCCGAAAGAAAATTAGTTATGTTAGTGGAGGAGCGGGAGATCAATCTCGGGACCCCTGGGTTACCAGTCCAGCGCGTTACGACTGGACCACTGATCAGCTGGTCAACTCGCCCCATATATAGCAATACGCAGAAATTGATAATGAGCTGTTATCAGTTAATACCACCTGTATATTATATATGACACAAAGACTTGATTGATGGTACGATAAATAAAAAATATTTGATTGATTTAATAGATAATGGATATAATTATATTTAAAAACAGTTTTGGATTGATATCAGATCGGTGATTTCATCAGTTTGATTATGGTTTTAAAGACAATTATTATAAGTTGATGCATTGCAAAATACATGAATGGTCCCTTTCATAAAAAGATAGACTATCGAATTCATGTTTAAGAAAACTTGGCGTTTTAGTCAAGTTATTTTTTTAAGTTATTGTTAGTTGTATATTTATAAAATAAGTGTATATATGAGACGAGTTTTCCCTGGAGTGACTTTGTTTGGCGCGAACGGTTGTCCCGAATTAGATTTATCTTATTTTTCCCCAAAAAAGTATGGCTTTCACTGTATTAAACAAAATTGACGAACTACTTATTTGGTGCCAAATAACGTTGCTTACAAGATATCATATTAGATTGTTCATAATGCAGGACTTTTTTCGGGTATAATTTAGAATTTTTAAGCTTTTTAATTCAGTTTTGAAGACTTATGCCATATTTCCACCAGTTTCTTAATTTCTTTGTCTTAAGTCTTTTTCAGACAATGGTCAAGAGAAGCACTAGCAAATCAGATTTTAAATATATAATTTATATGTTTGTGCAGGGCCTCAATGTGCTGTGTACATGTAATATGTGTTTATGTCTAAATAAGAAATACTGAATTTTATGTATTTATGTTTTTATGTATTTAATTTATTTTGTAGTCTGTCAATAGCTATGACAATTCACTGTTTATTGTTTTGTCTTTACCGACTTTAAATAAAATCTATCTTGTCTTGCCTTGTTTGCCTTGTCTAGAATCTCATGTGGTGATCGTTATCCGGATTTAGAACGGTGACAAATTTTAGCGTTACCGAAACAAAATGGCTGCCTCCATGTTTGAAACTGTCGGCACTGTGGTTGCCGACGGGAATATTCCAGTGTCAAAATACAAGTCAAAAAGAACAGGGTTGTCAGTATTTATTGCAGAAGTAGAAGGACCCCTTGTAAATGGCTTCTTTTGTTTAGGTAAATGTGAAATAACATGAATATACTTTGAGTGTACACACGTACTCTAGCCGTCTCGTACCCATACTTTTTACATCGTCCAAAAGGCTGTCAGTCAGAACGTCCAATCGCCGAAACGGCCAGTCAAAACGGACCAGAATTCAAAAGTCAAAACGTCCCACATTTCCAGTCAATGGCTTACATAAAACATTTCTGTGTTTTAACGTTTATAAAGTTAAAAAATTCAGCAATTTCTGTCTGTATAAGACACACATGGATGGCAGACATTTCACCCCCAAGACGTTTCACACCAAGACGGTTCACACCTAGACGATTCAAACCCATTTTGGGAGTGAACTGTCCTGAAGATGTTTCACTCCCCAGTAGAATACTATATATAAAATATGTCCATTTGTATTGAAGAAAAATGGTAACTTAAAAAAACTGTATATTGTACTGACATTATTTATGAAAATCATAACTTTTAATTATTTTTAGAAGTTAAGGCCATTCCTTTGAAGTTTATAAATTGTATTATAAAATATGACATGCTTAATTTACTTTCCTTTAATTCCTTTTGATTATATGTAATTATCATTTAATTTGTATTTTTAAAGAAAAATAATCAATTTTATTTCACTTTGATGAATCCAAACTGTTATCTGAAATTGACTAACAAATACAATTTAATTGTTGTTTGACCCGGGCCTTAATTAAGACATTAAAATATTCTTTGACTGCAACCTCTGTGATGTATTGTTTGTATGTATTAAATAGATAATTATTATTAAATAACACAGTAAAGATTGAATTTGCATATGAAGACTTGTTCACTGATTGACAACATTTTTTGGTGTAATACAAACAGATGTATATAAATAAAGATGAAAATGATAACGTATTCCGGATGTGGTCCAGTGGTAACGCGCTGGACTGGTATACCAGGGGTCCCGAGTTCGATCCCCCGCTCCTCCACTAACATTACTAATAGTCTTTCGGATGAGACTTTAAACCGAGGTCCCATGTATCAGTGCTATACACTGAGCATGTAAAAGAACCAGGAGTGTCTCTGGAATGGGATGCTTTCTGTATCTTGCACTACCCCCACCACATAAAATAACTAAACTCTCCAGGGGGCGTCGGTCATATGGGCAACCAGTACCGACGATAAATAAGCTTAAATAGATAGATAACATATTCCATTTACATGAACACTTATGAAAATTCTGATTAATTCTTTATAAGTGTCCTTTGTCTGCAGAATTATTAAATTTTAAACCAGATACACTTAAGATACAAGTGTTTAAATATGATCAACATTAATGAATAAAATAAAATATAAATGTGATGAATTTTCTCTTGGACACCAGATTAAAATTATATATAGGGAGTGAAACGTCTATACTTTTGATAAATTGGGAGTGAAACATCTTGGTGTGAACCATCTTGGGAGTGAAACGTGTTCACTGTGAAATGTCTTGGGAGTGAAATGACTGACATTCGACACACATCAAGACCATTTCAAGAGTTATTGCTTCATAGATAAGAATATCAGCATATTCAATTCTTGACTTACATAAGAGAAATAGTAAAAGATTAATAAATAATTTAAATAAACTCATATTTTTTTTCCAATTCAGTCTGAAATCAATTATCTTCCAACTGAAATGATTTTTTTGGAGGTCATTTGCATGTTTCAGCTTCACAAGAACTACTTTTTAACTTGTATTTTTGGACTTGAAATGTGGGCCATTTTGACTTGAAATGTGGTCTGTTCTGACTTGTCATGTGGTCCATTTAGACTGGGCCATTTTGGTTTTGTGCCGTTTTGACCTATATTAGTCCAAAATTTGACGTTATGTCGTTTACTTCTAGTCAAGTCTAGTAAATTTTATTTACAAAGTGGGTGATACATAACAGTGTAACATAAGCTCTGATGAGCTTTTAAAACTGACTTACATCAGAATACCTAGATATAGGAAATAACAAATTTAGTAATTATAAGTAATTACTTGGCAATTTTTACAACGTTTGACAGAAAATGGATTACATTTTCGATTCATAGAAATTAAGTTAGGTAGATGAGTTGTGATACAGGCATAAAAAGGTTGCTGTAAAATTTTCATCAAGACAGTCTCAAGTCAAGAAGTTTAAAAACCCAGTTAAAAAGCCAGTTTAAAAATGTCAAGAGCATCAGTGTAGTTGAGGCAAAACCATATGGATTGTTAGGATCAAAACAGAGGAAAAATTTCCAGAATTCATTTGATTTTTTTTAATACACATAGGATGTACAGTAAAGGGATAGCTCTAGCTTCCAAAACTTTATGTCAGTATTTTGTATCTTTTAATTACTGTCAAAAGTACACCGTAGCATTGCTGTGACTCTATGTTAACATTAAATTTTGTTTAACCAAGTTGGCTTAAGTTCTGAAACAAGGGTTTCAATATATTTAACATGAGTTGGCGTAATTCCCTATAGAAAATTAGAATTGTTTTAAACTAAATTTATGTTCGAGTCTGGATGTTACTTACTTTTACAGCAAAAAGCAAAAGAAATTGTTCAAAACATATTTACTCACTAGAATTGCAAGGTGTTTTCTTGCAAACTACATGTAACATGATTTCATTAACAGCTTTTCAATGATTATCCACAATATTGCTGGATAAATGTAAGTTCTAAGCTTCATTGATATTATATTTAGGTGACTAGATATCATTTTGTACAAAGAAATTTCAAAATCCAAATTTTGTCTAACTAAGATGCAATTTTCCTTAAGATGCTGGCAACAAATCCAAATGAAAAAGGACACTGAAATATGAATGAAACCTGTTACAATTTGCTACTGTCAATTTTTCAGCAACGGAAGCTCATGATGATGATGGCCTGCCTCACACTCTTGAACACCTTATCTTTCTTGGCAGTGAAGATTTCCCATATAAGGTTGGTATAATTCTTGTCTCAAGATTTAGGTAGGAGCTTGTTTTGTTTTATTTCAGCATTGTTAAAACTCTTTCTTGTGAATTTTTGATGACTTTATAATTTGGTGAAATGAGACCAAATGAATTGAAATAAAGTGAAGTTTTAATTTTCTGTGAAAACATTGACAACACAATACAAATTCTTATTTAAAGTCAGTAGTGTCAACATAAAAAACAGTAGCTATGTGTAGCTTTTGACTGACTACACTCTTGTTTTGTCCTTTAAGTACTGTCAGAAGTATTGGGTTTCAGCTATAGTTTCTAAGCCTCAACGTTTTGTTTCAGCTTTTAATATTGCACAGGATCGAGGCCTACGCCACAAGTTACAAAATGTTTGTTTGGTCACACATACAATAAAAGATATCATAATAATTTTCAGGGAGTTTTGGACTTACTGGCCAATCGATGCCTGGCCTCTGGTACAAATGCTTGGACAGACACTGACCACACATGTTACACAATGACCAATGCAGGAAGTGAAGGTTTCCTGAACCTGCTTCCGATATACCTGGATCATATACTGTATCCGACCCTCACGGTGAGTCAGGTTGTGTGAACCCAATGTTACACCTTCGTTTGAACTATAATCTACATGTATTGTGAGTGTGGATTATTATTTTTTTTTCACAATTTTCAGTACAGTTGGTATTTTAATGTGTCTTAAGGGAAAATCAGCAGTACAGTTAGGTCTACTGCAGGAAGCAGTAGATAGTTGGTATGTAGTTTCCTCGCATGGACCTCTACCCTTAGGTGGGATTTGAGGTAGATTGGACAAGGTCAACAAGGCTTTTAATCGATTTATCTTCTTTCTGTCATAGCCTGAGGAGAACATATGAAAATGTCCTAGCTAAGCCCCTGCAACATTTAATAATTTATAATTCAGGAGTCTGATAGTTTCATTTTGTCCTTCTGAAGATGAGCTCTGAAATTGGGATAGAGGAATCTGAGCATGCCACTATGAATCTCTTTATGATTGCCATATTCCTAATTACTTTATTATTGATGTGAAAAAAGGGACATGTTTTAACTTAAATTTTTCTGTATTATTGTGATTTCCTTTGAAAGGTAGTTCAAATCTTCCTTGAAGGAAAAGTCAGGATTTTTTCAAACAGTCATGTCATCATTAATCATGAAAAACATGATGAATGCTTTTTTGTATCACTTTTATAGGAGTCTGGTTATATTACTGAGGTTCATCATATAAACGGAAGCGGAGAAGATGCCGGCGTGGTGTACTGTGAGATGCAAGCCCGAGAAAACACAGGCGAGAGTCGGACACACTTAGAATTGATCCGTGCCATGTACCCAGGACATTGTGGATACAAGTCTGAGACAGGGGGCATCATGAAAAATCTTCGTGAGAGTACATCGCATAAAAAGGTAGCTGTTATGTACTAATAAAAATAAGAACACGTAAACCCAGTGTCATATACTTAAAGAGTTAGACGTTTGTAGGTACATGTATTAGTAATATGAATTAGATGATATCTAACCAGTGACCGGTTGCTCAAAACTTTAACAGTCTGTTAAACTAACAGTCGGTTAAATTTTGACTCAGTTTTCTAAGAAATTGACTCACTTTTTCAAGAAAGTATCTCCATGCAATAAGACATTACTGAAAGATTTTTTAAAATAAAAAAGGAATTTGAATAAAAAAATAAAGTTATTTTGGGTCAAAATTTAACTGACCGTCAGTTTAACAGACCATTACTGTTTTGAGCAACCGGTCCAAGGATTTCAACACAATCTGTTATTACAGTGAAATATAGTTATCTAGGGTAGGTAGTATAATAGAAAAGCTTTTGATCGCCTTTGGAATCATAAGAATCAAGGTCAAGGTCACTGTTACTAAAATTTAAAAGACTCTTTTGGCCTTTTCTGTGTACAAGATATGCAATAAATTATAAAATGAAAAATACAACACTACAAACAATTGAAATTGATTCAGAGAATCAATTTTGACTGTAAATTTAGGTATTATTGTTTAATTACTATTTAAATATTTCTTTAGGTGTGTTCATACCACAAGGAGTTCTACCGCCCAGAGAACCTGTGTTTGATTATAACAGGCCAGATTAAAGCTGAGGATGTATTCAAAGTCTTACAACCAGTTGAAGAGAAAATTTTGTCCAAGGTATTCAGTTTCCCCCTATAATTTATGGTGGAATAAAAAATTTTTACTTCTGTATTTGCTAGATAAGTAAGTGCAAGTTAGAAGTGTTAATTACTATAACATCGCATCAAAACCATCTTTAAACATACATGTTCACAACATTTGATGAACATTAGAGAAAAATCAGTTCTGAAATATTGAATTTTTGATGTTTCAAAACATTTTATCTGTAAATAAATTTTCTGTCTTTTTATTTATCCCTTTACTTGTATAAAACACAATTTTACGCAGAGCACATTTTCACTTGATGTCTTACAAAGGGACACCACTCCTCCTTCAAATATATTTCAAATAATATGACAAAGTCCTTGAATAAATAGTTTTTAAGAACACTGTTTTTCTTTTTAGCTCACCTGTGCACAAGGTGAGGTATTGCGATCTGTCAATGTCCGTCGTCGGTGCGTGCATAAACTTTTGTTTTAAAGAACATCTCCTCCTAAACCACTGGGCCAATTTCAACAAAACTTCACAGAAATGTTCCTTGCATGAAGCTCTACCAAAATTGTTCAAAGATTTTGATTCCATGCAGAACTCTGGTTGCTATGGCAACTTAAAGGAAAAACTTTGAAAATCATCTTGTCTGAAACCACAAGGCCTAGAGCTTAGATATTTGGCATTTAGCACCCTCTAATGGAACTCTACAAAAATTGTTCAAATTATTTCCCTGGGGTCAAAATTGGCCCCGTCCCAGGGGTCACTTCCTTTTACATAGACTTATATGGGAAATCTTTAAAAATCTTCTTCTCAGAAACCACAGTGCCTACAGCTTTGATATTTGGTATGTGGCATTTTCTAGTGGATGTCTACCAAGTTTGTTCAAATTATGTCCCCTGGGTCAAAATTGGCCACGCCCCAGAGTTCTCTTGGTTTACATATAGTTATATAGGAAAAACATGAAAAATCATTTTTCTCCAAAACTAATAGGACTAGACCTTAGATATTTGGTGTGGAGTATTGTGTAAAGAACCTTTACCAGTATTATTTATATGTTGGCCCTGGGGGTCAAAATTGGCCCCGCCCCGGGGGCCCTTAATATTTAAAAAATGGAAATCTTTAAAAATCTTCTTACTGGAAACCTCAATGCCTACAGCTTTGATATTTGGTATGTAGCAATGTCTAGTGATTGTCTACCAAGTTTGTTCAAATAATGTTCCCTGGGTCAAAGTTGGCCATGCCCCAGGGTTCTCTTGGTTTACATATAGTTATATAGGAAAAACATTAAAAGTCATTTTTCTCCCAAACTAATAGGACTAGACCTTAGATATTTTGTGTGGAGTATTGTGTAGATAACCTTTACCAGTATTTTTTATATGTTGGCCCTGGGTCAAAATTGGCCCTGCCCTGGGGGCCCTTAATATGTAAAAAAGGCAATCTTTAAAAATCTTCTTACTGGAAATCTCAATGCCTACAGCTTAGATATTTGGTATGTAGCATTGTCTAGTGGATGTTTACCATGTTTGTTCAAATTATGTCCCCTGGGTCAAAATCGGCCACGCCCCAGGGTTCTCTTGTTTTACATTGATTTATATAGGAAAAACATGAAAAATAATTTTTATCCAAAACAAATAGGTGTAGACCTTAGATATTTGGCGTGGAGTATTGTGTAAAGAACCTTTACCAATATTGTTTAAATGTTGACCCTTGGGTCAAAATTTGCCCCGCCCCAGGGGCCCTTAATATGTTAAAAAGGAAATCTTTAAAAATCTTCTTACTGGAAACCTCAATGCCTACAGCTTTGATATTTGGTATGTAGCAATGTCTAGTGATTGTCTAACAAGTTTGTTCAAATAATGTTCCCTGGGTCAAAATTGGCCACGCCCCAGGGTTCTCTTGGTTTACATATAGTTATATAGGAAAAACATTAAAAGTCATTTTTTCCAAAACTAATAGGACTAGACCTTAGATATTTTGTGTGGAGTATTGTGTAGATAACCTTTACCAGTATTTTTTATATGTTGGCCCTGGGGTCAAAATTGGCCCTGCCCCGGGGGCCCTTAATATGTAAAAAAGGCAATCTTTAAAAATCTTCTTACTGGAAATCTCAATGCCTACAGCTTAGATATTTGGTATGTAGCATTGTCTAGTGGATGTTTACCATGTTTGTTCAAATTATGTCCCCTGGGTCAAAATTGGCCACGCCCCAGGGTTCTCTTGTTTTACATTGATTTATATAGGAAAAACATGAAAAATAATTTTTCTTCAAAACAAATAGGTGTACCCTTAGATATTTGGTGTGCAGTATTGTGTAAAGAACCTTTACCAATATTGTTTAAATGTTGACCCTTGGGTCAAAATTTGCCCCGCCCCGGGGGCACTTAATATGTTAAAAAGGAAATCTTTAAAAATCTTCTTGTCTGAAACCACAAGACCTTGAATTTTAAAATTTGGCATGAAGCAAACTTTATCAAGCTTTTTCAAATTATTGGATTAGGTTAAAGGTCATGGAGGCTAAAAATAGATTTATCTACTGTACCTCATAAAGCCTTCGATTATAGACCAATATCTTTGATATTCAGTATATAGGTTCCTTGCATGGACCTCTACCCATGGGTAGGGTTTGAGATCACTGGGTCAAAGTCAAAGACACCATTGCTTATAATAGATATTTCTACTTTTTGTCATAGAGCCTTTATTTATTGACTGATATTTTACATATTTGGTTGGTAGGCACTTATATATTTTCAATTAAAAAATGAAATATTGCTTAACAGCAAACCTACAGCCAAAGTACTCAGGTGAGCGATCCAGGGCCATCATGGTCCTCTTGTTTTGCATGATCAAACCCTCTCAGTTTATATTTTAGCATTCCAAAGGGGTGTTATTTTTATGTTATTTTTCTGCCAAGTGTTGTGACATTTTTCTTTTTGTTTTATAGGGCAGTCTGCCAAGTTTTTCCCGTCCATGGCAGTCAGCAGTGCCACCATTACAGGGTAGTGTAGAGAAAGTAGTGAAATATGCTGCTGATGATGAAACTCACGGTATCGTAACTGTAAGCTGGAGAGGACCCCCGTCAAAGGTAAAACACGTGTTATTCATTGAAAATATTACATTGATTTTATAATACAGTAGTTTGCTGACAGTTTGTTTAAGGAACTGCAAATTTGTAGACAGAACTGTGAGAAAATCGTTGTTTTGACTTTCACATTTATGCCCCTGAAGGAGGGCATATGGTTTTTGAACTGTCCATCTGTCAGTCATTCCATACGAAAACTTTAACATTGCACATAACTTCCTACATAGTAAATGGATTTACTTTATACTTGAACACAACACACTTTTGGACAAGACCTTTCCTCTGACCTAAACTTTTTGACTTTGAACCCTAAATGACTTTGACCTCGAAAGTCCAGTTGTAAAAATACCTAATATTGGCCATTACTCCCTTTTTGATTCAAAAATTTTTTAAAGAATCTACAATTTATCTTCATCTGGTCTTCAGCTCAAAGGTCAAAGTACATGTACCACTTTGGGCTTTGTAATTTAAAAACCTACCCAGTGTTAAAAGGTTGGTAAGGAAGATAAATTCCCTGGGAATTTCTCAGTCACAATGGGGATGTATTAGTCCATGTCAAGACATGTTTCCTATGAAAAGGTGTTTTTATTAGAGGATTTACTGTATTTTCAGGACCAGTACACTTTTAATAGTGTTGGCTTACTGCTTGACTACCTCACAGATTCAGCAATATCACCTCTGAAGAGAGATTTTGTGGAAATTGAGGAACCATACTGTTCAGACGTGAGTATAAATTCGACATTATGCACCTTTGAATGCCTTTCCTCACCCATTGTTGGAGGGGCAAGCATACCAGTGGAATAAGATAAATTGAAAATCTTTTATCTAATAAGCACCTCTTTTGCAAAGTCTTCTTTCTACATCACAGTTGAAATAAGAATCTCCTGGGAAATAAATTTTGCTAAAGTCTATATCCTGGGTGGTGATTTCGCCAAGCATATCAAATCCTGCCTGTTTGGGAAACTGTTGCAATTAAAAGTCTTCCACTCTAAGCAACATTTACAAATTTATACAAATAAAAGAGCTTGAAATATTTACATTTGCAAATGAAGGAGAAGCATGAAACTGCATATTTGTGCATATATGAAGCAGGTAGTGAAACATTTGCATATGCATATGAAGGAGGTGCATGAAACATTTCCACATGCATATTTATAGGGTTTTTTCAAGCATAAATGAGGTTATACATGGTTATTGTGTTGCCTGCTACAAAGAAGCGTGACATTTAGGGATCACTTCTCCATCGTCTGTCTGTCTGTCCGTCCCAAAACTTGTCCGGACGACTCCTCAAAAACTACTGGCGCAATTTCATCCAAACTTTACAGGAATGATCACGACCAAATCTATGTGTGCATAATTTAGGGATTTTCCAGTTCAATGATTTTTGTCCGAGTTATGACCCTTTAATGATTTTTATTTTTAAAGTTTGTCCAGACTACTTCTCTTATACTACTAATGCAATTTGAATGAAATGTTACAGGATTGATCAGTACCTCAAGTACTTGGGCATGTCTAACGGGTTTTCCGGTTGAATAATTTATGGCTGAGTTATGGCCCTTGAATGAAAAAGGCTTTTTTTTCCCCATTAATGATTTTTGTGTTGCAGGCTTCACAGTAGCTGCAATATGCGACAAACTAGCCATGACATAAAGGGAATACTTCTCCATTAATTAATTGATTTAATTACATGTTTGGCTAATTTGTAGATTTTTCAGCCAGTTGATAAGTCATACCAACAGATAGATGGTTTAGCATCAACATGTATATGGTATTGCATGGTTTTTTAAACTTGTTTTGATACTTTTTCATAAATTTTGTATTTTCTAGGTTCACGGCAGTATGATTGAAAATTCAGAAAGCTGTATCTACATCAAGTTTGACAATGTGTTAAGAGAGAAGCTTTCTGCAGTGTTTCCAAGGTTTGTTACATTTGCATATTTTGTTAAATTGAAAAAGTCATTCTGTGGTTTACTCTTCAAATTCTCCTAATTGATTGAGATCAATGAACCTCTGACTTTTGATTGATAGAGGGTCAAGAGTTTCCTGTCTGTTTTAGTACTTGATACTTCATGTGAAGCTTAAGGTCTTGGAACTCTAATGAAATCGGCAAATATCGCCAGTTTCCATGCTTTTCTGTTTCTCTTTTTTTTCCGCAGATGTCTGCGACAAACGTAGTTACTTATAACAGTATCTTGTAGGTTTTTATGAATATTACAATGATATAAATCACATTGTACTATAATACAACAGGTATTAAGTTATTTTATGTACCAATTATTTAATACACAGTGAAATAAGATTGATAACTTTTGCAAAAGAAAGACCTTATTAAATGTTTATATCTTAATGACAGATTACAGGACTTGATACAGAAGATTGCAAGTGGATCTGAGAAGATTGACATGACAAGGATGAGTAACCTTGTCCAAAGGAAAGTTCTTGATGCATTGTCTTCGGTAAGTGGGTCAATCAGTCTCTAAATTCTGCCCCAAGAAATGTGATATATGTTTTGCATTCACTTGACTTGATTTATAAAAAAAATCAATGAGAAATTATTTTTGCTAGGTTTCAGTTAAGTAGTGTAATTTTGGTTATTTCATGAATACTTCTGTGTACATTTCTTTTAGTAACAGTTTATGATTGAAAAGAGGAGGGTTTTCATATTGCCAAGTTTGAATCTGCAGTTCTGTTATCTGTACTAAAATATATGACTTATGATCCATAATTTGAGGTTGTAATGTGAAAAAGTTTAAAGTGTTAAAAAATGGAAAAACAGATTGTTCTTATTTGCATTCACCCCCCCTCCCCCACTCACCCCACAATATACAAGATCATGAAAACCCACTTCTTCTTTGTGTGGATAAGGTTGCTACCTTCATAATTTCAATTCTGTGTATCCTTATCTTATAGAAGGTCTTATGTTCGAACACTACAAACGATGTCTCAAATATTTGATATTTTACAAAAATTGGCAATGTCATGCTGAGATGTGATGGTTAGGTAAGCTATACACTGACAGACTGTTGAAACTGCTCCTAAACCACATTCAGACCAAGTCCAACATATTAAACAGAATAGAAATATATTTTGTCATTTTCAGATGGAGGATCGACCGCATGAGAAGATGGCATCATTTCTTATCGGGGATTTTCTTTTCAGTGACACACAAGAAGATGTGAGTATTGTTTATGACTGTTAAAGATGCAGTTTTACTTGCAGAGTTAAGTTATACTTGAAATTAAGGAATTACTTATGTAATACAATTGTTCTATAACTTCTAACAATTATCTTCATGTAACTCAAAGAACAGTTGTAACGTTTGTAATAGACCATCCTGAGTTCTCTTGACTACTCATGTGATCATATCCTGATTGCATTCAAGTGTATGAACAAGTACTCGTGACTACTCATGTGATCATATCCTGATTGCATTCAAGTGTATGAACAAGTACTCGTGATTACTCATGTGATCATATCCTGATTGCATTCAAGTGTATGAACAAGTACTCGTAACTACACATGTGATCATATCCTGATTGCATTAAAGTGTATGAACAAGTACTCGTGACTACTCATGTGATCATATCCTGATTGCATTAAAGTGATGTATGAACAAGTACTCGTGACTACTCATGTGATCATATCCTGATTGCATTAAAGTGATGTATGAACAAGTACTCGTGACTACTGATGTGATCATATCCTGATTGCATTAAAGTGTATGAACAAGTACTCGTGACTACTCATGTGATCATATCCTGATTGCATTAAAGTGATGTATGAACAAGTACTCGTGACTACTGATGTGATCATATCCTGATTGCATTCAAGTGTATGAACAAGTACTCTTGACTACTCACATGATCATATCCTGATTGCATTCAAGTGTATGAACAAGTACCAGTGACTACTCATGTGATCATATCCTGATTGCATTAAAGTATGTATGAACAAGTACTCTTGTCTCCTGATTGCATCAAAGTGATGTATGAACAAGTACTCGTGACTACTCATGTCATCATAACCTGATTGCATTAAAGTGATGTATGAACAAGTACTCATGTCTCCTGATTGCATCAAAGTGATGTATGAACAAGTACTCTTGTCTCCTGATTGCATCAAAGTGATGTATGAACAAATACTCAAGACTACTCATGTCATCATAACCTGATTGCATCAAAGTGATGTATGAACAAGTACTCGTGACTACTCATGTGATCATATCCTGATTGCATTAAAGTGATGTATGAACAAGTACTCGTGACTACTCATGTGATCATATCCTGATTGCATTTAAGTGATGTATGAACAAGTACTCGTGACTACTCATGTGATCATATCCTGATTGCATTAAAGTGATGTATGAACAAGTACTCGTGACTACTCATGTGATCATATCCTGATTGCATTAAAGTATGTATGAACAAGTACTCATGTCTCCTGATTGCATTAAAGTGATGTATGAACAAGTACTCGTGACTACTCATGTTATCATAACCTGATTGCATTAAAGTGATGCATGAACAAGTACTCATGACTACTGATGTGATCATATCCTGATCGATTAAAGTATGTATGAACAAGTACTCATGACTACTGATGTGATCATATCCTGATTGCATTAAAGTGATGTATGAACAAGTACTCATGACTACTGATGTGATCATATCCTGATTGGATTAAATTGATGTATGAACAAGTACTCATGACTACTGATGTGATCATATCCTGATTGCATTAAAGTATGTATAAACAAGTACTCATGTCTCCTGATTGCATTAAAGTGATGTATGAACAAGTACTCATGACTACTGATGTGATCATAACCTGATTGCATTAAAGTGATGTATGAACAAGTACTCATGACTACTGATGTGATCATATCCTGATTCATTAAAGTGATGTATGAACAAGTACTCATGACTACTGATGTGATCATAACCTGATTGCATTAAAGTGATGTATGAACAAGTACTCATGACTACTGATGTGATCATATCCTGATTGCATTAAAGTATGTATGAACAAGTACTCATGTCTCCTGATTCATTAAAGTGATGTATGAACAAGTACTCATGTCTACTGATGTGATCATAACCTGATTGCATTAAAGTGATGTATGAACAAGTACTCATGACTACTGATGTGATCATATCCTGACCTGATTGCATTAAAGTGATGTATGAACAAGTACTCATGACTACTGATGTGATCATATCCTGATTGCATTAAAGTGATGTATGAACAAGTACTCATGACTACTGATGTGATCATATCCTGATTGCATTAAAGTGATGTATGAACAAGTACTCATGACTACTGATGTGATCATATCCTGATTGCATTAAAGTGATGTATGAACAAGTACTCGTGACTACTCATGTGATCATATCCTGATTGATTAAAGTATGTATGAACAAGTACTCATGACTACTGATGTGATCATATCCTGATTGCATTAAAGTGATGTATGAACAAGTACAAATGACTACTGATGTGATCATATCCTGATTGCATTAAAGTGATGTATGAACAAGTACAAATGACTACTGATGTGATCATATCCTGATTGCATTAAAGTATGTATGAACAAGTACTCATGTCTCCTGATTGCATTAAAGTGATGTATGAACAAGTACTCATGACTACTGATGTGATCATATCCTGATTGCATTAAAGTGATGTATGAACAAGTACTCATGACTACTGATGTGATCATATCCTGATTGCATTAAAGTATGTATGAACAAGTACTCATGTCTCCTGATTGCATTAAAGTGATGTATGAACAAGTACACGTGACCACTCATGTGATCATAACCTGATTGCATTAAGTGATGTATAAACAAGTACTCTTGACTACTCACGTGATCATAACCTGATTGCATTAAGTGATGTATGAACAAGTACTCTTGACTACTCACGTGATCATATCCTGATTGCATTAAAGTGATGTATGAACAAGTACACGTGACCACTCACGTGATCATATCCTGATTGCATTAAAGTGATGTATGAACAAGTACTCATGACTACTCATGTGATCATAACCTGATTGCATTAAGTGATGTATGAACAAGTACTCTTGACTACTCACGTGATCATATCCTGATTGCATTAAAGTGATGTATGAACAAGTACTCGTGACTACTCATGTGATCATATCCTGATTGGATTAAAGTGATGTATGAACAAGTACTCATGACTACTCGTGATCATATCCTAATTGCATTAAAGTGATGTATGAACAAGTACTCGTGACTACTCATGTGATCATATCCTGATTGGATTAAAGTGATGTATGAACAAGTACTCATGACTACTCGTGATCATATCCTGATTGCATTAAAGTGATGTATGAACAAGTACTCATGACTACTGATGTGATCATATCCTGATTGCATTAAAGTGTATGAACAAGTACTCGTGACTACTGCATGACCTTAGCTAATTCCTTTGTTAACCTTTGTTAATTCCTGTAGATTTGCAGATAAATGGTTGTGTTTACATGTAGCTGTTTGAATGATGAGAATGCTCATTAGAAGAATTGATTTAACACAGTTATTTTAGTATATATTTTATCTTTATATTGAATAAATCTTGTATACTGAATTGCTTAATGTTATGGACATTTTTATGCCCCTGAAGGATGGAATAGACTGACAGAGTCATTGCACCATCCATTCACCCATGCACTTTTGTAAAATGCAAATCTGTAACTCAGCCATTTTATGTATAAATATAATTGATTTAAAATGCCACAAATTTTCAGTGCATGAAGATGGGTCATGTAGAAGACCCAGAAAGTCATTGTTGCAGTAATATAAAATAAAAAATGTCTTCAGAGTTAGTGAAGGTTCACAAAAGGAAGAAAGAACAAAAAAAAAGATAAATAAATGGCATACATGTACATGTTATTTTCCCTTTCAGCTTGAATGCCGAGTCCAGACTGTGAAGTTATATACAAAGATGAAGACTGAACCAGAATCGTTTTGGGTTGGCCTGATGAAGAAATACATGATAGATAAACCCCATGTTTTGGTAGGCAATAATCTTATACAAATTAACAGGCTTTTTATTGGTATAAGTAGTTTACTTGGTATTGTGCTCTAAACTTTACTGCTGATTGTAGAAATATTCTTTTTATCACTAGATACTTGCATTGAATCTTTCTGTTTTGTCACCTTTGAGGAATCTGGAAAAAAATGCATCTTGTGTATCATACAATACCCATGCCCAACCAATCATGGGATACCCAGGCCCAACCCATCATACAATATCCACACCCAACTCATCATGTGATACCCACGCAAAACCTTTCGTGGGGTACCCACGCCCAACCCACATTTGATTCCCATGCTCAACCCATTAAGTTACTCCCAAGTCACCATTTCCCTCCATACATGTACCATGTAGTGATAAAATAACGTAGCCTGTGTGTCTGATGATGCTCGACAAACCTGTTCATGGTTAAAAGTCAGTATAGGCTTAAGTTACTTTTCTGGCATGGATAGAATAATCATGCAACATGCATGGGTTAAAGTAAAAGTGAACTGCTCAAAATATCACCTTGACTTAAGATTTGAATGCAAGTAAAGAGTAATCAAGGCAGATTCATATATACATTAAAAGCTCACCCATACTGATTAATTATCTATACAGATAATAATCGTGTGGTGTCAACCTTAATGATTTGTTGTCTTATATTGAATAATGCATCTGAACTCTTTTCTTTTTTATACCCACGCTTGTTTTACCCTTGTCCGTGTGTGTGTCCGTCCATCCGTCTGTCCGTAACAAATTTCTGTTGCAGTTTTCTCAGCAACTATAATATGCAGAAGCCTGATATTTCACATATTGCTATACCCTATAGTCCCATATGGTGTAAAGCGATTTTATGCTCCTTGCTCATCTACTTCCTGTTTACCGAATATTTTTAGATTTTGTCACTATATAGGTGCATTACATCAACCAAACGACATCTTTATTTTCCGTCATAGTTTTCTAAGCAACTAGAGCATGCAGCCACCTGATATTTTGCATATTGCTTTATCCTATAGTCCCATATGGTGTAAAGCGATTTTATGCTCCTTGCTCATCTACTTCCTGTTTACCGAATACTTAGATTTTTACACATAGTTGACATGCATTCACAATTTCCGTCACAGTTTTCTCAGCAACTATAACATGCAGAAACCTGATATTTTGCATATTGCTTTATCCTATAGTCCCATATTGTGTAAAGCGATTTTATGCTCCTTTCTCATCTACTTCCTGTTTACCGAATACTTAGATTTTTACACATAGTTGACATACATTCACAATTTCCGTCACAGTTTTCTCAGCAACTATAAAATGCAGAAACCTGATATTTTGCATATTGCTTTATCCTATTGTCTCATATGGTGTAAAGAGATTTTATGCTCCTTGCTCATCTACTTCCTGTTTACCGAATACTTAGATTTTTACACATAGTTGACATACATTCACAATTTCCGTCACAGTTTTCTCAGTAACTATATGATGCAGCAGCCTGATATTTTGCATATTGCTTTATCCTATAGTCCCATATGGTGTAAAGCGATTTTATGCTTCTTGCTCATCTACTTCCTGTTTACCGAATACTTAGATTTTTACACATAGTTGACATACATTCACAATTTCCGTCACAGTTTTCTCAGCAACTATAAGATGCAGCAGCCTGATATTTTGCATATTGCTTTATCCTATATTCTCATATGGTATAAAGCGATTATATGCTCCTTGCTCATCTACTTCCTGTTTACCGAATACTTAGAAGTTACCAACACACAGGAAAGGAGGTTCACTTGATCATGTTTTTGTGAATAAAGACTTTGATGAATCAGAAATCACAGATGTAATACCTGTTCATTATTCTGATCATTTTCATATCCATCTAGCTGTGCCTTGGATGAAGTTGTATTAAGTTCAGGTAAATACTCGGAAAAATTTGACACTCTTTATACATATGACAATTGCAAATTACATTATGAAAGTCAAATTTCTGATAGCAGGGGTATCACTAGTGAGCATTAGCTCACAAATTTACTTGTTGACATTGAATTGAATTGAAAGTAAAAGCAAGTGCTTCAGAAAAATAATTTTGGAACAGTCACACATAATGAACTTGGTCATGATGTTATAGTAATGTAACCATATGCAGATCTCTTATTTTGATACATGTTAATTATTAAGTTTCTTTTTTTTATTTTGCAGATAATAGTTTTTTAATATCTTGTAATTACACCATGTAACTACGATTTTATACATGTTAAACAACAGAAGTATAATTTTGCAGATTATAGATGTTTTAATATTCTGTAACTAGACTTTGTTACCATGATTTAATACATGTTAAACAACAGAAGTATAATTTTGCAGATTATAGATGTTTTAATATTCTGTAACTAGACTTTGTTACCATGATTTAATACATGTTAAACAACAGAAGTATAATTTTGCAGATTATAGGTGTTTTAATATTCTGTAACTAGACTTTGTTACCATGATTTAATACACATTAAACAACAGAAGTTTTTATTGTGCAGATTATAGATGTTTTAATATTCTGTAACTAGACTTTGTTACCATGATTTAATACACATTAAACAACAGAAGTTTTTATTGTGCAGATTATAGGTGTTTTAATATTCTGTAACTAGACTTTGTTACCATGATTTAATACACATTAAACAACAGAAGTTTTTATTGTGCAGATTATAGGCAAGCCAAGTAAAGAAGAGCAAGAAGAACTTGCTAAGGCCGAGGATGAGAGGGTGGCCAAGCAGCGTGAGGCACTTGGAAAAGATGGTCTTCAGCAGAAAAATGAAAAGCTAGAAAAGGCAACAGCAGAGAATGAGGTAGGCACAAGAGATTGATTTTAGATCCACAATGCACAGTTAATGTCCAGTCAAGCAAACCTTTATACCAAAAAAAAATAAATAAATAAAAATAAAAAAATATATAAAAAAAAGAAGAAAAAAGAAAACTAACATCAGAGCTTAATCATTCTTAATTCTGTCCTTTCTGTGTATCTTGCTATGATCAAAAGATATACATAAAGAATAGATGCATGTTTGATTTTATAAATTGAATTAGCAGGTCAGAAACAGATTTGGTGAATTTCATTTAGAAGTGTATATAAAGGATATAGATAATAATGAGATTTTTTCTGGTAAGGTGTGGTGATATATATTTTGATTGTTTGTTTTCTAAGCAGTTAAGCTTTCTTTTCCTTTTACGTCCCCGAAAAGATCGTAATAGTTGCAGTGTCCATCCTATATTCCATCAGTCCCATCTTCTGTGCATCCCCCGGTTGTCCGTCCGTCCGTCTGTCCGTCACAAAATCGTGTCCGCTCTGTATCTTCCAAAGACCTTTAAGGATTTTTATGAAACTTGGGTCAGATGTTCACCTCATCAAGGCGACGTGCAGAACCCACTTTGCGGGTGTAGTGTCTCAAGGTCAAGGTCACACTTGGAGGTTAAATGTCAAATGCCACAAAATCGTGTCCGCTCTGTATCTTCAAAAGCCCTTGAAGGATTTTAATGAAACTTGGGTCAGATGTTCACCTCATCAAGGTGACATGCAGAACCCACTTTGCAGGTGTGGTATCTCAAGGTCAAGGTCACACTTGGAGGCTAAATGTCAAATGCCACAAAATCGTGTTCGCTCTGTATCTTCAAAAGCCCTTGAAGGATTTTTATGAAACTTGGGTCAGATGTTCACCTCATCAAGGCGACATGCAGATCCCACTTTGCGGGTGTGGTGTCTCAAGGTCAAGGTCACACTTGGAGGTTAAATGTCAAATGCCACAAAATCGTGTCCGCTCTGTATCTTCAAAAGCCCTTGAAGGATTTTTATGAAACTTGGGTCAGATGTTCACCTCATCAGGGGAGACATATTGTTTTTCCCCCAGTTGTCTGTCAGTCCGTCCGTCCGTCCGTCTGTCTGTCCGTCCGTAGGTCCGTCACTAAATCAAGCATTCACTGGATATCTTCAAGTTATTTCAAACCCCACAACTAGAAAACAAACTCTGATTGATCATATATATGTTAAGAGTGCTCCTGTTGTACATTGTGGAGTAGTTCCAACATACTACAGCTATCATGATGTAACGTTTCTCCTTATCAATGGAAATAGATTATACCTGAGTGCTTGAAGAAGACAACTTGTAACTGGCTTCATGTTTTTTGTCCATATCTATGAAACAGCACTGCCATCGACATGATTCCAACATGCTACAGGTACTAGACTGAATGAATACAACCATTTTGTACAAAATGAAACAAGGTTTCTGCTCAATCCTTTCTTGACAGAGTATGAGTTTCTTGTTCATCATGTACATTTGACAAAAATATCCCCCTTATTTTACAATCGTCTGACTCAATACTGCCTGCAGCAACTGGCTGGGGGGAGACATATGTTTTTGTTCAATCAAAAACCCATTTCTAGTTCTTATTTGATTTTCATCAAACTTTCACACAGTGTTCATTATCAAGTGCAGCAGTGCATATACATGTACTCAGGCTTTAGTGATTTGATCATTCTTGGCATAGTTATTGCCTTGTGTTAAATTTTTCTTAACATTGCTTGTGTGTGCACCTCTTCCAACAATTCTCATATGATGTTCACCAGGCTTCCATAGAGTGATCATTGTCAAGTGCCACAGTGCATATACTCGGGCTTTTACAGTTTGATCATATGTGGTGGAGGTTTTGCCCTTTAATTCATTTTACTTAATATTGTTTTTGTGTGCAACTCCTACAATTTCTGTTTTTAAACACTTTTTCTATAAAAGACATGTGGTGACCTATGGATAAAAAACAATCAGTATCTTTTGAAACACATGGGTTTTGAAAATTTTTTAATTCTACTAGCCATGCAGATAGATGAAGGACATATACCCCTTGATGTCTGGGTACTTATTTCAGTTCACAGACAGCAAAAATTTTTGTCACAAATGATCCAAATAATATCAAGTTATAAGCTACCATGACTGTGACCATTGCCATGTTTTGTGGGCATTCATGTCTGTGACAAATTTCTAATTATTAGCTATTTTAGTTGAATTATGTCTCACACCTTGTCTGTGCACCTGCCAATTCGTCTTGACAACTCCAAAAATTAGAATTATAAAATTTTTAGTTCATTTTTGTTTAAGTTTAATTTTTATATGCTCAAACGGGCAAATTATGTCATTTGTCATAAAGACTTCAGAATTCATAAAATGGTTGCACACATTGAGTACATGACCCCCTATTGATTTTGGGGTCAGTAGGTCAATGGTCAAGGTCACAGTGACCTAAGCACTGAAAACTATTTCCGCTGTAAAACTTTATAACCATTTTTTGTCACACAGACTTGAAACTTCATATGATTATTGATTACATTGAGAAAATGACCCAAATACATCTTAGGATCAGTATGTCACAATGACCGAAACACTGTAAAGCATTTCTGCTGTATAACTTGGCAACTACTTCCCATACAGACTTCAAACTTCTTAGGATGATTGCCATCATTGATTACATGACCCCTATACTTTTCGTGGTAAGTACATAAAAGGTCAAGTCACAATCAACTAAATAATCAATATTTCTGCACTTTAACTTGATAACCATGCATCACAGCATGAACATCATAACTTCTGAATGATTGACATTTATTAATCCCCTTCTGCAAAGCGGGGAGGAGATTATAGGAATGGCCTCCGTCTGTCTGTCCGTCCATCTGTCCGCACTACCGAAAAGAAATAGTGGGCCATCTAACTGTAAACATAACAAAAGAGAACAATAGAGTTCATTCCGTAACAATAGAATAAGGGGCCAAATGGCCCTATATTAAACAAAAGAAAATAACAAAAGAAAAGGCCCTCTATCAAGTTTCGGCCGAATGTCCGTCCTTCTGTCCTTCAAAAACACTCGTGTCCGCTCCATAACATTTAAACTGCTGAAAATTTTTTTAAATAACTTGGCACAAGTGATCACCATTATGAGACGATGTGCAGAGTGCAATAACTGGGTTGCTACCCCCAAGGTCAAGGTCACACTTAAAGGTCAAGTGTTAAAAAGTCTACATATGGTGTCTGCTCCATAACTTTTAAACCGCTGAAAATTTTTTTAAATAACTTGGCACAAGTGATCACCATTATGAGACGATGTGCAGAGCTCAATATTTGGGTTGCTACCCCAAAGGTCAAGGTCACACTAAAAGGTCAAGTGTTAAAAGTCTACATATGGTGTCTGCTCCATAACTTTTAAACCGCTGAAAATTTTTTGAAATAACTTGGCACAAGTGATCACCATTATGTGACGATATGCAGAGCGCAATAATTGGGTTGCTATCCAGAAGGTCAAGGTCACAGATAAAGGTCAAATATCCACATTTCATGTCTGCTCTATAACTAACTAACTTGGCTTAAGAACAGTTCTTTAATTACTTTGCACAAATGATCACCACCATGACACGATTTGCAGAACCCAACATCCAATTTGCTACCCCCAAGGTCAAGGTTAAATGTTCTCCATAATTTGACTTTATGGAAGATTTTAAATAACTTGGCACAAATAATTACTATCATGAGACTATGTGCTTATAATATGCATGGCACAACATCAAGGTCATTGTTGGTTAAAGGTCAAGAAGTACACATTCATGTCCACTGCCGAATGGGATTTAGCTGTCCTTCAGACTGCCTTGTACAAATTACAGTCCATTCGCAATGCTACCAATGTGCATTGAACCCTGTAAAATTTGCGTAACATTGCGTTTTTCGTAGAAACGCATTTTTATTCTTACATGTTGTTGATACCATCGTTAACTGTCAGTGTCGTTATATATTGTTGTCGTGATATGTCGGAGTCAATTACAACTTAAATAATTAAGAAGAATGGAACATTTGGTGCGTATTTACATGTTATCAATCAATACAACATAAATGCATATATAAAACAATTTTACAATTGACATAATGTCTTAGAAAAATAGCACTGAATAGATATTATGACCCAACCCTTTCAATGGATTACTAGGAATTTGTCAGTTGATAAAATTCTGATTCAGCAATCCTCCAAGAAAATCTGGGCCCTTGACTGAATTGCTCAGGATGCTGATATCAGTTTACTGATATAATATTGAGAATTACATATTATGTTTATGTTTGTATTCTTTGTAAGTTATTGCAGATTTTAATTGCTAAATCAAGAATGTTAAGTGATACAACTTGTCCAGATTTTATACCATTTGAAACTTTTTACATGCTATACCTAAAGAAGTTTTGTATAACAATCAAACAAACCTGCTTGTTGTTTGCATCATATTGTGCCACTGTTGCTTGGGCCGATAATTGCTTAATAACAGTAAACACAAGGCCATCTGCCCGAGCAACAGGTATCACTAAAAGAGGTGTGAAAACATCTGCCAGACGGCGATTCACTATATTGCATCTTTATTTCACTGTTAATAACATTATGGGATTGTGATAATTGTTTGCTCAATTGCATTTTTTCGTGTAATGGCATTTTGTTAAATCGCATTTTATCATAATTGAATAAAGAAGAAAAAATGACCTGATCGATCACTTTTTTCGTAGTACACCGTTATTTCGTTATACTGCGATTCATAACAGCGCAATTGGACTGTATAAAACCTTAAATTCACATATGATAAAGATCTATAAAACTCTAAAATCAAAATTATAAAATGTTAAAAATCAAAATATTATAAATCAAAAACAAAAAAATCAAAATTTAAAGCAAATCATTTAATTCCAAAGCCTTAGGTTTCTTCCCTTATATCACAAATGCATCATACTTAGAAAAAACACCCTACGGGCATAAAATGCTCCATCCAGCGGTGCTCTTGTTTTATTGTTTTTATTTTTCCTTTCAGAAAGAGGCACCAGACTCATTACTAACCAGTGTCGATGTTCCAAGTGTGGATTCCATCAAATTTCATCCCATAGGTCCAAGCTGTAACAGGAAGTTGAGTGAGATTCAGAAGGAGGCTGAGAAACAGAATCCTAACTTTCCATTGGATGATATCCCATTCAGATTTCAGCTAGATGACATTCATACAAACTTTGTACAGGTAAGAAATACAAAGATCCTTGTTTTACATTTATTTCTTAGATATGGCTGTAAGTGCCATTCTAGTAAAACATGAATCCCACCCTAAAAAGACATTTGACAAGAAAAGACACCCCCTCACCCCTCCCCCCCACTCAAAAAAGAAAAATCTTGCTTTCCTTGGGTAGGATACATGTATGTGTTTAACTGGAATGACCCTTATGTATTTTGTTTTATCTCGAACAGAATAGAATTAAAAGTTGAAAAGTGGAATGGCTGCGGGGGATTAAGAATCTACAATGGGCTCGATCATTTTTTAATTTTTTTTTATAGAAGCCCATTTTTGCTGAATCACATCTTGTTTTTTGTTGGGTTTTTTTATTTGCTGAATGTACTGGAAGGATCAAAGAATGTTTACACCCTTATTATATTCTTTTACAATTCTGTGAAGCTACAATAATCTTTGTATGTTGTAGATGCATCTGATGTTAGATTCTTCATGTGTACCACAAGAGCTGAAGTACTTCCTACCACTGTATTGTGAGATACTGTTTGAGAGCCCAGTACTGAGAGATGGAGGTAGGTTAAAAATGTTTTATCCTGACTTACCCACCCCCCACATACACACACCCTCCCCTCTGTTCCTCTGTTACTGAGCTAATCAGATAAATCTCTAGATTCATTTTTCACATAAGCTTGTATGCTAGTTGTTGGTTCAAAGATAACCAGTTTTTAGATGAAAGATACCAACAGTTAAATTTAGTTTAGAAAAAGGTTTATTGAATATTACCAGAAAAATATTGCAACCAAAAATGCAAGAGACTTGACACTGTTAAAATAGACCTATTAATAATTTTCCTGTTAAAATAGACCTTTTAATAATTTTCCCCTATTTTCACCTCCTTGGGGATGTAGGAGGTACATAAATTGCAGTGTATTGTCTGAATCTTAGGGGTCTTAGTTGCTCATCAGGGAATAAAAAAAAAATCTTCCAGGAAATAAAATCCAGTTAAGTCTGTTCCCAGTGAGGCATCCTACCTAAGCACAGCTAAGCAAAATCCCACCTATTTAATTTCTTGTGCAATCTAATGTATCCTGTTTGCCTCCAGACAACCCAGGCCTCTTTCTCAAGACTTAGTGGGGCATAATGTTTATAGGAATGAAATGTGTGGGAAAAAAAGTGATTAGTTTAAATTTGTATCATTCTGTTACAGTGTTGATACCGCATGAGGAAGTGATTTCCCAGTTAGAGGCTGATACACTGAGTACTGAGACATGTCTTGGAGTAGACGGGGGCAATTTTAGTTGTGGGAATTTTCCTCAGGTGGTCAAGCTTAAAATACAGGTGAGTAGTTATTATTAAAAGTAATGATAAAATAATGATAATCATATGATGAGAAATATTTGTAATAATGATGAATAGTAATCATTACAGAATTGATAAAAGTGATAACAATGATTATAATAAATATAGCCTGCTTTTAAAGAAACAAAATACCCAGTAGGAAAAATAGCAAATTTTAAAGACCAGTTTGAACTACTATCTACCCTCATATTGTACTCAATCTAAGTAAACTTGATAGAGAATATTTGGCATTGCAATGAAGCCAAATCAGACTATTGGTATAAATTTAAAGGACTTGTTGAGGGACTGTAATTTTGTCCACTGCATACACAAGGTATAATATTTATTCTGAGCATGTGTCAGTTTGACACAAGATACACATACTGTCCACATGTACACTTATTTTTTGTTAAAAATCTTTTTGTGTAAAGGTTGAGAAGGAGAAATATGAGTTAGGAGTAAAATGGTTACGTGAAATCCTCTACCAGACCAATTTTCCGGCAGAGCGAATCAAGGTCATTGCTAAAAGGATGAACAGTGACATCAACATGTATAAGCGAAAAGGAAACGCTGTGCTTAAAGCCCTGATAAGGAGTATTGTGTACACGCAAGGTGAGTCGTAAACATTGGACACGGAGATACTGTGATTGTTTCAGCATGTTTTTCTGGACCTGCCCAGTTTTGACATGTCCCCTTCGCCCTTTTCTGCTTGTCTGCCCTTTTGTCGGTCCTTCTGTCACTCAAGTCTGTGTGATGTGTATTTCAGAAAGAATGTTAGTTTAGAAAAATACATGATTATTTGCAGAAATATTTGTCAGTGAATGAAATTTTTCACATAGGATTCTGTTAATTGTGAACCTCAGATATAGAAGAATCTTACTTTTCTATTGTTCTGCATCTCTCATTAATAGCGAAAATGTTGGAGAGTACAGGTTGAAATTTCAGGGTACAATATATGTTTCTGTCATAATTCTTTCCATCATGTTTTCACTGTACAAATGAATAGAGCATTTATTTTATTAACTTTGCAATATTTATCTCCTGATAACTTTAGTCCCCTTTTCTTTACTTTCAGACTGCAACCATCAAGTTAATAGTATGCTGAGACAAAATAGGTTCTTGGAAAATTTGCTCAAAACTCTGGAGTCTGACCCGAAACAGGTAAAACTTTCTTTTTCTCAATACAATGAATAATGAAGTGGTGTTATACATTACTAAGCTTTTTATAAATAGAAAATAACATCGTTAAGTTTCTAGATTATGAGTTAAGGTTTTGCTATGCAACCAATGTTGTTACTGGACTAAAATGTAAAAAAAAACGTGACTTGGTTATGTTTAAATACAAATCTAGAATGTCTTACCACACAAACATTAAAAACCTGATTCTGTGCATTAGTAAATGCCCTGATGGTTTTTAGCTGGACTATACAAAGTATATGGAGAGCTGTCCTACTCACCCGTGCATCCGCGTATGCGTCCTGATTTCTGATTTAAGTTTTTGTACAGTAAAATATTTTTTATCATAACTTTATTTCTTTACGGATTTACTTCAAACTTCAAATATATGTTCCTTATCATCTCTCATATCATATGTGGTAAGGTTCTTAACTCTAGCACCCATATTTCCAGAATTATATCCCCTTTAAGCTTAGAATTCTCTTTAAAATTTGTAATATTTTGCTATAACTTCTTTATTTCTTGAGGGATTTTCAATGATAAATTGATAGATATTATATGATAATTCATCTACCATGGAGAAAATTCTTGTCTGTATATCTATAGATCTTTAATAAAATTGATTTTTTAATAGTTATCCCTTTCTTAACTATCCAGTACTTAAATAGAGGAGCATGCTGTCTCCACTGACAGTTCTTGCTATAATAAATAGAATTGCAATTTTAATCCTATCTCATCTTCCTTTCATATCAAAAAGTTCTGAGGTGGATAGATGAAAGTTTGTAGCACACTGTAATATTGGTGTTTTGTAATCCATCATATCCATTGTTTCAGCTATACCTATCTTAAATTTACTTAAGTCAGGCCCAAGCTTGCTGCATAGCAGGCCCAAGCTTGCTGCATAGCAGGCCCAGGCTTACTGCATAGCAGGCCCAGGCTTCCTGCATAGCAGGCCCAAGCTTGCTGCAAAGCAGGCCCAGGCTTACTGCATAGCAGGCCCAAGCTTGCTGCATAGCAGGCCCAGGCTTATTGCATAGCAGGCCAAGGCTTACTGCATAGCAGGCCCAAGCTTACTGCATAGCAGGCCCAAGCTTGCTGCATAGCAGGCCCAAGCTTACTGCAAAGCAGGCCCAGGCTTACTGCATAGCAGGCCCAGGCTTCCTGCATAGCAGGCCCAAGCTTGCTGCATAGCAGGCCCAGGCTTACTGCATAGCAGGCCCAGGCTTACTCTTCATTTCTGCATTGAAAATTGTAAAATATCAAGGTATGCAACAAAACCTTATATTCTCAAGGTCTAGGTGTATGCCAAAATGTTATGTAATAAGAGTAAAATAGTTTTCCAAGGAATTGTTTTTCTAGACTTCTTTAGCATAGCAAATTGGCATAAACTTCCGTACAGGACCTTAGTGCTCTATGAAGGGTCATAATCAAAGTTTGGAATCCAAACTATTATTTAATACATATTACTTAACAGTACAGTAGTTACTCATTCTTGAATAAGCCATGAGTTTTCTTTTTTCCAATTCAGGTTGAAGAAAAATTGGAAGAAGTTCGCCGGCTTCTAACAAACCCATCTAATCTCACTGTTCACATGTCTGTTGATGTACAGAAGTTGTCGGCAAATGGTTACACACCAGCAAAAGTCTGGTCCACCTTAGTGCCAAAAGATTGGCAGGTTACAACAAGCCAAATCAATGAAAACAGGCAAGTAAAAAACAGCAACACTCTACCATATTAAGTGTTCAGACAAACAGTTATTAGTATTTGCTGTTAGTAAATTAGGTATTTGGTTCTCCTGATTGAACATGTTTTCCGCAGTTATTTTTACAATTCACCAAAGACCTAAAGAAACCCCTTTATGATCTAATGGAATACTGTGCGTTTTAAATAATTGATGTGATATAAGCCCTGTTCTTTGTTTGAGGGCATTCGTATTGGACCCGAGGCCAAGGGCCAATATGACTGTCCTGAAGACCAAATTGAAATAACTGGTCTGTATCAATTCAGTTGTTTAATGACAATTTTATTTCATAACATTTCCAGAGTTTGCTTGCCCTCCATCTTGTGCTTGTGTTCATGTGAGATGCAAGTTGTGAATAAAAGCAAATTGGTTTTTCAAAACCATACTAAGGCCATATACAACCTGTTTGGGTAGTCAGTTCGTACTGCTAAACTGGATAAAAGTAGAAAGATTAATTTATTTCTAAGTCCTGAAACTTGATACTATCACTTGGAAAAGAAACTGGCTACCTTTTAAAATTGAACACTGTATCAATTTTTCAGACCTGATCTATAAGCCAAAATGTATAATAACCACTAAATGTCTTAATTGGCAATCATTATTACATGATGAAACGATCATTTTTGTATAAAAAGAAAAAAAAAATTATTATGAAGATTTTGAATAAGTTGTTGGTGCCATTTCGACAAGCAGAATTCATTTTGGAGAAAAATGCATGCTGTACTGCATAATGCAGGTTTGTTTTGTTTGGTCAGGCTTGATGTGAAAATACAGATATACTGCTGAACGTAGACGTCATCAGCCGAGTACCCATCTGTCACTGGATGTTTCGCCCCTTATCTCGGAACATCCTCTAGATGGTGGGGCAGGTAGTGTTGATCAGGTACTACCTTGTCTACGATGGCTGCCAGGTTGGTTCATTGCGTCTTAGCCAGAGCCAACTGGATGCTCTTTCTGCAGCTTTGCCAAGAGCATGTGCTGCGGTTTTCCGGGCTCCTCCTTTGTTGCCCACTGCTCTCAGCATTTTCCAAACTGACTGTGATGGAAAACCTCTGCATCCAACTTCTACTGGGAAGACCCATGTCTTCCATCCTCTATCTCTACAAGTGTCTGCCAAGTGTTGGTATTTTCCCTTCTTGGTCTCATGCGACTCTTCTACTCTCTCTTCCCAAATAGTAGATGAGATATATTTGAGACAGTCTGCATATGAGACTTTTGCAACATCTTGTCTGTCTGCCGTGAGATTTTGTAAGATTGTACAAGGAGCCAGTCTTTGGTATTTAATGTCTTTGATCTGAATAATAACTCTTTCTTTCTGGTTACAGATTGCAAGTGGATCTGAAGTCTAGCTTCTAGAATTGTTCTTAACCCTGAATATGCTGAAATTTTGTAATGGATTTGCCCAGCTTTGAATTTGGAACAGTCCATTCAAGTTTAAGGGATTTCAATATCAAAATACAAAAATGGAGCTACCAACAGTATAGAGCCTGGTCAGACTGCACAGATGTGCAGGCTGGCTTGGCTCTATACTGGTGGCAAAGGCTAATCACTTTCGGTTCCAGCACGTTAAGGGTTAAACATTGTTTGATGGCTAATAGGCTTGAGAAATGGCCAGATTTTCAACTTTTCCAGTGATTAAAAGATGTAAAATATGAAGTCGATAAAATTGCTTATAAGAATGAAATGAAAAAACAGAAAGTCTTATTCTTGTTCTAAAGAGAATTTTTTTATTTAGATGAGGTTTAATATATTTATGATCCAATTTTTAATGAAAAAATTCTCTAAACAAAGATGCTTTCTCTAGAAACAAAGATGTTTTCTCTTAGTGTTGTTGTATTTATAACAAATGGTTAAATATAATTATTTGAACAGCTGTGTTATGAAGAAGACTTACGAGTATGTGGTCCCGCTGTCTGACTGTAAACAGAGATCAGTGATAGTCGGAGTGGGCTCAGTCGAGTCATCTTACCTTATACAGGCCAGTTGACTTTTTTCTACCAGATTTGTAATTTAGATGACCATGATGGTTTAGGAGTGGTTGGTCATCCTGTATTGCCTGATCCAGACCTCGAAAATTTAAATGCTGCATTTGAATGTATTCATGCGTTAACAGCATAAACATTTTAAGTTTACACTCTTTTTCACTAGTATTGCATAGATCTAATAAATGGCTGATAATGTCACCATGTCCTTAGATTCGCAGGACTTATTTTGTTACATAGCCTGATCTGGTATGCATGAAGAAATGGTAAAATAACTGAGTTGAAAGTCAGATTCCATATTTCTTCCTTTACTTATTTCTCTAAGTCTACTAAGTCCAGCCTTACATAACTTACAGTTTTCAATGAATTTACCAAGCTCAGTCTAACATAATATTTGTTGTTTCACCTGAAGGCAGTTGAATGTGTCAAATCTTACCTACATGAGGACCTAGCTGCTATTATGGTGTTCCTTCAGTACCTCACTCAGCTGGAAGGGCCAATGTGGAGACAGATAAGGGGCCTTGGACTTTCCTACCACTACAGGTAAAGTGTTTTGTCACAGGTAGAACCTATGTTCATGACGCTAAATGTTGTATATTCTGATTTTACACCATGGAAAAACTATCATTTTGTTTTATAATTTCTGTTATCTTTACAAAATGACTGTGGAAAATCATCAAAGATTGGAAGTAGATATTTTTTTCAGAGCCTCGGTTCTGCCAAATACATTTACTCGAGGGCTAGATCTCCTCAGGCCTAGATCTGTGGAAGGCTAGATCTCCTGACCTGAACTTAAGATCTGTGGAAGGCTAGATCTCCTGACCTGAACTTAAGATCTGTGGAAGGCTAGATCTCCTGACCTGAACTTAAGATCTGTGGAAGGCTAGATCTCCTGACCTGAACTTAAGATCTGTGGAAGGCTAGATCTCCTGACCTGAACTTAAGATCTGTGAAATTCAGTGGTTTTTTTATTACATTCAGTATGTCTTCCTTGAGTTTTCTTATGTTTTTATGACATAAACTATGATAAAGGTGTTCAGTTAAGAGTCTTTTTCAGTGTGTTAGCACAAAATTCGTTAAGACAAGATTGCTGATGATGTCGGCTTGACTATAAACAGTGTAAAATCTCATCTTACATGGGGGATGTATCTCATGTCTCTTGTGTAAAGAACTCGAGAAAGCCTGATCTGGTATGCTAAAAATAAACTGCTGTTCTGTATTTCAGTATGTATACTGCACCAGAGTCAGGTTTACTGTACTTTCTACTGGCCAAATCTACACACATTGTAAATGCTTACAAAGAAGGAAGAGATATAGTGGTAGGTGCATGAATATTCCATAACTTACAGTTACAATAAAATACCTCAACCACATTCCACAGTTTATACAGGGACCACGTTTTCCTGTCATATTGAGGGCGGATTTTACTTTAATTGCCTCCTAGCCTGGATATTCCATTTAGAACTGCACTTTGTGAATATGTTAATCTTAGCAAGGGAAATAACTCAGAAGAAAAGGATTCCTTCTATCTATCAGATGTGAATATATTTTACAAATTTACTTATTTTTTCAGATGAATTTCTTAAATGGCAAGACAGAAATGAATGACATAGAGCTTGAGTCAGCCAAAAGTAGCCTAACATTTGAAGTTATAGAGAGGGAAACCACCCTGTCAGATGTTTCTACACAGTCTTTACTGGCCTATTTCAGAGAAGTTCCTCATTCATATAATAAGTAAGGATTGATTTTTTTATTCAGTTTAAATACAGTTTTTCAAATTAACGACATACATGTACCTGGCAATTTTTTAATTAAACAACTTTCTTCATTGTGGAACCATTAATTTAGATCCAAAGAACTGATTGGACCAATTTTAATGTACTTTTTTGTGGTACTTTGAGATTGTTTTTTATGCAATTCACTATTTATTGATAGTGGAATCAATCTTATATGTGTATCAGCAGCCGCACATGACAGCCCCTGACATCCTGACGAATACTTGTACCTGGTGGAGGAATTGTTTGGGATTTGAACCCAGGTCCTCGAGGCTCAACCAACTGGAAACAGAAGCGAAAGCAAACGTTTTGAACTCTTCGTTACCTGTTGTAGATCTCATAGGCTAAAAATATTAATGTTTCCAGTAACAGTGAATTGCCTTTTGCATTTTAAAACAATGCTAACTTTTTTTTGTTGTATGTGAAAAACAGCTCATAAGAGGTTTCATATCTGGTATTCTAGGCCTTTGGTCTATACCCGCAAGACTCAAAATTGAATTTGCTGCTATTTACAGGGACGTGGTGAAATTGATATCCACGGTGACACTGGATGACCTTAAGAGGGTCGGTGCCAAGTATATTAGTGCCCTCTTCAATGAGAAGGAAGTGCGAAGAGTAGTTTGTTGTAATCCATCCAAGGTCACTGAGGTCGTTCAGTCCTTTAAAGAGTAAGAATTTTGTTACAGTTTCTCGACTATCAGTCAGTTAATTTGTCTTCTCTTCCCGGACTCTGATTTACCGACCGTTTGACATCTGGAAATGTCTGCATACATGTTTACAGTAAACACCTGTGGTTTCAGTTTTATGCTTTTGTTTTTGTGTTCTTGTAAATTAATCATGAATACTTACAATTCTGCAGTATTTATTTTTCTTTACTTTCAGGCTAGGCATTGAGATGCAGGTCATACCAAACTTGGATGAAGAATTTCTTTGTGCCTTATAGAGATACAAGAAGAAGAGACGGAAAAAAATGAAATTTATAAATTGACATGTGACAAAATGGCATTATTTGACCTAAACATGAACTGCATCAGTTAACAAACATAATTAAAAAATAAATTAAAAAAATAAAAAAACAGTAATTCACAGCTGTACATGGTACCTTATCGGTAGATCTCGCCTTTTATATTTTTCAAAAAGAAGAGTAACAATTTTTTGCATGGGGACCTCTGAATTTCGACCAGACTTGTGCCAGCCAGTCGGTAGAGCATCGGACCATCCCCTTTCAATCCCCATCAGGGCCAGCAAAATTTCTCCGTGATAATTGATCTATCGATCAATTTTGTCCCTCACCTCTGAAGCAAGTGAGGAAGTAGTTGGTCACCTGCGGAGAAATTGGTTAGTAAACTGGTTGGGTACCCAGGAACACTGGTTAGGTGGACTGACCGCCGGGATATGAGCTTAGCTGTTAAACTGGCATTAAACCCCAATAAAACAAAATAAAACAAATCAAAAAGTCTTCCCCATTTATCAATCTCTTTTAAATCAGTGAAACCATATGGAAGCCAATTCTTAGGGACAGAAATAAAAGCTAACTAGTTTTTTCATATTTTTGTTTAGATCTCAGTACTGTCTGTGTTAACCCTAGACATTCTTGTATAAACTGAAAATTTGTCATCATTTAGACTTATCTCCCCTTAATGCTGTATTCTTTTGCTTTGTGATGTTTTAGTCTATGCAAAGAAAATGTTTAAAAGTTCACAGGTGATTCTGTTGTGGTTATAATTCAATCAATAACTTAAAATTTTGTCAGTTTATTGAAAGAAATGGTTTAGAGAAACATAGTTAAACAAATTAAAAAAAAAAAACTAGTCATGTGTAAGTTTATTTATCCATGTAAAAAGCTACCCAATGACCTTGAAATTTATATACATGTATGTGATGCATAGTGCAAGACAAAGAAATCATCAAATTCAAAAGACTCCTTTTTTTATTTCTTTCCTTTTTTTTAAACATCCAGTGAATGTCCAAACATCAAAGCATGGTTCATATTATTATAACATTATACATAGATGCTTTGTTAAAAAGTGTAACAGGAACCATTAATATTAAAACATGGGTAACTAGCTGCGGAACTGACTAGACACATATATCCAGAAAAGGTCACCGGGTAAACATTAATTTCGTCTGAAATGTTTCTAAAGTTCAATTTTTTATAAGCACCCCTGCCCCCTCCCTCTACCCACTATCCCCTTCTAATTTCAACAGTAAAATGATGTTCCCAAACTCTTTAGGCTCGCTTGTCATTTGCATAACACTTTAAAATTTGCCCCTATCAAGAATTCTTGAATGGTGGTAAGTTATCTGTCTGTAAATAACAACTTCTCTCTGTTTAAAGCTGCCTTCCTTAAAAAAATGTTTATATAAGACATAATCTAAAATTTTCAGTATTCTGATTTTCCTAAAAATCATGGAAATGTAACTGAATTAGTTATTACCATATGTCAAGGTGTCAGTGTCGTAAATTTTAATTACAACTCGCAAACTGAAAGCATTTTATTAGGGCCGGGAACGAATAAGGAATTTGATGTTCGAATATTCGTTTTCCATGTTCGAATATATTCGAATATTCGTTTTTACAAAATTTGATCCAATATTTCTCTTTTACGTAGTATCCGAAATTGATTAGGTCGAATACTTTACTACTTTAATATGCTGAAATAATCGACGATTAAGAAGACCTTTATTATTATGTTAAAGTTTTTTGTTTTATTGATTGTAAATCGATATATTTGTTTATATTCTTACTTTTGAAATAAATTCATAATTTGATTGTCAGTTTATCCGGCTGCTGATCATTTGTCTTATTAACGGGAGGTAACTCATATGACTCGACTGACCGTGAATCATCGCTCTTACGAACAAGCTGAATATTTGTTTATGTTCCCCTCCTTTTGCAGTATTTCAGCTTTTATCATTTGTTCCTGGGTCACACCAGTACTTGATTACAGCAATCATTAACGTGCATTGTTGCACTAAACTATCTTTTCCGGACAGTAATCCTTTAGACTTATCAATAGAACGTGAAAACTAATTCCAAACACGTGACGGCATTGCGATATATTGACTTTGATTTTTTCAACAGAGTGAGAAAGATACGTCCAAAATCATCCCTTAAAAAATCTGAAAACAATGTTTGCAAAAAGTTATTGGTTCCGAGTAGAGCTTTAAATTTCCATTGGGTGAAAGAGTTAATTTTAGAGTGAATATCGATTGGTCGATTGTTCTAGAATGATTAACAGGATTAATACGTGCCGATTTATTCCTCTTCACAAATATTAACACAATTATCGATTGATCGGAAAGATTAAAGCACAGAAAACAATAAAGTAAGATAATTAAAGTCGGAAATATTACATTATAAACTGTTAGACAGGTAAATTACAAACTGTGAAACGGGTGCCCTTTCGATCAACTATACCCCAAACTTTTCACAGTTAATTGGCGATAATCGTTGACACGCGTTATACAAACATATGAACACCTGGTCAAGTGAAGGTCAAGGGTTTAATTTACGATCTTTGACATTTAAAAGTAAAACAAAAATGAAAAAAAATCAAAACCTTTCCTTTTATTGAATATTCGTATTCGTTTTTCAACGTTCGAATATTCGGTCGTGTTTCGAATATTCGAATATTCGATTATAATTCCCGGCCCTACATTTTATTGAATTTAGTCTTTATATAAAGAGTTGTTCCTTTTTTGGAAGGATAGCCATTTATTAGAAATGCACTTACTTTGTTCCTTTAAGGTTTAAACACACACCATTTTAACAATCAGCTACTAAAATATATATGTATATAATGGTAAATTTAAGGGCATGTCCCATAAATGATTAACATCAAGACATTTGAAGGTATACTTAATGTCTTGGTGTAGTCCTCAATGTCAACATATGTTCTAGGTGTTACACATTCTATGGAATGTTCAAATAGCCCATGTTGAGTTACAAGTTGATATCACACGTAATTATGTACACATTACAGCATGTACCAATTGTTGCCTGAAGACACTGTATTCCTGAAGGCCGACACTTGTTACATATGCAACACATTCTATGGTACAAGTATGTGCAAAACGTCTTCATTTCCGATCCCCGTTCTTATCACAAATAATGATTTACACACTACAGCATGTACTAACTGTTGTCTGAAGACTGTATTCCTGGACATCAACAAGTTTCGCCAATGTTACACATTCTATAGAATGTTCAAAGCATCTTTGTTCGGTACCCCGTTTATATCACACATATTAATGTACGTTAACACATTGCTCTCGTACAACCCATACCGATCGTTGCTCACAGAAGTGATATAGTCATGTAAGTCAGCGTATGCATCCCAGAAACTGAAATGCCCTTTGGCTTCCATGCTGTATACCCCAGCTGAAATAATAAAAAAAAATCTTGAATAACTTTAATCCCGAAAACAAAATTTGACACCAATAGCAAATTCAAGGAAATTTCACACAGATTATTTTCCCAACAAACTGTTGCCAGAGAAGAAATTAAACTATTTTTTTGTTGTTTCTGTACACAGAGAATTTAATCCTGACCACTCTAAATAACTAAAATGGACTTGTCCATCTTTCAATTTGGACAGATCCATTAATTGTTTATGGGGGTGCTTATTGAAAATTTACTAACTGAATGGCGAATAGTGCAGACCATGATCAGACTGCACAGATCACAAAGGCAGAGTCAATGGTTTCCAGCAGGGTAAGGGTTAAACTGTGACCACTCTATTCCAAAACATCTTAGATGCCTACACTGAAATAATTTTAGACCAAACACTAAGACATGCTTAACCCCTATACCTGTAACCCTGAGTTTGGACAAGCTGGGACTGAATTTATTCATACCTTTCTCAGAGTATTTAAAAAATTAAAAGAGAATAAATCTCTTAAAATGAACTGTTATAACGATCCAGTGCATGATTATCTACTGAGGAAATTCATATAAAAAAATGTAGGAAAAGTATTTTAGCAGCAAAGCTAGATTTTTTTCCAAGTTAAGGGCATGTATAGAAAATAGTTATTGCTTTAACATGATTTCAAGTTAAAAATATTCATGGATGAACAAATGGTGATACTTTTTAAAGTTTATTTCCAGGCTTTTATTTAGTGTGGCCAAGCATAAAAGAAGATTCATCTTGAATGAGCTCTTAAATATGGAACCACAGGTCTTTCCTGTAAGTTCTGTTGACTAATTCATATTCTGTATGTTCTTAGATATATATATATAACTTGACATTTTTATCAAATTTAAACACCTATCAATGTTTTGCCCAAATGAAGGGGAAGCAGGCTGACGCAGGGAGATTTGGCATTTTTCAGAGTCTAAATCCCAGTTGCAATTTGTCGAAAATGCTACAGTGAGAAATGCTTTACATATCAAATAAACTATGATCTTAAATTCAACAAAAGCCTAATTCCCACAACTAGGAACCAGGGCTCTGAAAATTTTCATATCTCGATCTGTCCGAGAAAAATTAAACACCCACCTATCAATGTTTTGCCCCAGGGAGGGGGCAGCAGGCTGACCCAGGGAGATTTGGCATTTTTCACAGTCAAAATCTAAATAGCAATTTGTCGAAAACCCTACAGTGAGAAATGCTTTACATATCAAACTATGATCTAAAATTCGACCAAAGCCTAATTCCCAGGACTAGGAACCAGGGATTTGGAAATTTTCATATCTTAATCTGTCTGAGAAAAATTAAACACCCACCTATCAATGTTTTGCCCCAGGGAGGGGGCAGCAGACTGACCAAAAGAAATTTGACATTTTCCCTTTTTCAGAGTCAAAATCCCCAATCATGCGCGGCCATCAGTTCACTGGTATTTTTTTTCTATTAAATATTTCGAAAAAAAAAAGACAATAGGAATCCTTGCAGAAAACAGGTATTACAGAAAACTTGTAGGTAACTAAAAGCCAGTCAGTAACTTACGTTTTTTCCACTCAGGATGTTTCATATTGGATTCCTCCATGTCTGGACACTGGTCAAGCACAGGAATCCAGGGGATGTCCGTAAACAACTTCCATTTACTGCCATCACAACTTACCCCTAAAGTAGTCAAGAAGCAAAACATTTTTCCAGTAAGATTGCAAAAAAAAGTTACAAACTCTTGTTAACCATGCATCACTGTGCAATATAATTACAATTGTATGCAGATTAAATGGAAATTTTCACTGCCCTGTGACAGTGGCATCTCCCCTTATCCTGTCATGGCCAAGCAGCTATTTACAGATGCAATAAACTCGGCTTGGTCAGGACATAAAACAAATTCATGTGCTGAAAATTACTTGTCATCAAAGGTTTGTTCACGGGTGTGACTATCAATCATGCCATGTTTGGACTCTCAGATGTTTATTTATTAAAATCAGTCAGACACAATTTCCCAACATGAAACACCAAAATTCTAATCATTTTCAAATTCAGATCATTCCCTTAACCCTAACAATACTTAATATCTTACTTGGACTTGGCCATTTTTCAGTCTGGACAGATCCATTAATTGTTTATGGGGGTACTTATTGAAAATTTACTGACTGATTGGCATACAGCGCAGACCATGATCACATTGCAAAGATGTGCTAGCTGATCTTGGTCTGCACTGAAGAAAGATGAATAATTACCAGGCATGACTTTGTAGGCACACAGTAAATATGTATGTAAGCATATTTTTCAAAAGAACTTTAATTCTTTAGAAGCTTCTAACTTTTACAACGAGAAACTACGCATTTAATAATTATGTCAAAATTATGTTCTGTTTTAAAAGACACTAGGTTTTGAAATATTCACCTTTTTGTCAGAGATTTAACACAACACACATTACAGTACTTATTTATGGAGTAACTAAATCCACGTGACACTCAATTGTGATGAAACCTGAAGACTATGTGCGGGGTTTTGATTTTATGAGTAACCCCGCACCAATTTGCAGTACACCCCTGGATGTCTAATTCTGTAGGACATGGCCACCAGACTGAACAAACATTAGACCAAACTAGAGCTATCACTAAATGTGATTAATACCCCCAAAACACCGTTATCAATTTAGTAACAGAATACTTCGTAAAAAAATTGAAAAAGAGTTATGGTTGTGGGCAATTAAAGATAGTTGTGGTTCTTGTACATTGCATTTCCTCTCATTGCGCTTGACCATTGTATGAAGTTGCACTGAATTCCAAAAAAATAGTTTTCAAGTTATTCTCCAGACAAAGAAAACTAACAAAGGACAATAACTGTGCAAACAGTGAAGACAGAGTTATAGCTCTTGTACACTGCAGATCCACTCAATGTGCTTGACCACTGAATTCCAACCGCAATAACTCTGCAAATAGTAAAGATGGAGTTATAGCTTTTATACAATGCACTTTCTCTCATTGTGCTTGATCACTGTATGAAGTTGCACTGAATTCCAATCAGTAGTTTTCAAGTTATGCTCCGGACAAGGAAAACCAATTAAGGGCAATAACTCTGAAAAAGAGAAGATGGAGTTATGTTTCTTGGACACTGCACTTCCTCTTTTTGTGCTTGACCATTGTGTGAAGTTGCATTGAATTCCAACCAGTAGTTTTCAAGTTATGCTCCCGACAAAAAAAAAATAAAGGGCAATAACTCTAAAAAAAGTGAAGATGGAGTTATGATTCTTGGACACTGCACTTCCTCTCATTGTGCTTGACCATTGTGTGAAGTTGCACTGAATTCCAACCAGTAGTTTTCAAGTTATCCTCCATACAAAGGAAAACCAAGAAAGGGCAATAACTCTGCAAATAGTGAACATGGAGTTATGATTCTTGGACATTGCGCTTCCTCTCATTGTGCTTGACCATTGTATGAAGTTGCAATGATTTCCAATCAGTAGTTTTCAAGCTATGCTCTGAATAAAGAAAACCAATAAAGGGCAATAACTCTGCAAATAGAGAATTTGGAGTTATGATTCTTGAATACTGCACTTCCTCTCATTGTGCTTGACAATTGTATGATGTTGCACTGAATTCAAACCAGTAGTTTTTTAAGTTTTGCTCCCTACAAAGGAAAACCAATAAAGGGCAATAACTCTGAAAATAGTGAAGATGGAGTTATGATTCTTGGACACTGCACTTCCTCTCATTGTGCTTGACAACTGAATGAAGTTGCACTGAATTCCAACCAGTAGTTTTCAAGTTATGCTCCGGACAAGGGACACCCCGACCGACCAACCACCGGGTGACTCCTATATACCCCCCAGACTTTGTTTTGGGGGTATAATAAACATATCCTTTTATTTCTTAAGGAAAACATGACTTGTGTAAGTCTGATTTTTACAAACCCTTGAGATTAAAGTTCATAAAAATTATGTAACAAGAGGGCCATGATGGCACTTTATTGCTTACTTGAAAACCATTGTAGATAGTGATTTTTCCTTACTGTAACTTCCAAAATTAAAACATGGATTATTATGTCAAAGTTAAAATGTTTTCAAAATTGTTGATGTGTTTCTTTTTATGGTATAGGTCCACGAATATTTCTATGAAATTAATTCAAAACTTGGCCAGGGGTTTTCGAGATTTTCAAAGTTGTCCAAATAGTCATATACTGAAAACTACAAAAGTTCTAGAAAGTTAAAGAACCATTTAATTTTAAGGGATTTGAGAAAGGACCAACTGAGAAACATATCTTTGAAGTTTGGTTAAAATCAGCGCAGCAGTTTTGGAGAAGATGACACTTGAAGGAAAGAGCTGATGACCGATGGAGGCGGACAGTCATCTATCATAACAGTAACCCTTGAGCACTTTGTGTTCAGTTGAGCTAAAATTTGGAAGAACTTACACCTGCAAATTGCTGTAAAACTCTTTAGAATAAATTAAACTAACTTACCATCATAATTTCTTACGCCTTTGTTAGGATTTTCCATTTCATTAAATCTTTGCCATCCATGGTCCATCATTGTCATTCTAAAAATAGATATCTATTCTAAAATATATATTCTAAAAATGAATGTTCCAGAAAAACCAGTATTATCTTATAAATAGACAAATCAATAACCAATCTGACTACCACCATTTTGAAGGTCACCTGTGCACTGTTACAGCACTGCAAATTCTTAGCTTGGTTGAGAGCAATTCCTTTGCCACATATTACTTCAACAGAGTGCAAATCAAATTTAACAGACTTGATGCTGCTTGAAAAAAGTGGAAGTTCGATTCTTACGTAGTCATTCTTTCAAGCATTCCCATCCAAGACTTCATCCTGAGTTTATTATAGCTGGTCTCACTTGGTTTGTCACTATAGTCAAACACCATCACAGTTCCAAAGTTGTATATCTTATTGCCACCAAAAAACACCAAGTCATTGTATAAACTGTCGTCAACCTGGAAATGAAAAAGATTTTTAAAAACATTTCTGCTTACAATTTTTTTTCCCTCCCTTAATCCTTACGTTGCTGAAGGCAACAGACTTTGCCTTTGTGACCAGTGCAGACAAAGATCAGCCTGCACATCTGTGCAGTCTGAACATGGTCTGCACTATTCACCATTTAGTCAGTAAATTTTCAATAGGCACCCCCATAAACAATTAATGGGTTTGTCCAGATTGAAAGATGGATGAGTCCATTTACAATATTTAGCATAATAAGGGTTAAACAAACAAAAAACATCAATCTGAAAGACCTTACAAATGTAAGTCTAAAATTTTAAAAACAAGTATGGTCTGCCTTCCAAGCAAATTCATTTTTACGACCACTACATGTAAGTAGTGAAACTTTACAAGTGGAAAAGGACAGTTTTTTCATACTATTTTTCATAATTTGATTTTAAAAAAGTTGTGCTTTCTTTCAATTTTTGTATTACAAAAAAATAGATATTTATTCATGTTTACTCCTCTATTTACTTCTCATCAACAACGTCCATGTCAAGTCTTAATCCATTGTGTGACTGGTCTTCAAAGCAGGGGGGTAAAAATGTTTTCAGCTATTTCTGTGCTTACTTCAACTGAGATATATAACAGTACTTTTCTGAACTTGGCGAGACAAGAACCATTCTGGGGATGACATGGCCAATTCTGGGAGTGACATGGACCATTCTGATGTTGACAAGGCCAATTCTGGGGTGACATGGCCCATTTTGGGGGTGACATGGCCCATTTAGGGTTTGAAATGTACCATTCTGTAGGTGACATTGACCATTCTGGAGGTGACACGGTCCATTCTGGGAATGACATCGACCATTTAATGGGGACATGGTCCTTTCTGAGTGGTAACATGGCCAATTTTGGGATTTAAATGGCCCATTCTTAGAGGTGATTTGGACCATTCTAGGGGATGACATGGACAATTCTTGGAGGTGACATGGCCCATTTTGAGTTGACACGATCATTCTCACAGCCTAGTACTTCACATATACATACTTATACATGAAGCTTATCAAATGCTTAGAATGAATTACTGGGATAAAAAACTTGATTTTATTACAAGATGGCTATTTTGATAGACCTATAATACTAAGAAAATCAAACTAAAATTTTCAGATGAGTTTCAGTTATAGTCACAGGCTATTTTGTAATTACAGTCCAACCTTACTTAAGCAGCCAGACAAGGGAAACGGTAAATTTGGCTGGTTAAGCAAGGTGACCGCCTATTTAGGGGGTAATATTGGCTCGCTTTCTTTAGAACTAGTACGCATGTGGTTACTTTTAACACAGAATTATAACACTTTGTCAATTGTTGTATACAAATGTATCTTTATGAACATTTTAATACCAAACAAAGGCCGATCGAACCGGGTGTTGCTCCCCGAATAGGTTTTAGACACAGTGTGTCCATAAAGTCTTTGCCAAATTCAGCATAAAGATATTATGTTATTAGTAGTTGCTGAAAAAGGTTAAAACTGTTTACATATGCAATGAAGAATGTAAGACAGTTACCATTTTATTTTTTATATTTCTATCAACTCAGACAGTGGCAGTCCTATCCAGACAGTGTCATGGTCACTGAAGTAGGCTGGTGACAGGTAAACCAGAGGTTTTTGATACCTCTTGTAGTTTCAGAGTTATGTCCCTGACAAAGTTCAAAAAGTAAAAATGAACAAAGGGCAATAACTCAAAAAATAGGCAATGCAGAGTTATGGTTCTTATGCAATGCACTTCTACTCAATAAGATCTATCTAGCTACAAAGTTTCTTGTTGATACCTCTTGTAGTTTCAGAGTTATGTCCAGGACAATGTTCAAAGTGTTAAAATGAACGAAGGGCAATAACTCAAAAATTAGGCAATGCAGAGTTATGGTTCTTATGCAATGCACTTCTACTCAATAAGATCTATCTACCTACAAAGTTTCTTGTTGATACGACAAGAAAATGTGGACGGACAGATGCATGGACATACAGACGTACTGACAGACAAAGCGGCGATTATATGCTCTCCCTTCAGAAAGCATAAAATTTGTACGATTGCACTGATTTATAAGAAGAAGTTAAGAATATCATATACATCAATTCCATAATAATAGTAGTTTACCTTGATAAATTTCAGAGAAAAGTAACTTACATAGTGCAGTGGTCTTAAGGACACAAACTTGCTGTTGTTTGCTGGCAGTCGGTAGATCTGATCTAGAAGGAAAGACTCATTGACTTTTCTGCACTGAGAGACATGTACAGTCTTGAGAAATGGTGCTTCTTTGAGTCTTATGTCTTTTAGCACACGACATCTTGATACTGAAAAAAAAGGAATCATCAGTTTTGGATACTGGGAAAAACACAATAATTACGCCTTTGGGATACTGGAAAACAATAATTACCAGTCTGGGATACTGAAATACAAACAAGTCTGAAATAGGAAACAAAAACAAACAAGAGGGTCCATGGGACCCTGGGTCGCTCACCTGCCAACAACTGCTCAATGGTTGCAAGAGTCAGTGGATGCAAATACAAATGCCAACTGACTCAAAGGGTGCAGGCAATTATGAACATGGGGTCATCTTTGGTAGAGTTTCACTAGATGTCGTGCGTCATCAGGATTGTTAAAGCACAACGTGGACTATAATGGACTGAGCCTCATAAAAAATATATCAGGCACGTATACACATGATACCTAACATGTTTAAAGTTTCTTGAAAAATGCAGAAGTTTGAACCGCAATATTTTTTAAAAAATCCTGCCGTTATACAAAAAACTAGGTTGCTGTGAACTGAATGTTGGAACACCGTTCCAAACAGGGATTATGTACATGACACATGTTCACTCTATTGCCAATTCTGCTAATTATTTTAAAATCCAACCATAGATGCAAAAAATATATGGGCAAGACACAAACTATCAGCAGTAAGGCCTATATAGCAGAACTTACTAAGTTCAGAGGGTTGCTGTGACATGGATCTTGGAGGGAGGAACATGGGTTTCGAGTGTAACACATACTTATTTTAATTTTTGGTTGTAAGGGTTGCAGAGACTTTCAGTCTTTAAGTAATGTTATTTATAATACTAGAACTTTTATTAAAATACAATGTACACAATTATAAAGAAAAATATTCCTAACGGAAAAAATGTGTAAATGCAATCTTTAATAAAATAGAACAATATTAGCCCTTCAAAATTATTTTTCCCTGACTTTTCACTAACTTTTCTGGATTTTAATTTTTCACTGACCAATTTTCAAAATTCCCTGAAAATTCCCTGACCTTGAAAAAAAATCAAATTTCCCTGACTTTTCATGTCCCCTGGCAACCCTGCAAGATCTTATATTAACTCAAGTATTGCACAAGTCTGATTAAATTCAAATCAAAAATGAAGCTGCTATTGTGCAGACAAGGTCTAAATAGTTAATTTTGGCACTTTCAGGGGCCATAACTCTGGAACCAATAATGCAATATGGCAATTTGAAGAAAGTAACAAAGATCTTATGGTAATGAAAGTGAAGATCAGACCAAAATTAAGACCACTAGAGTGCAGAAAAGCTTTTATCATAACTTGACCTAGTGACCTAAATTTCAAAGTCACATGACCCAGTTTCAAACTTGACCTTGATATCATCGAGATAAACATTCTGACAAAGCTTGAAGATCGGAGCAAAATTAAGACTACTACAGTGCGGACAAGCTTTTTCTATAATTTGACCTAGTGACCTAGTTTTCAAGGTCACATAACCAGTTTCGAACCTGACCTAGATATCATCGAGATAAACATTCTGACCAAGCTTGAAGAAGATGGGACCAAAATTAAGACCGCTAGAGTGCGGACAAGCTTTTTCTAAAATTCGAACTAGTTACCTTGTTTTCATGGTCACATGACCCAGTTACGAACATAAGCTAGATATCATTGAAATAAACAATCTGATTAAGTTTGAAGAAGATCGGACCAAAATTAAGACTGCTAGAGTGTGGACAAGCTTTTTCTATAATTTGACCTTGTGACCTAGTTTTGAAGGTCACATGACCCAGTTTCGAAATTGATCTAGATATCATTGAGATTAACATTTTGACCAAGTTTGAGGAAGATCGGACCAAAATTAAGACCACTAGAGTGCGGACAAGCTTTTTCTATAATTTGACCTGGTGACCTAGTTTTAAGGGTGAGATGACCCAGTTATGAACTTGACCTAGATATCATTGAGATAAACATTCTGACCAAGTTTAAAGAAGATCGCACCAAAATTAAGACCGCTAGAGCGCGGACAACAATTGTGAATGGATGACGGACGGACGACAGACCAAAGGTGATCACAAAAGCTCACCCTGTCACTATGTGACAGGTGAGCTAAAAACAAAACCATGCAAATAAATTGAAAATAAGACTAGAATACTGGAAAGCAAAGTGAGAACAAGTTTTGGATATTGGAAAACAAATGAAAAGATCTTTATGCAATTGTAAAGGTTCAATTGTCCAGATACCAAGATCATCACTTTGAATTAACAAAATACAAATATTGTATACTAGTGAGCTTACTGCTTAAATAACTCATCCACTATCAGTCTTTGTAACTCACAAATGAAAGAGTTGTTAGTCCATTAGCCAGGGAGAAGTAAATTTGATAAAATGCACCTTGTCCTAGCCAGACAGAAACTAAACGACGGTAAGAAAAGTCTATTCAAGCTAATTTTTGTCAGATTGTACTCAACAATATTCTTTTCTAAGCTATATGTAGCTGAAAATAAATATAGAGTCAAAATGCAACAGTTCAAATTATCAACAGTCCTGGTAATATTTTTATATCATTGTGTTTCATTACATATTGCATCTTACATTACGTATTGCTTCTTTCATTATGAGAAAAAATGTAACAAAGCAACCAAGTAACATTTTTGTTATACACTTTAATTTCATACCATTGTAATCTGTTCTTTCATGTTTTAACTGTAGAATGTACACCAAGAAAACACTTACTTGACAGTGTGTGAAGATTGTAGCACATAATACTCAGAGCTGTTATACCTATGGCATCAAGCTTCAAGTATTCCAACCTTCTGTGAAAAATTATAAGCACCTGAAGGCAAATTAAAAAAGATCTTTCAAGTGTTCATTAATTAATCACCACATACATGTACATCAGATCAAAGAAAAGTAGAGTGCATGAAGACATCATCACCTTGTGACCCAGAAAAATCCACTTGCCCCAAGCTGGATTCAGAAATCAAAGATCGCCAGTAGACACCTTATCCCTTCTCTATATATAAGGCAGCTGATAAGCAAGGGAGCCGATGTTGGGTGGTTAAAACCACCCAAAGTCTTTACCAGTGGTGTTAACCAGTTAAACCCATCCCAGTCAATACTCCCAAAGTGGTCAATACTAGTCAATCAAAAGTGAAAGTGGTTTTTATAATCTAATAGACTTACTGAATGGTTATTATAGTAAAAAAAAAAGAAGAAGAACTGTTTATTTTCCTGTTTCATTAAACCTTTTTTTTCTTATTTCATTTGCCCAATCTTATATATATAATGTACAAATGGGTAAATTGATATTATTGATGTTGCACATGCACTAAGCACCTCAAAATAAATCTTATAATCTTTATAGTCTATTCACTCTTCATTACATTTTTACACCAGTTCACATGGTCTTTGCCATAGAGAAAACAAATAATGCCATTGATTTGAACACATGCTGTCAAAAGAAAGGAAACCCTTAATAAACAATCTTTTGTTATTGATGAGTAAAATATTTCTTTCACACTTTAGTGATAAACAACTCAAAAAACTTATGTCACACTAAGTCAATTTGTCTAGACTTTGTTGTTTAAAGAGAAAAAATATCTTTATCTCTTCATGTTTTGTAGCACTTTAACAATGTACAACATACCGGTACAAATACTATCAAAACCGAAACTACTCCTGAGTTGATAGTTACTCACAAAGAAACCTTAAAACATTATCCCAGACTGAAGTAAATACAAGAAGCGGATGTGGTCCAGTGGTAACGCACTGGACTGGTTAACCAGGGGTCGATCCCCCGCTTCTCCACGAACATTACTAACAGTCTTTTGGATGAGACGTTAAACCGAGATCCCATGTATCGGTGCTATACAGTGAGCATGCAAAAGAACTAGGGCTGTCTCTGGAATGGGATGCTTTCTGTATCTTGCACTACCCCCACAACATAAAGTAACTAATCTCTTCAGGGGGCGTCGATATGGGCAACCAGTACCGACAATAAATAAGCACAAATAGATAGAAATAGATAGAAACAAATATGTTTCATTTTGTAAAAAAATAAGCATAAATAAATAAGAGAAACTGGTAGCATTGAGTAACATACAAAGACTTAACTATCTATCTATTTGAGCTTATTTATCGTCGGTACTGGCTACCCATATGACCGACTGATTATAACAACTCAAGTGTTTTAAATCTGTTTACTGCAAAGGCACTTTCATTGCACAAATGATCACCTTAACTAAATAAATATACTGCACTCTTAAAGTGCACAGACCCTTGATTGAACAAATTTATTTTACTTATACTGTATTTTCCTGGGCTTGAGACCATGGTAACCAGACTGTGTTTACAAAGTTGAAACAATTCCCTTTTAACTTCCGATCTGGTGTCTAGTGTAGACATACCTCAGATGTAACTTCTAGTCTGGTGTAGACATACCTCAAATTTGTAAACAGTATAATTACTTTATTCTACACCATACATATACACTGTAAGCAAAGTTTGGCACTTCAGTAACTTACCTTTGAATGATCCTCTTCCCACAGAGGGTCATTTGTACTGTCACATTTGTCAACCATAGCTGGCCTATCCTGTTGTTTATTCTGATGCCGGGGACAGGCTGGGGTTGGTTTAGGGCTATCATATATTGAACTTGGTTTGTATTTACCTGAAGAAAAAATAGATAAAAGTTTTAAAAGTTCATTAATCAACTACAAAACCTGATGAGCAGCATTTCATAAACTTCAGCACACAATAACCTATTAGTGACACCTCTTCAATGCAACCACCTCTATAAAGAAGGCACCGTTCTTTCCAAAAAAAGGACATTCTTTTACTGATGTGTTCTACATTCCCCTTATCCAGCTCACAATTTCTAAACATTATGATTTCATCCCTTGCCCTTCCTACAGAACTGAGAAATGGACAAAATATTAGCGTTATGTAATAGAGGAAGAGAAGTCCATACCTGAAGTTTAAAATGCAGATACATTAAAAATTACAAGCAGAATTTGAACCAAACTACAATTTCAATAAATCAGCAACCGTTTCAATAAATCAGCAACAATCAAATTTCAATAAATCAGCAACTTTAACAATTTCATTAAGTCAGCAACCATAAAAAATAATATTCAATAAAAAAACCAATCTTTTGAGAAAGTCTCATTTAAACAACCTGGCTGAATAATTTTCTCATGACTCAAAGATTTTCTTGATGATCTTCGTCTTTTTATATTTCTACCACTGCTGGTTTTTCTGATGTCATCAGCTGTTGCCTGGCAACCAAATTCTGATTTCTGTTTAACACAGGTACATGCTGAAATATTAAAAATTTGGAAAAAGTTTCTGACTAATCTGATTTTTAGGGTTTTGACTTTTATTTGAAGATTTTGTATGATATTTCTAGAAAAAAAAACTTGTTAGAACGTCAGACTTCCAATCTGAAAGTTGCTGTTTCGAATCCCACTAAAACAAAACATGTCATTCATAAGTCTGTATGCTTTGTCTTTCAAAGTTATCAACTCTCTCTATCTTTCATTTTAGGTTTATTTTGATACATTAATACAGTAGAGGTATTTGACGCTGTGGTAGAGTCCACTTTGCGACTAATTCAAATCCAGCTCTGGGCAAGTGGATTTTTCTAAGTTACAATAATATTTTAAGCATCTTTCTAATGTCTACAGTAAATAACGCTTCATACTTGTTGGTCATTTCATAAAAAGCATAAAATATCGAATTCCTTGTAACCTTACATACATGTACTTACTGCTTTTTACAATTTTTGCTTCCTTCTCAAGTGGACTTTCTTCTACATTTTCACTGCCTGTTCCTTTACCCTTACTACATTTGACCCTGCTCACTAATCCTTTCTTGGTCACCAAAGCTTTTCCTCGATCTGACACTTTTTCTCTCTCATTAACCATGCCTTCACTTCCTGAAGAACTTGAATCAGGGTTTTCAAATTCATTTTTACCACAAGCTGTTTGTTTCTCATTAATTTTACCACCCCTTGAGCTGCCTGCTCTATCTCTCCTGTTAGATGGTCTTGATGGACCCTGATCAGAATTAGGTTGATGAGGGACACTTCTTGATGAGTGTCTAAAATTGTACCTGCTATTTCCATTTTCAAATTCAGCATCTGCATTTCCATTGGCTAATATTTCCCCATCTTCATCCTGATTGGCTACTCCATTCTCATTCCCATCATTCTCTTCTTCGTTGTTGCCCTGACCTTGTTCTGCTGGCTGGTTTCCATTATTATCCACACCACCATTATTGAGGTCATTATCCTCATTGTTATTGCCAGCACCCTGATTATTCATTACATGGTGGGGATTAATTAATGCTGATGAAATGCCCAGACCTGTTCCAGCACTCAATCCAACCCTACAAATTATAAAGAATGTCCTGACTTACATGTACTTTCCACCTCAAATTGGTATACAAACTCAGGTATGTGAAAACTGTATAAATATCATTCAAAAGTTTCTTTTTCTTAATAACAAATTATGATAATTCATATGGCAACAACTGCGAATGTTCTAACATTTACAGGGGTGTAGAACTCTTTCAAGAGAACCACAAGCTTAAACAGAGTCTGACCTTTCAAAGCTTTTTTTTTTTTCAAGCACATGATTTAGTGTAATAAGAAAACTGATAAATAATGCTTTGGTTAAAAAGTGTGCACCTGGACAAAGACATAACTACAAATAAACATCTTTTTAAGAATCTTAAGTTTTTTTTACCTTGAGCAACCAAGAGGAGGTTCTTTGAATATAGCCTTCAGGGTGAGGTACCTAAGCTCTGGTAGAAATGTAAGAAATGCACCAAATGTCTCTATACGCATACTGTGACAGTCTTCTAATGTAAGCTCTTGGATCTGGCGCAGATAATGCTGACCTAAAATTGACGAGAAATAAATCATCCATGTTGTTAAATTCAAAGCAATCAAATTCTTAAACCACAGTTAAATTGTCTGTATATAACAAGGCCATTACAATGGAAACTAGAGCTAAATGTGATTAATACCCCCACAAGACCACTTCGGAACTGAGAAAGTTATTAGTAACAGAATACTTTGTAAAAAAACTGAAAAAGAGTTATGGTTGTGGGCAATTAAAGATAGTTGTGGTTCTTGTAAATTGCATTTCCTGTCACTGTGCTTGACCACTGTATGAAGTTGCACTGAATTCCAAAGTATTTGTTTGAGTGGACAATTTCTACTGTCAAAATATGTGCTATTTTTTTTTCATCAACGCAATATCTGTACCAAAACTTACAGACTTTAAAAAATAAAATCCCTTAGAAGAACAGAAATTTAGGTACAAGGATTATATCATCAAGTAATTTTGAGGTCCTGAAGTTCAATCACTTTAAAGTTTCAACTAACAAGTGACCATTTTAGGGAGGGGATCAGTGGTCCAGTGGTAACACGCTGGACTGTTAACCAAGAGATCGATCCCCAGTTCCTCCACTAACATTACTAGTTGTTTTTCAGACGAGACATTAAACTGAGGTCCTGTGTATCAGTGCTGTACACTATGCATGTAAATGAACCAGGTGTGTCCTTTAAATGGGATGCTTTCTGCATCTTTCACTATCCCCCTCAACATGAAATAACTAATCTCTGCAGGGGGTGTCAGTCAAATGGGCAACCGTTACTGATGATAAATAAACTCAAATAGATAGATAATCATTTTAAATGCCTATGCTGATATCACTGCACTTGTTAAACAGACATGAAAACACTGATAATGATCTAAAATACCGACTGAAGTGGAGGATACATGATGTGAAATGCTAACTTTATCCACTACATATGTTTTACCAAAGGAATACTAAAAGAATTCAAACTACCAACCTGGAGTGAACCAGTGTAGAGGGTTTATCAAATGTGGGCAACTTCTCAATTCTAACTTCTTCAAACACGGGAAACACTGTCCGACTAAACGCATTCCAGAATCGGTGAGTCGCGACTGTGACTCAGGAAGGTCAGCCAGACCTTCACCAATAAGCTCCTCATTGGACATTGTTTCTAAATAAGCAAACCAGTCAATGATTTACCCAGCTAATGAGGTCAATAGATTTAATATGGTATACATATAAATATACGCTTTCACCAAAAGCAAACACTAATATGTCTCTTTCATGCTGAGAAAAAACCTTTCTCTTTTTATTGAATTTTTCTTACAATTATGCAGGGCAGATGTGTGTGTTCAACAGAATGATGTTATGATTTTAATGGTGTCAAAATCACTGGGGATCCAGCTTGGTGAGTGGGACCTTAAAAAGGAGGCTTTCAACTGGATTCAAGAATGGTAAAAGAGTGGTATTTTTAATCTAATAATTTCACTAAATGCAGAGAAGTTTTTGGATAATTTTATCAAATTTTCCATTATATTCAAGTAACTTACAGAAAAGCATGAAGGAAACTGACAAAAGCAAGTCAACAAGCAAAGAAAAAAATTACAGCAAGCTAAAAGTGCAAGGATTAGCTCCCTTGTCTTCAAATCAAGAAAAAGGGAGGTAATGAGATAATTCTAAAATTTTCCTGTTTGTTTTGTATAATACCATGTCTCTATTCATACATACCATTAAATGGAACACCCTCATGCCATCCTAGACATAACTCCTCAAATCCTGGATTGATAGTGATGTCCGATATCGCAAGTGCTGAAAACATGGCATCCTTGGAAAGAGATGGTTGGATTCTCAGAGTCTCTAAACTGAAGAAAAAAAAATTTTTACTAAGGAATTCAAGACAAGAAAGGCTAATTTAATGTATACTTTTTTCAGTTTAAGATTCAAAAACATTTTATTAAAAATTAAAAAAAAAGATTTAATGGTGTGATCGACACAGCGTTTGAGTAGTCTTATATACATATCAATATGCTATGAAAATTCTTAGGTAGCAAGAGTTTACCTAAATACTAAAACAAAAACACCAAAACTGGTTGCTTCTGGGCAACCTGACAAATATTTCCAATCACTGTCTGCACCAGCATTTTGAGGAAAAATCTGAAATATCTTCCTGCTTCAATATATCAGTATAATAACATCAGAGTATATTTTATTCTGTGTTGGTCTAATGCAGTCTTTAAATTGCAGTGGCATACTGATATTCAGAAATGCAATCAAAGCACTTAAAGCACAGAAAGAATGTCAGTTTGACAGGAGGCAAAGGTTTAGGCTGACAGTATTTTGCTACTGGTCATTTCTTATCAGAATTCATGATCTCTGTATTAGGAGACAACGATGGACACTGATCTTACTAAATTGTCAGACGTTAAAATGCTGTCAGTATGAAAATATATCCACCACCTCTGTTCTCAAACAAAACGAACTTAATAAACACAAAAAACATTTTGAAAATTATCTTACTGTGCAGCCGCTGCAATAATTAGAAAACCAAGATCTGCATCAAGGGCCCTCTTACACTGCCCCATTGTGATAATATTCAACCGTCTGAAACCACCTTCCTGCCAATTATCCTCACAAATATGCTGAATTACTCCCCCTGAAAAATTGTACACTGAATTACTTCCCAAGTAAAAATATTATGTTGACCCAGTGACATAACAACTCATAAGACTAATACAAGAGGGCCATGATGGCCTTGTATCGCTCACCTGAGTATGACTGCTTTTTACAAAAGTGGCTATGGGCCTGGTTAACTGACCCCAGATGACCTATTTTTCGAATTTGACCTAGAAATTATTGAAACAATCTTTCTGACAAATTTCCAGGTTGTTTGGACTGAAAATGTTACCACTAACAAGTGTTAACAAGGTTTTTCCATATTTGGGCTCTCTGATCTAGTTTTTGAACCTAGATGTCCCATATTTGGACTTGAGCTAGAAATTATCGAAACAATCTTTCTGACAAATTTCAAGGATATTTGGACTGAAAAGTAGCCTCTAGAGTGTTAACAAGGTTTTTCAATATTTGGGCTTTGTGACCTAGTTTTTGACCCTAGATGACCCATATTCGAACTTGAGCTAGAAATCATTGATACAATCTTTCTGACAAATCTCCAGGATATTTAGACTGAAATTGTAGCCTCTAAAGTGTTAACAAGGTTTTTCTATATTTGGGCTCTGTGACCTAGTTTTTCAATCCAGATAACCCATGTTTGAACTCGTCCAAGAAATAATTGGGACAAACATCCTGACAAAGTTTCAAGACAATTGAGGTAAAAATGTGACCGCTAGAGCGTTAACGAACTAAGTGTGGACGGACGCCGGACATTGAGCGATCCTAATAGCTCACCATGAGCCAAAGACTGCGACATTGCAGCAACACCGATCCAGCAACAATTTTAACAAAACGGTTGTACGACATTGTCGTTGAACAACGGCTGGGAAATTAGATTGTCGTAGGCTGCGACATGTTGATAAAACGCCCCCAGGTGAGCTAAAAAATTAAGAATTTTCTAACATTTATAAAACTTCAATGGAGCTTACATTTGTCTTTAAAATTCTTAGCACATACTCATTGTATCTGAAGTATTGTCTTAATACTGTACTTTGGATTAATTTTTTCCCTTTCTCGCCACCCTTATAAAGTGGTGAAAATACAACAACCGAAAATATACCTAAGTCCAAAATTAAACACCATAAAAAAGCTATCAAGTTTTAACAATACCCATTTATCTATTCATTGACTATCGATTGTAAATACCTGATATTGCTTATGAAAGGGTAATTGCTTTTGTGTTATCCTTAAGGTTGTAAAAATGCTTAACGCAAGATTTTATTACCTTAGCCAAATTACCGTAAAATACGTGAAGTTGATATTCGCTAGTTTGAATTCCTTTATACATACCTGCTTGATGTCATTGTGAGAAAAACACTGAATCAAAATAAACAACTGTTTACTTGTGACACCTTTTAAATTGACAGACAGTAAGATTTAAACGAATTTCAGACTTATATGGGATTTTTAACGTATTTTAATGCTTTTAGATTGCTTTTAGTTTTTTTTAATTGCTTTAATATTGTTTTTAGATTTTGATTATACAGATGTAATAAAGTCACATGTACGCAATACGTTTTGTTTTATAAAATCACTAGAGAGTTACTTCCCCCAAAGAAGAGTAACCTCCATTGGATACTCTTCAAACATGTCATTATGTTGTTGGTTTTGATGAAATTATCAGTCATATTTTTGCCAATGCTGTAAAATGGTGAAAATTACACCCATCAAAATAATTTATAAAACTGCTACATTTTTGGCTAAAACAGCGAAAATAATGCCAACACATAAATATCCCAAAGTATGGAACTAGACGGTAAAAATATTTCATATTTTGCCTTTTTGTTCACAACAGTATATGAATAAAAATAATTGTAGCTAATTTGAAGCCCCAAAGATTTATGCTGAAGTTTACTTTGATAACACCCCCTCATAATAAAGTGGGTGGGGTAAATTCGTGCCATGACTATAATCATATTATGTTTCTTCTTACTCTAAGCTTTTTTTTTTTTTTTTTGCTTTTTGTCAGCAGTCAGTAGGTCTTCATAATGTGAATAATTACATTTACCAAGTAACACTTGCTTTTAGACTTAGAAAAAGCATTGTGTTTCTCCCATTAAGTCGGATGAGGTTTGAAGTGAATTTTAGTCATTTCTTGAAACTGCCATGGTAAAAGTATCTTAAATGGTCTATATTTTGTCCTTGGATAGTATATTTCCTTAAAAAGCTCAATCAATGAGGACTGACAAAATGTTAATTAGGATTCCAATACCTTAAGGTGACTGACAGATGGGTTGACAATGCATAAAATGAAAATGTTTATACATTTAGAAATTCTAGTTGTAATTGTAAAGAACATATCTTAGACAAGTTACTGTGTAATTTTTTGGTATTTAAACACATCATATAACAATGGTTTACACACTTTTATCAGTCAAAACCCAGTTAGTCACTGGCTAGATACTTTGTTTATATAATTAATTCTGACAGGAGGCAGGAACAAGTCTCTTTGGCTCAGCAGGTTAGTTCACCACCATTCATTTTACTGACGGGAAGGACAATGGTTTGAATCCTGTCTGAATCAATTTTTTCAGGTTTCATGGTGTATTGAAGCATAAATCTCTGTTTTTTCTGTAGTACTTTAACTTCTCTTTCATTTTAAAGAAAAACCTTTTTAAGCTAAATTCTCTGAGTCCGTTGATTTAACAGGTTGCAGTCTAATATTAGTCAGGTGCTACAGGTATTTTAGATAAACGGTGTGTTTATCAGTAAATAAATGCCTACCTAAGAATGGAACCCTTTGTAATTCAAGGCGCTTGAGTCCTCTCGCATCTGCTAGTGCCGTTAAAAGTGGAATATACTTCAGAGCACTGGCTGGACCAATACAGTGGGACATAACAAACGTCTTCAGCTTGCTGGCCGAGAAATCTTTGAATGGATTATGATGCACAAATTTTACCATTCTGCAAAAAACAAATATCAAAATTGCAAAAAAATGGTAGAAAAGATGAAAAAAAATGTGTCAAGAAAATGTTATTGTCTCACAGTTTATCTGTGCCCCCAAAAAAATCTACAGCGTAAGAAAATTGAGTAAGAATTGTATTTGAAATTCACAAAACTGCACAAACTCCCAAAATGTGACAGTTTTATCCCAAACATATGGGTCATATTCCCAAATTGATGGAAAAAAAGCCCTTTCAAAACATGGTTAAATGAACCAGTTTAGGAGAAGTAGTCGTTCAAATCAAATTGTTGACGACGCATGCTGATGGACGCGAGACAATCAATGATCCCACTAGCTCACCCTTGAGCACTTTGTGCTCAGGTGAGCTAAAAAGTCATAACAGGGCAAGGTATTTCAAAAACAAGAGGGCCATGATGGCCCTGGATCGCTCATCTGAGTACGTTGGCTGTAGGTTTGCTGTTAAGCAGTATTTCATTTTTTAATTGAAAATATGTAAGTGCCTACAAACCAAATATGTAAAATATCAGTCAATAAATAAAGGCTCTATGACAGAAAGTAGAAATATCTATTATAAGCTATGGTGACCTTGACCCAGTGACCTGAAACCCTACCCATGGGTAGAGGTCCATGCAAGGAACCTCTATACTGAATATTAAAGATATTGGTCTATAAATGAAGGCTCTATGAGGTACAGTAGATAAATCTACTTTTAGCCTCCATGACCTTTAACCTAATCTAATAATTTGAAAAAGCTTGATAAAGCTTGCTTCGTGCAAAATTTTGAAATTCTAGGCCTTGTGGTTTCAGACAAGAAGATTTTTCAAGATTTTCTTCTATATTGTTATTTAAAACTTGTGACCCCTCGGGCCGGGCCAATAGTGACCCCAGGAACATTTTTCTAAAAAACTTGGTAGAGGTCCACTAGACAATGCTGCATACCAAATATCTTAACTCTAAGCCTTGTGGTTTCTGACAAGAAGATTTTTCAAGTTTTTCCTATATAATTCTATGTAAAACATGTGACTCCTAGGGCGGGGCCTATTTTGACCAAGGGGCCATGATTTGAACAAACTTGATAGAGGTCCATTAGATAATGCTGCACACCAAATATCTTAACTCAGGCCTTCTTGTGTTTCTGACAAAAAGATTTTCAAGTTTTCCCTATATAACTCTAGGTAAAATCAACTGACCCCTGGGGTGGGGTCAGTTTTGACCCCAGGGACATAATTTGAACAAACTTGGTAGAGGTCCACTAGATAATGCTTCATACCAAATATCAAAGCTCCAGGCCTTGTGGTTTCGGAGAAGATGATTTTTAAAGATCCAACTTATAAAATCTATTTTTAGCTCCAGTGAACCAGAAATGCAATGGACCAGAACCATTTCAACAATCTTGGTAGAGCTTCATGCAAAGAACATCCCAGGCAAGTTTCATTAAATTTGCCACATTGGTTTCAGAGGAGATGTCGTTTGAATGAAAAGTTGACGACGGACGGACGGATGACGGACAAAGACCAATCAGAAAAGCTCACCCTGAGCACTTTGTGCTCAGGTGAGCTGATAAAACCTAGTACATGTACTTATCTTGTCAATAAAGTTCTGAGTTTTGTTTTAGTTTTTAAAGCAAATGAAGATTTTTCTCACTGAAAAATCAATTAATGGGAAGTTATTTTTAAAAATTAAAAGCTTCACTAATGTGGTCAGCAACAATGATAATTTTTTTCCAAAGTAAAAGCAATACTCATTTACCTAAGGTACAAGTGTTCTAAATGCTCATCCATCTGGGGCAAGTGATACACTGAACAACCAACCAGATGCAGGTTTGTAATTTTAGAATTATCCTTCAGAACCATCATATTACCAGACGATACCGGAAACTGTTGGTTGCGGTTCTGAAACTTTCCGATAATCTTGGGATGTGCGGACGTCCTGACCAAATGTTCAAGAAGACTCATGTTTGAAATTTCTATACCCTCAAGGGATTTACAGGAAAGGATAGCATCACAAACACTCAAGACAGTTAAAATATCTTCGTCTGTGCTCCCATTTTGTAAAAGATTAGCAGGATGGAAATTATACATAAACCGCAGCCTTGGCAGTTTATTTAGTAATCTAGTAAACATATGGTTGGTCAAATTAGGTAGATTACATTCAAACAATGTCTTGTCTGTAACTTCTTCATTAAAGTCAATATCTTCTCGGACTGACAAACTTGCATGAACAGCTTTCTGAAGTTTTTTAGAGAGTGACTCAAAGCGTAAAACTTCCCTTAGTGTAAGGTATTGAAAAATATAGCAGATCAACTCCATGGACAATTCATTGAAGTAATCTACTCTTCGGATACTTTTCTTCAGTTTACTTGAGATGTCTTTGTCGTCAAAAGAATCATGTGTACATGTCGGTCTCTTAACCTGCTCAAACTTCTTCTCGCACAGGCAGCCTTTCACCACACCACCATCAGTATATATCTTAATATACACATTCTCTGAAGAGTCAGACACTTTGTCACATTTAAACCGAGTCACCCCAACCTCCTTTGCTCTCACTGACCTAGTTGTCATGGGAACTGCTGTTTGTGTCTTTGACTTTTTGTGTTTTCTTTCACTCTCCCTATCAACAGATCTTTTCCTCTTAGTACCAACTTCAGATTCTGTTTTTAATTCTATACTCCCATTTCTGTTTCTTGATCTGTTGACACATTCTTCCCTTTGGTTTGACCTTAATGTCATTGAAGTAGTACCTCTGCAGTTCTTTTTCTTTCCATTAATCCTTCCTGGTAAAGTTGAATTACGACTAGATTTTGCTTCAGATCTTCTTTTAGACAAACTTTTCTGTGCAAGCACTTTTTTCTCATCTCTTGTGCATTTCACTCCCTTTTTCCTAGTATTTTTACTCCTGGTTATTTGTGATGACCTTTTATCTGCTGCAATGTTACATTTTACTTTCTGTTTCCTTTGTCCAATCTTCCCTCCTGGTTCCATCACTCTTGTAGAAGTTTTACTTCTGGAACCAGAGTTAGACAGCAGTTTACTGGTTCCAGGGCCATGACTTTCATCACTTTTGCGAGTACTGGTACCAGGCATATATTCAGCAGATATTTTTACCTTTCTTTTGCTCTTTCTTTCCATATTGCATCACTTTTCTTGCCTGAAATAAATAAATTGATTTACAGTAAATCTAATAGCAAGTTATACATACATGTAACAAAGTACTCAAAAAATTCTGTTGGAAAAGGGGCATTATTTAAACAATCATGGTAAAGGACCTTAAGCTGAACCTCAATCCTAAATACATGTACCTAAGCTCTAGTCCTTAAGGTCTGAGACAAAAAGAATGGATTTTTGAAGTTCTCTCTCTCTCTAGAAGATTTAATTGATCAATATTGGTAGAGGACCTCTAGATGATGCTCTATGCCAAATATTTAAGCTTTTGGCCATGTGGTTTCAGAAAAGAAAAATTATTTAGTACTGTCTTTCAGTTGCCATGGCAAGCAGAGTTTAGCATAGATTTCACTTCTTTGAATCATTTTAAAGAGAACCAAGCAAGGAACATCTCTGTCAAGCTTTTTTGAAATTGGTGCAGTGGTTCTGGATGTTGGTTTAAGAAATGTTGGCAACAAAGGGACAGACAACAGATGCCGGTCGGTAAATAGCTTTTAGCTAATGTTCTTTATTGTATAGAAACCGACATAAAATAAAGATTCTTGTATCTTGTACATCGCGTAATAAAAACTTACTATGGGGCTTACAAGCAACACTTCATATACTTCTGTGATTAAGTGTATGAAATCATTTTCAAATCCCACTATGCACAACAAACTTATGGACTGGACACAAACCATAGCAAATTTTGAACATACAAATATAAAACATGCCCGTTAGCCTAAAAAAAAAAATAGTGTTGTTAGGGTAACATGCTCTCTATGATTAGGTAGGGTAGGTAGGAATTCTTTTTTTTTTTTTTTTTTTTTTTTTTTTTTTTTTACCATTATAGACATTTGGTCTTCATGGGTAGAATCAGTTCAAACCGTTCTGGCTCCTCAAACCTATGATCCCTCAATTGACTGGCAAGTTACAAGGTAACAGTTGGAATGCAAAATGGTGTAGGCCTAATGCAACCATATTTAACCATTAGCTAGTCAATGCAAGCTAAAGCTTTAATATTGCGACTACAGGTTCCTGCTTGTATAGAACATTAGGCACAAGAACATCATTTCCAACTCTTCAAATGACATCTTTGACGAAATAATTTTAAACCCCCGACGTTCTGCAGTGTGATAGTGATCACACGCAGTTTTATACACATTGACGACCTGAGCCGCCATTTTGTTACTGTGCGGCAATAAAATCCGTCCGCACCGTACCGTACCTCTACAATACGAAGTGCGACATTTTTTTTTTTTTGACAGACCTAAAAAAAACAGTAGGGTCAGGCATATTTTTAGGTAGGGTCGGGTGACCCGAACAGAACAATTTTTTTTTTAGGCCTTATTATAAAAATTATGCTACTTTTATGTAGCAATGTTTTTTTCCTCAGATTTAAATAGTGAAAGAGATATTTGGAAAAAAAGCAAAAGTGCCTTTATTAGGTCTTTTCTAGCTCCCACAAAATTTTGGGAGTTTCGCAGAAGTATCTTTGATACTCTATGTTTTTTTGGGGGAAAAAAAATATAAAATTCAGCTTCTTTCAACCAAGAGATCTTTGATGAACTTTAAGAGGCATGCCATACATTCAACCCTTGATAAACTGAAAGTGTAATTAAAAGATTCATTCACTATAAAATTGAAAATCTCGTGTTTTAGAACTTAGGAAAAATATTTCCATACTCGTTCATTCCAAATAAGTCTCATTAATGAGTTGTTCATGCACCCATTTTTATTTGGACATTTATAATATGCCCGTTATTTTCATTCAGAATTTGAGAATATCCAAGAGGAGGATAATTCACTCTACTCTACATACAAATTTATTAAATACAAATTCTATTTAAAGTCGGTTAAGTCAATAATACAACATAAGCTATGTATCGTCCGGTGCCCTATTTTGACGCTGACCTATTTCGACGCCATTTTTGTTTTTCTTTTGTTTCTGATATAAGCAACTTCCGCTGATGTCATAACTTTACTATATCGTAATAAACTGACTTCACTATTGATCATGTTAATCGAGTGGAAAATAAGAGATGCAAAGGTAAGAGTTTATGAATTTGATTTCATATAATATGTTTTCGTATGTTTTTTCTAATGCAAAAAAAATTGAAATTTCATGCGTCATTTTCTTTGCTAAAATGAGGGTGGGAAAATTGTAAGCCTCGGTCTGCTGCGCTCGCTGTTCCCATTCATAGGTCACGTGACAGTCTTGTGATCAGCCATTTATTTATATGGTTTAATCAGTCTTGTGTAATATGTACGCATTATAGACATTTTGTCAACAATCTTTTATTAATTGAAATTTAATTGAATGCTAACACTTTTAATTGTAAATTAAAATAAGTGATGCCTAAGTTTCAGTATTTCTTATCTATTTCAGGTTCCATAAAGAAATTATGTATAGATGCTACACCACTACATCTACTATGGTTAAGGCTCTGGAGAAGGTCATGCTGACAGGAGCTCCAATTAAAACCACTACCAAAGTGTTACATACACTTTTTTTAAACTGAATAAATAAAGTGGTAAACCATATTTATGTGCTGTTATATTGTAGATCCTGGCTGCTGCTGGTATTGGTGGACACCGTAAGTACAAAATTCACAGTGTACTCAGTGCAGTAGAGTGATAGAAAAAGCTGTATCGAGACAGCTAATCAGGGGCGTCATTTTAGGTCACTGTCAAAAAACATGGCTGCAACCATATAACCTATGATAAATGCTGTTTCCTTAAAAATAAACAACCCTTTTAGTTTTAATGGTGTACGTGCATTGGTCAAAGATATTAATTGATTTAGAATGTTTATGTTTTAACCCATCTGATGTGTTGAATTTGCCTGTCAGTAAATTATATCTTAACACTAACAGCGTCGAAACTGGTCACTCGAGGATATAGCTATTGAACGACTACATGTAAATGCAAATGGTTCATACCATTTTTACATACCATTATAAAAATATTGTCGATATTTTACATATGTGTGACATCGATATTGTTGAAAAGCACCTTTGTGAGCTGATCTCGGCTTTCAGTCTACAGACACTTGCAAGTGACCTTCGTTAAGGATCGCGAAAATATGTTATAAATACTTACTTCTCTGTTTCAGAGTCGTACTGGTTACCTAACTTCGGGACAAAATAATGTTTATACAGTTTGTGACCAAAATGTGAAAAAATAATTGCAAATCCAACAGCAGCGAAAAATAAGGCAGGATTTTTAGGTTTTAAAGATCTACTCATCCTTGCAGTAGGTTACCTAATACTAATTTTGAATGCATCTTTTAGGTCAATAGCCACTAGATTGAATGTCACCCTGCCTCCATTATTTTTTTTTATATTTCGACAACAACACGTTTTCGATCCTGATTTTAAGACAACATTGACCTTTTTTGACTTTGCAATAGAAGAGAATTTTTTATAGAGCATTGGGACTCTTCCTGATCGCGTTGAATTATGAAGCTTCGAAGAACAATACGATACAATACAATACAATATACAATACAATACAATATACAATACAATATACAATACAATACAATACAATACAATACAATACAATACAATGCAATGCAATGCAATGCAATGCAATGCAATGCAATGACAGACAAATGACATAAAATAATGTAAATGTAAATGCCTACGGATTTTTTCTATGTATGTTAGTCTAATATGATATATAAACTAAAAGGTTAACGCAGTGACAAAGAAGAAAGATGAACAAACTTTGTCCAGATGTTGCTTTACAAATACAAGTACAAATTTTAATGATAGTCGGTAACACATACACAAATAATACATTTTATGTGTGGGCATTTGCCGACATTTCAGGAAAAAATAATAAAAAGAAATGTGCAGATAGTAACAATAGTTAAAACCTTGATGACACCTGCTTATCCTGATTTTAAAGAAAGATTAAATCTAAGAAAAAGAGATCGACACATGTGAGCACAATGTACGAGGGGTGTTTGGAAAGTTTCGGGGCAAGTGCCATAACATTCTTTTTTTTTTAAAAATATGTTTACACATTTTTAATATACACAGCTCTCTATTTACCCTTTACTCATTCTCAGGGCCAAATGTACAAAATCAAAAATAAAACGCTAATTAGTATTACCATAGCAACGTTAGGTAAACGTGAGCGGGGGCAACTATGAACAATCACAAAAAGTCTATGTCGCAATAATGCACACAATTAAGTTGATTTTCTCAAAATATTCCCCAGAGTACTTCACACATTTGTCGTGTCTGTGAAACCAAGATTTTAAGCAAGTGTTGAAGTTTTTTGTAGGTATTGTCCTTACATACTCCCGAACAACCTGCGGTCTTTGACGTCGTCGAAAAGTGAGCCTCTCAATTCGTTCTTGATGTTCGAGAAAAGCCGAAAGTGACATGGCGCTAGGTCTAGAGAGTACGGGGATGGGATATAGTTTTGAATATCTAGTCAAACTAGTGTTGTCTTTGTAATGTCAGACGTATGGGGTGTTGCGTTGTCATGGTGAAGAATTTCGCGACAAGCTCTTGCTCCTTCTCTCTCACTGCTCTTATCAAGTTACGCCTTAGGCGACCTGAAAGCGACAAATGTACATATACTTTTATGCTGAACTAAGTATTAAAGCTTGGTTTACATGTATTTTATTATGTAACCTGTAGTTTGCAGAGCTAATAAGGACCACAACTGTAAAAAAAACTTGTAGTTATACAGACAATTTCAATATTGATCTAATTGTGCCCCGCTCACGCTTACCGGGCGTTACCAATAAAATAATTCGGCTGTATTTAAGAATATGTGTATGCATATGTTAATGGATAGATGAAATATGTAGGTACAATTACTGAAAATTTCATACGAAAATCACGGTCAAGAAATAAAAATATGACAGCACTTTCGTATTATCATATAGGAAACAAATATTAAATATTAAATTTATATTGGGTTCTAAACGACCTAAAATATAAGACAGTCAAGAAAAATTAAAAAAAAAAAAGATTAAAAAAGGAACAATGACTGTGCAAAAAATCATGGACATTAGAGGTGACAAAAACTTCTCTAATTTCAAAGTCATACATTAATGAAAATATAGCTACGAGTATAGTTGCAACTTAAATTTACGAATGGGTCAACTATAAAAGATTTTTACCAGATTTACTGGAAGGATGTGATTTTTTCTCAATGAATCTATTGAAGTTAAAAAGTACTTTTTTATTATTGATTTTTGTTTTTGTGTTTGTTTGTTTGTTTTATGCTCTAAACATACCAGTACAAATAAAAGTTTTTAGATCGTCAGGTTTACTGTGGTCAATATTATAACTTCAAATATGACATATAAAAAAGATCAGTGAATAAATCACGGGGTTGTCTTAAAAACAAATACTGCGAGTTAAATGACAAAATTTATCGCAAAATACTCTAGGAACATTAACATTAAACTTTACATAAATTACATAGATATAGGTATTGCTATAAAAACTATTGCTTACCCAAAAAAAAAGGAAGAAAGAAAGAAAGAAAGAAAAATAAAAACAAACTAACAAACAAACGCTGGGTTTACTCATCGACCACCATATTTTACAACACTCACACACCTTATTTTCATTTAGGTGCTTTATACCCACAAAGAAATGTGTTGTTGTTTTCACAGATATGCCTAATTGTGGTGTGCACACCACGCAGTTCAACTACCACATTATTCATGCGTCAAATAGAAGATTGCCGCATTCCTTTATATCTTTTATTACTATCTTTATTTAAAGTTTGGTTTTTACATTGTCATGCCGATACAAATGATTGCTAATTTCCGGTTTCTCACATGGTAGTGTAAGCCACTTTTAACAAGTTTAAACCTACATGTATATAATTTACATCAACTGGGGAACCAGTCAATGAAACTTACATTACTCTTGCTTAATGACTGGTTCCTGGGATCAACCACTACTTGTGCAGAGAGTGTGGACTGTAGAAAGTCACTAGAGAATCTCACTCCTGGGTCGATGCGAACCAGCAACCATTGGAGCGTCACCCCTCGAGCACTGCTCCTCCACGCATCACGAAAACAGAAACAGTTTGTCTTATTAGTCAAGACCACCCATATAGCAAAAATGAAATGTCTAAACTATATGATTCATGACTCATTTCGAAGGTATTTTCTGCTTATCAGTTTGTGTGTGTACGTACGTGTGTGAACGTTTTTTCACGTTTTTTTTTATTCACCTCAAATAATGAAGAAAGTTCAGATACCATCCTGTCGCTTGTTTATTCAAAGAAGTTACGCTGCTAGATAAAAGAAAAAGAAACGTGAAATTATCCGGCAGAAGACTAAAGAAATTAAATAAACATGTGCCACTTTTAACGCTACCTTTATGTTTGACACTGTTTTGTACAGCCGTAGGTGTAAACAGTAACGTAACTTTATTTTGAGATTGGCATTGGTAATCAAGAAGTCGCGAGTTCGACCCCCGCTCCTCTAATAACCATGATTGTCGTTCTGACGATACTTTAAAACAAGGCTTCGTGTATCGATGTTCTACACTGGGCAACCAGGGCGTTGACACTGGAATTACATATTTTCTGTATATCTTGAATTATCCTCCAAAACATTAAATACCTTAACTCTTCAGAGGGGCGTCAGTCATATTGGCAACTGATATCAATAATGATACACCAGTGTATACTTGGTCATTATCCTGGACGACTAACTTGTCTAAATGTAAATTTTAACCAAGCCGTTTCAGTTCGATAATACGCTTGATGTCTTTCTTTACTTACACGAGACAATAAACTGTATGAACTTTTTTCTTCTTCGATTCTACTCTTTCTCCCTCAATTACTTTAAAGATGTACTTTTGTTGTTATCAGAGTTTAAATGATAGTGATAAATTTGTTCAAAATTAAAAAAAGAAGACAAAGAAAAAGTTTACAGCAAGCTTCGGGCCTATGGAGTTGAAATGACAGTAATGAACTTGTTTTTTTAAGAAAGAAAGAAGGAAACGGAAAAGAAGAAAGAAAAAAGAAAGAATGAATGTATGGACGCATGGAAGGGATAGAAAAAAGAAAGAAAAAGTAGAAAATGAAAACAGGAAGAAAGAAAATCTACATAGACCTTGGGCCCTATGGAGCGGAAGATTCAAGGTGTTGGTCACATCAGAAACTTGTTCAGACCAGACCGGTTGGTTATTCACCATGTAGCTAGATTTATTCAAAAGAAGATAATTCTTATAAGCTCGAGAAGCTTTTTTTTTAAATTTAGGGCAGATAATATCTATTCTATGTCTATACTATTATGCTCTCTCTTCCCCCCCTCCCCCCTCTCTCTCTCTCTCTCTCTCTCTCTCTCTGTTTTAAATTACGCTGTAACTTGTTCAAAGAGATCATTTCTATGAACCGTTTACAAAGTGAGCACATAATTACAGTTGTTACAATTGGAAAAAGAAGTGTATTTATGTCTGTATGTAAACAAGAAACTCACATGTCCTTGTGTTTCATATTGCATTGTAATATAAAATAATGTCTATTTTAAACAATAAAGAACAGGAAGAGGAGTGCGTGTTACAAGAATTAACTACAGCCAAGTCACATGGCCTAAAGCGTGAAGAATAGGACTTGTCTTGCTGGACTGTATGAATGATGTACTTTAGTCTATTCCAACTTAACCGTTTCCAATAATCTTTGTGAAGTATACACTAATCTAGTTTTTGACTTTGTACTATTAATATAATACAATTAAATGAATGGGCAGTTCGTCCAAACTAAATAATTTAAATCCAGATTAAGTCTGTGAAGATTCATTTTTTCACCCTGTGACCGATTTTGACTTGAAAAAAACAACAACTTCAAATGTCTCTGAAATGGGGAGCATGAGTTCGAGTCAGGATATCGTTCTTAATTTACTCCAGTAGTTTACATGCCGGTTTAGAGTTTTGAGGATGGCTTTTAGTTCCGCTACCGTACTGCCGGGATTTGAAAAATTGTGACGTTAATTTTACCGAGAATTCGATTAACTTCGTAAAGTAGCGTGTAGCTGGGAAAAACTGAAGAAAGTTGTAGGTGCTAAAGATTGGGTTCTCCATTCTCCAACTGCACTTCTTATGTAAATATTTGTCGGGTCTATGGAATAAGAACGTAAGATCAAGAGATCTTGTACACTGGTCTCGAGCAGCTTCCCTTTCACGTTGTTGAACTTAATGCACTATCGTTACCAGTTGCCTATATATGGCACACTCACTGAAGCCTGGTTTTGGAGCGGATCAGTGGTCCAGTGGTAACACGCTGGACTGGTAACCCAGGGGTCCCGAGATCGATATACCCTGCTCCTCCACCACGGGTGTCTCTGGAATTGATGCATTCTGTATCTTGCACTACCCCCACAACATAAAATAACTAATCTCTTCAGGGGGCGTCGGTCATATGAGAAACCGGTACCGACGATAAATAAGCTCAGATAGATAGAAGCCTGGGCCCGTATCCATAAAGCATCTAAGTAAAAAAAAATTACTTAGAAATAACAATTTTCCCTAGTTTTTCCTATTTTTATCTTAATTTTTGAGAAATTTCTTATGTAATATCCATAAAACTTTTTAACTTATTTTTTTTCTTAAAGTGCATATTTTCTACTTAAATATTAAGTTGACTATGGAGGTCCCTTAACTTTTAAGAAATTTTCTTAAATATGGCGTCAGAGAAATTCTAAATTAATATATCCCGATGTAAGGAAGGAAATATTGGTAATATATTAGCTCATTTTACTGTTTTGTCCTATTTAATGGTTTTTGTAAGTCACAGGGCTATTCGTCCGCGGGAACACTGTACCGAATCAATGTGCAAGCGTTCAGTAACATGGAAAACAAAACAAGTCAAACTTGTGGGATGTTCGTTTGTTTTTGTATTTTTGTGATTATGTGGTGTTCATTGATTGGAATGGATACTTACACCAGCTGAAATGTTGCTAAAAGTTCTGTCTTTTAGCCGGTCTCGGCGAAGAGTAATATACTTATCGTTGGTTTGTAAATGTAATATAATTTCGCGAATATGATTCCTAAAATCTTGGAAATTTCGTAGTACTTTTTCGCTACTCGTAGATCTACTGCAGTATCATCTTTATGTGAACGATATGGTTTTACAGAAATTCTGTACGCTAGCATTTTGATAAAACTAAAAAATACAGTGTTGCATGTCGTTTATTTTGCATCATCGTTCGTATGGAACAATGACGTGTGTATTGTAAGTATGAATTAAAATTAATTTCTATATTGCCAATAGTATTGTTATGTGGAGATCTTATTTTTTCTAAGCATATTTAGCTAATTATTATCAAGAATAGGAAATAAAAAGATGTTCTTACTGTTCTGTTATTTTTTTGTAATTTTAATACTTTTCTTTCTCAATCAGTGCCAGTTGTTCATATTGAAAATTATGGTATCTAGTCATTTCACAACCTCGCTATTTCATAACAGCCTTTTTCTGCTCATTTTTGTTACTGACCATTAGGTCAATTCATCAACGTCCTAAAAGTGTTGGTCATTTCGACACCTTCCATTGTTGTACTAATATTTTCTAATGTTATCCTCATAATATAAAATCATTTATTATATGCACTTTTTTTGAAAGCTTTAACGAGCATTTGATGATGTTATTCCCACCTTAAGATAATTATGAAAGTAATTTAAACGGTAGAAATAAATACTATTTAAGAAATTATAAATGCTTAATTCATTGTTATAATATCATTGTTTAAAAGACTGTTTAGAAAATGTAGTCTAACTGTCTTGGAATGCTACATGCGGAAACCGACATCTAAAAACCGACAATAAATGAACTTCATGTACTATAAAAAATACCTATGCATAGATAATATCAGTCTTGCATTTCATAATTTATTATCCACTCACTATTAACATTTGCACTATAAACTATAAGTTAGTAAGTTACTATATATATGCCACAACACCATACAAGCATATCTTTATTATTTCATAAAACATGCAATATTTTTTGTAATTGTTGATAATTACATATACAAAGCTTATATTAAACTTTTTAATGATATATAAATTGAGGTTATGATGATTTTGAACTGTATCAAAATGACCAGTTTTTTTAAGTTATGAAATGGTGAGGTTACAAAATGACTACAATTTGAATATCATATTTATAGTCATTTAGAGGGAGCCAAAAACTTTAATCAGTTTGAAAGACATTCAGCTTCAATAATGTGTTTCAACTTGTCAATATATGTGTTTTGCACCTGCCACATGAAGAGTGTATGTTCTGAGGATATAATGTCTATGTATTTTGTAGAAATGGCTAGAAATTTCCAAGAAAGGATTGATTTCAACCTCTTAACAAACAGTGAGCTTCAAGAGAGGTACAGAGTTAATCATGATGCATTGAATGCTATATCCAATGAGCTTGATCACATACTGAGGCCTACCACACTAAGGAATCACAGCCTTACTACGCAGTACAAAATTTTGGTGACATTAAGATACCTTGCAACCGGAAACATTCAGTTGAATACTGGAGATTTGCATAATATTGCCCAGTCTAGCGTTTCCAGAATTATCAGTCAAACACTTGATGCACTGAGTTGCCCAGAAATCATAAGAAGGCATATCAAGTTCCCTTTAACACAGGCAGAACTTCAACAAAACAAAGATGGATTTTATCATTTATCAAGGTATGTAACAATAGAATTTTCTTATGCACTATATATGTTAATTGTTATAGAAAATTTTCCTGTCATACATACTCTTACCAAGTATTAGTTCATGACATAAGTATGTAATTGAATAACACTTTTTATTATATACTTATAAATAAAATATTGATGAAATAAAATGTGTATTTTCATTTTACTTATTTTCATTGTTAAAGTTTATTTTTCACTGCAGTCACACTGTAACATATTTTCCATATTTTCACTGGTGTCTTGCTCGACTATTTTATTCTATATTCACATCAAAATTAAAGGGGAAGTCTTTTGAATCATACAGTAAAAAGAGAAAAGTATATAAAATACAGAATTTATTTACATTTCATGGTATGAAAATTATCATATTTCACTTGTGGCTACCTCGAACGATGTTACAGTTGACATTACATTTTTTGGAATTACCTAAATCTTTCACACTTTGTTTAATGATGAATTTTTTCATTAACAGATTTCCTAATGTGATTGGAGTTATAGATGGAACTCATGTGCAAATTACAGCTCCAGCTAGGGATGAACCACTGTTTGTCAACAGAATGGGTTACCATTCTATTAACACTCAGGTATGATTCTTATTAACCAGTGAACCACTGAATTATGGGACTATCTGTCATACATGACCATTATACAACCTACATAGGTCCTAGCATATACTGATTCAGAAGGAAATGAGTAAGTGTCTTACTTGATAAGCAACTTTGAGTCCCACATACATGTTTCTGATAGTAATAAGAGACTGTTTTATAACATTTATGGGTCAGACCATTCTTCCATGCAATAAATTTACCAGTCCAAAGTTGTTTGGAATTTCATATCATTACATGAACTAAGTTACATGTCTATGTGACAACTGTAATTGTTTATAAACAAATATTGATACTCTTCTTCCTTGTTTGTGAAATTGTTTACTACTGATTAGACATTTTACAGAGAATGCTGCACTGGAGATGATTTTCTCAAAAGGTTATTTTTCCAACTTCACATTTAAATGATAAACATTTATTAGATTATCATGTGTATAAATGTAATATAATTAATGGTTCCAGTAGTCTCTGAAACCCTAAGGTCATTTTGATTTTAAACTGATAAATCTTGCCCAATTTTTTTTAAAAACATACACCTATTTTGGATAAAAAATGACCCTTCAACTGATGTTACAATGTTTTGTCAAAGGTCAATAATGATTAAAATGTTATATTACTTTTAAATATGAATCTACATTGTCAATAATGTTGCAGTGTCTTCATAATTTCATAATTTTATAGGTTGTTTTTGACAGCAGTGACAAAATCATTGATATAGTGGCAAGATGGCCAGGCTGCACTCATGACAGCCGAGTATTGAGGGAAAGTGGGCTGTGGCAACTGATGGAAGGAAGGGTCTTGCCAGCAGGGGACCATTATCTCCTTGGAGATAGTGGATACCCCTGCAAAAGGTGGTTATTAACACCTTATTTACAACCACGCAACAATGCACAAATAAACTATAACAGGTAATAAACAATGTCAGACAAATTAATCAATGACATATTTATTTGAATATTTTAAAGCTGTTGTTTTAAATCGCCAGTACCAGGTCAGTACATATCATTTTGATATAACATGGTTTGCTTTTTTACTAATACATTGTCTGTTACTTAAGAAATAAAAGATATGTTCCAGTATACAGTGAGAACCCCAAGTAAAATTTTGAGCAACAAAAATATATGAATGATAAACAAGTACATGTACCATAACAAGAAATGTTTGTAAAACATTAATGCCCCCCCGGCAGCACCTAATTGCTTGTGGTTGCGCCAAAGCGTTCTCTAGTTATTGATCAGTAACCGTTTTTAGGATCAAGGTCCCTGTGGCCTTGACCTTTGACCTAATGACCTCAAAATCAATAGAGGGTCATCTACTGGTGATGACCAACCAGCACACCAAGTTTGGTGAACCTAGGTCAAAGCATTCTCTAGTTATTGGTCGGAAACCGTTTCTACCTACAAGGTCAATGTGACCTTGACCTTTGACCCCAAAATCAATAGGGGTCATCTACTGGTAATGGACAATCATCCTACCAAGTTTGAAGTTCCTAGGCCTAAGCGTTCTTTAGTTATTGGTCGGAAACTGTTTCTACCTACAACGTCAATGTGACCTTGACCTTTGACCCCTTGACTCCAAAATCAATAGGGGTCATCTACTGGTGATGGACAAACATCCTACCAAGTTTGAAGTTTATAGGCCTAAGCATTCTTTAATTATTGGGCGGAAACCATTTGGTCTACGGACCGACCGACAGACAGACAAATGCAAAGCAATATACCCCCACTTCTTTGAAGAGGGGGCATAATAACACATTCACCAATCACATTAAAGTAATGTAAAAGGCAGTTTTACAATGCCATACTACTGTACAAGATAAGTACATTTCATACCAGACAGACTGTATTCGTGAACATTTATCACTATACTATACAAGAAAGGTGTCACTGGTTTAAAAAAAATAACTGGAACTGAATAAAACAAGAGGGTGAAATTTATCCTGCATATATCACCTGGCAACCAAACAATGTGATGTTATAAGTTCAAACATTGGTATCACATGGCCCTAAGTCACATGAAACAAAATGTTCAGGATTGTTTCCATCCTAAAATTCTAACTTTACCAATCATTTTTATATGTTGACTCTCAGAGGTTTCTTTTTTATATTTTTTATAGTTCACACAAAACAACAAGAAGTAAGGTAGAAAGGGGGATAGGGCAACTGAAGAGAAGATGGGGAATCCTTCAAGGAGAAGTGAGACTGTCACCAGAGAAAACATGCAAGTATGTAGACAGTAATGTGATTTTTGTGTCGCCTTCTACAAAGTAGCGCAACATATAGGGATCACTTCTTCGTCGTCCGTCTGTCACAAAACTAGTCCGGACTTGTCCTCAGAAACTACTGCACATATCTAACAGGTTTTTCAGTTGAATAATTTTTGGCTGAGTTATGGCCCATGAATAAAAAAATATCAAACAAACTGTCAATACTACTGTTTAATTGGCTGTCATCAGGCGACACATGTGATCACTGATCGCCCTTGTCTATATTTACATTTTATATCCCCTCACCAAAGGCAAAGACGATAATAGAAATGTTTGCTGTACATGTACATGTGTCAGTCCCAATTTTGTCTTGAGCAAAATTCCAAAATTACTTGATCAATTTTCTTTAAACATCATACACTATTTAATAGAGCATATTGAGAGGAAGTACAGTGTTCAAGAACAATTACTTTACCTTGCCTGCTATAGAATTTATATTCATTTATCAGAATTCCTTGAAAAACTTTGTTCTTATCATAATTACGGAGGTACATGAGGGCTTTTCATCAAACTTAATACACTGACTCTCTTCCTAATGTTTACAATACTAAAATAAAAAAAATATCATAACCATTGTGTACGAGCTAGTTAAGTTACATAAAATGCTTTCATTGTTAATGAAAATGTTAGTTGTACATATTGTAATTTGGATCACTTGATGAAAGGTTAGTAATTGTTGACAGTTACTGTGATCATAGACATTATTCATAAGCAAAATGTCTGTTTTTTAATTAAAACAAAATACATCTTTCTATTTCAGGGTTATACTAGCATGTGCTGTGCTTCACAACATTTGTAAGACATATAATGTACCAGCCCCTGATGTATTTCCACAGCAGTATTTAAATGCTGGGAATCAGAATGCTGCAGTGCAACAGGATGGTTTAAGATACCGTGACTTTATTTGTAACCAGTATTTTTAGCTAACCTGTCACAGAGTGACAGGTGAACTTTTGAGGTCACCTTTTGTCCGTTCATTCACAATAAGTTTGTTAACACTATAGTGGTCACATTTTTGCTTCAATTGTCATGAAACTTGGTCAGGATGTTTGTGTCATAAATTTCTCAAATGAGTTCGAACATGGATTATCTGGGTTGAAAAACTAGGTCACAGAGCCCATATATAGAAAAACTTTGTTAACACTCTCGAGGCTACTTTTTGAGAACAAATATCATGGAAATTTGTCAGATTGTTTCGATAATTTATAGCTCAAGTAAGAATATGGGACATCTAGGTTCAAAAACTAGATCATAGTGAAAAAAACCTTGTTAACACTCTAAAGGTAACATTTTTAGTCCAAATAACCTGAAAATTTGTCAGAAAAATTAATTCAATGATTTCTAGGTCATGTTTGAAAATGGGTCATCTGGGGTCAGTTAAACAGGTCCATAGCCACTTTTGTAAAAAGCAGTTATACTTAGTTGAGCGATACAGGGCCATCAAGGCCCTAATTTTTAGTTTAATGTGACAACCTGTGATTGATGTGAGATCTGTCTCGTACAACAACTTATGACCACATAACAGGATTTAATATCATTTGATTGCCTGGATGATATTTCTTACAAGAGGGCAATATGCAACCAAAGGGCAGTTTGACAGTTCTGTATAGTGGATTTCATTACACACACTGCACATGTAGTGCTGAAAGCCTGCCCGATCAATTACTAAAGAAGTCTTTGGCCTACAGTCGAAGGATTTGGTTGATTGGCTGACCATAGAAAATACCAGGGGGTTTTCCTGTCATTACAATGCCAATTCTAGCTTCCTTCAAATGACACGATAGATACAATGGAAACTATATCTCACATATTAAATTATGATAACTGTGACCTTGATCTTAGCAAACTTGAACCTGCACTCTGCATATTCATTATTTATGGTTTACATTTCTGCCAAGTTATTTCAATCTCCATCATTTTATTCAAGTGTTACATAATGGACAGATAATATTTCACACTTAAAGATATATTTTGCTCATATTTAAGATACAAATTACTACTACACCAACTACACCTGCTCTGTGTAGATATAAAATAAACATGTTTGAGTACACAGAGAGTAGATATGTTACATTTAAAACTCTACACACTATAGGTTAACACAGTATAGATACATAGTGTCATTAAAAAAACTGGCAGTTTTTTTAAGAAAGCACCAACCTAACATGACCTGTAATATGGAATGCAGCTTCCCATACATATTTTATGCATTCTAGTATCCTAATAAGACATATTCAGAATAGATTTACAAGATTTCAATTGATTTCTGCTATAAAAATATTTTATTCAAAGATGGGCATTGTAAACCTTTAAAATCATAATGTCTTAGTGTGACCTTGACATTGACCTAAGCAAGCAGGAACATGGACCAAGGGGATAACATAATACAACCGCAGGAATAGAAACAAAATCTTATTCTTCTAATTTTTTTTCCAATAATTTGATTTGGAGCTGTAGCTTTCTTTTCTTCAGCTGTCTGAGCTGAACGTCATCACACTGACCACAGCAGGAACACTTGCTATCTGTTTTGCTGAAATGAAGAGGAATAAAAAAAATAAATGTTAGCAAGTGATATGTTATCATCTAATGTGATTTATAGAAGTGTAGTGTGCTTTCAATCTAGATCTCAAGTTATTGTAACAATAAAGCATAATTTCATACCATAAAAGGAGATTTATAAAGAATTAGATAATGTAGGGGTATTATTTTTTGACTCTATACTGTCTCTCATTTGTCTCTATCACTGTGATAGACCGATTACCTGATGGACGGCAATCCTATAGTACCCCCAGTGTAAACAATGTAGTAGACTAATAATATGATATATTAGTTACTGTAATACCTTGGCACAGAGATAACTGGAACAGCTGATGTAAGGACAGAATCACTGGAAACAAAATCATAGTTATGTTTTAGTGTGCCTTTTGAATAATAACTATTAAAACTTATACATTATAGACTACATTATAGACTGAGAATCATATATTTGAGTTTAGCCAAAAAAATTCTATGTCAAAAAAGAGGCTTTATTATCAATGAACTTTATATTTATATGCAATGCTCGAAAAGATACCTTTTGTTAAGTGATAAGTATTCCATGCCTGTATTGAAAATCTCTGATAGTTGTTGAGGATGTAAACACAAACGAAACTTAACATATGTAGACACAGATGACCTAAGTACGACAACTGACTTTGCTACTTTGAATATTGGATCTAAATTCAATATGAAAACATAGAAAGAGATTTTTTCATTTAATAAAGTTACTGTATTGAAAATTGTACCTTCCGGAAGGCTGTTGGTCAAACAAAGGCAATGTGTCTATGCCAAAACATTCATCCACACTATCTGATGTCTGTTCCAACTGTTCACTGAAAATAATATAAAAAGTTGAAAACAGCTCAATGAAATATATATATCATTCCACTAGGCATTCTGACAAAAAGAAGTACATGTAAAATAATGTATCACAGTATGTATTTTAATGAAGTTGTTGGAAAATGAGAATGGTTAAGTAATTAAGTTACATGTTTTGGTTAATACGTTCATTAATGGAGCAAAGCCGAGAAATTTAATATACAGCTTTTATATGCCTGTTTGAAAAACAGTATGTATAGGAATGCCGCTAGCTGATGGCATCCAGTATTGTATGGAGCATATCTCCAAAATAGTGGAGGGATTTTAATAAAACTATAGGAATGTTCACCATGTTCAATATATGCAAGGTCAGGTTCATTTGTTTAATCTATTATGCTCCCATTTTCTACACAAGCTCTCTTGACTGGCTTATTTCCTGACATTGACACTCTTGTTATAAATTCTTGTAAATGTCACGTGAATATTTATGTAAGAATATAAACTTCAAACATGACTACACCTTACCAGTCATCCTATGGTCAATGTTAGTTTAAAATGTTGACTGGCAGTCATGAGGAATGATGTTGACAGTAACTTGTTGCTTTTAATATATAATCTTACTTCATAATCATTGTGGTATCAAAGGATGCCGCGGTGACTCCTACAACACCAATGTTGTCCTTGCCAATAGCTGCCATCACAGCTTCAGTAAGAATTGAGGGCATTGGCACGCCAGGTGGTCCTCTTCCTGTTGAAATAATTTCTTGTTATTCAATTCATGATGTCTAATAGAAAGGTACACAGACTTTTATTCAATAATAACTTCACTGAGTATCTCTATCAGACTGTATATACCTCATTATGTTTATAAAAACAGAAAGTTTTGTATATTTACATGTATTAATCAAAATACATGTTATTGTCATTGTGTACATAACTATTTGTAATATGGATTCAATATGAAAATATATTTATGAGTGTTGACTCTTTTCAGTTTAAGTGTTATACATAATTATTATTTATCAAGTCACCAATAATATGAGATAAATTTTGAGGAGTCAATCAAATTCATTATTCTTACACTGTGTATTACTACCAAAATACTAAACCGGTCAATGATCTTGCTCTCATGTAATCACTGTAGAGATTCCTATGCTTCGCCACGAGATTATCCCATTTCTTTTGAAGAACAACACTATCTCGTGGCATGCTTGACGAAGCATTAAATTTGCTTTCTATTCTTTTCCACACCTCTTTTTTTGTGGAAGAGTTGATCCCTGAAATACAAAATACGGTCTTATACATCAATGAAACTAATACAGATATTTTGAAAACGAGATTTAAGAGGGACATCATAACCCTGTAGATGAAATGGATTAGTAATCCAATGGTCACTGGTTCGATCCCTGGGCTTAGAGTAAATTTCTCTGTGACAATTGATCTCGGACTGTGTCTGACAGCCATTCCTCTCTTACCCCTGATACCAATGAGGGTGTCATGACAATAGCTCCACTTTTAAATTAAATACAGGGCTAAGTTACCATTTTTAAGATGTTGGTTTATTCAAATTTATTTCAGTTCAATTGAGATGGAAGCTTATAGCTTAAAGAATCACTCTTGAATTTGTTCCTTGAACCAACCAGTATAGTGTAGCCTCATATTTCCGCATTACCTACATTTCCGAAATATTTAATATAAATATTTGAGTGTCTGTTGCCACTTGGGTAGATGTTTGCCAAGTGTTTACATAACTTAATGAGGTATGAAGAAATTCACAAGAGGGGACATACACCAACTATATTTTTTTTTAACATTTTTCCTTAAAATTATTCAAAAAACTTTGTTGTGTGTGTCAAACAATTAGGTACCATAGAAGTACAAGGCACTATACTAAACAATGAGGTTCAACTTTCTTCCTCAAGGAAACAGTGGATGGCCCCTGACGGGGTTCGAACTCGTGCTATGACTAGCGATAGTTTACAAGTCCATTGAATCTGAGTAGTAAGATATGAAACTCACTGCTGTTGAAGCGGTGCTTATCTACACCATGAAAATTTAAATTTACATCTGTAAAGTCCGGGTGGACTGAGCCCATCAACTGTGCCAAAAGCAGACAATCTTGCACCGAGAAGTTCGGTGCTCTCTTCTTTGATCCCGTTGCTTCCATTTTTGACAGCTCTATGTTGTTGTCTGCTGCAAGCTTCCGGTTCACTTAAGTTATTTTTAGGTTTCCAAAAATCCCGAAAATCAAAATGTTGACGTTGGATCAACATCTACAACATGCCATTTGAAACAAGATTTATTTCAAGCTCCAAACGCATGTCATAAGTGTAAACCCATTTCTTATATCATCACGAAATTATTCCTGATCACACCGTACTCCATCATAGATGCAACGACTGTAAATATTCAATAAATGTTGAAATCTACGTCTCCACTATGATGTTTTCCGCCATATTTGATTATCACGCGACAGTAAATGACGTCACGATGTTACTATTTTAAGACGGAGAAATCCCGAGTTAGCTTAACAACCGACTTGAGAAATTTCTCAGGCGATTAATTCTCTACTAAGTAAAAAAATATTCTTAGTAAAATTCTTTGCTAAGTTTTTTACTTAGACGTTTTATGGATACAGAATTAAGAAAATTTCTTTACTAAGTAAAAATTAGTCCTTAACTAAATTTTCTTAGAAAATATCTTAGATGCTTTATGGATACGGGCCCTGGTTCTTTTAAATGCTAACACCAATAGATAGGACCTCAGTTAAACGTCTCATCCCAGTGACAGTTAGTACTGTTATTTGAGGAGCGGGTTATCAAACTAGCTAGACTTAAAATCATATACATAACCATTGGACCACTGATCCGCCCATAATGCACTTATACCTTTGACAAACAACATACCTTACCTCTGCTCAAGGACACATAACCGTCTGAAATATACACCGTGGTTTTCTGAATCAGTGTAACCATTATCAAGGTCACTTAACTGAGTGCTGAATGTTGAACTGTAATATTAAACCATTACAAATAAATCATAGACTTGAATAAAATGTAAAACCGCTTCGAACGAGATAAAATAATGGCCTTTTTTACGGCCTTAACCACAGGAAACTAGGCTATAGTGATGGTTTTCACAACATTGAAAGACACGTGTACGTAGTCTTTCGAGGTTGGACTTAACTGATATATTATATAATTATGATAAATGATATATATTTTTGCATCATTTTCTTGATTAAAAACAGCTCTAAATGATAGTCTCCTAGACTTCTGACTGACCGATGGCAGTCGTCGGGGATTAAAACGTCGGCTTCCTGGTATGTAGGTCGTTTGATCCAAATATAATAAGACGCGAAAACCTAGGGTCATAAAATTTCCTGGGTGTTTCATGACTAATCGGAGAGTGCCGGGTGGATATAACCGAATGATCTCGGACTCATGATCTGTAAAGTATTTATTTATTTATAGACGATTCTGACTAGTGTAATGGGAGTTTGTTTCTCGAGTTTTCACACTTCATACGCTCGGCGTACGTACTGCTTTTAACCAGGGAAAGCATATTTGACATAATAAATCAAGTTGCAAAAACAGCTTTTCAATCGTTGTAAAATAGACAAATTTAAACTAAAGCGAAACTCAAGCTGACGGGAAGAAAATGGAAGCCAGTGTGATATTCCTTTTACGAGATTCGAACCCATGACCTCCGGGCTAAAGAAATATGTCACTGTATCATTGCATTATGGTTCTTTACGCATCCTAGCTTTTCCTTGTTCCGAATTTTTATTAGCAAGTTTCAGATCCAGTGACTATTACATCTAACGTTTATATGCAACCTGAAACTTTATATCTGTATCATCCGACGCGTGTTTTTATCATGCCATGTAATATGATAAAACAACAACAACAACTAATACATCGGTATTTTGTCAATTTCTTAAATTAATAAGAAACATACATTTTAAAAGAAACACTGTTTATGGCGTTTGTGTTTACACAGTTGTTTATTTGTTTATGTTCTGTTAATTTATGTTTTAATACCTTTTATTTTCTTTTTTATAACAATCTTAACACGTTTAAAAGCTTAATTTGAAAAAAGTATAAGTTTGGACTCGTCTGCTCGAGTGTTTTTGTTATATAAGGGCAGAAAAATGAAAAGATTTTTATTGCAAGATACCACATGAAAAAAAAAAATATTTTCGGATAAAGCAAAACAATAGCAGTTATAACTAGTTTATGAAAAGGGTTTTACGCGTATTATATCACGTAAAATATATATATGTCCCTATTTGGAAAAAGTCCTCGTTTTAACATGAACTTCAAGCTAATTATTGAATTATTTATAACGGAATGGCAAGCATGGCACAGTTATTGACCACAAATCTATATTTGATCTTTTTAACTAAACTTTTGAATGCGGCAGCCATTTTGCCTGGCAACCAATGTAAACAAATAATCTGGACAATTTACGATTAAGATTTTAGTTCGGTTAGTTTAAACCTCTATCGGTTATGCTGAACTGAACTTGCAAGTGACGTAAATTGACCTTTTATTAAAACACGAATATTTAAGGAAATGCATTTTTGAGGTTGGAATTGCCTGCAAATGATTAATTTTTTCTAGCGGAAGTAATAAAATTATAAACAAATATTTTCATAGTGTTAAACTTTCAAATCGATTCACGTGGACTGAAATTTTGGATGTATGCACCTTACTTATTTTTTCTTAAAATTGTGAAATACTGTTTCTTTTCATAGACACACAGGAAAAGGGAGTGGAAAAAGAAAGTCGCGTGAGGTTATCATATTGTTTAAACATTTATTGAGCTGGCTTTTCCTATATTGATTGTTTTCAAAAGTATAAAGCGCATCATTACCCTTGTGTCGTGATCGATGTGTGTTGAGCTTTATTCGCGCTAGTTTTTTACAATTCAATCTACGGTGATTTATACAGAACGAAAGGAAAGAAAGAAAAAAAGGAAAAAAGAAGCAACATATGACATTGACCAATTATGTCGTTGTTAAGTAGAAGTGTTGTTCTGTGTTTCTTTATTCTTGTCGTCTCGGCATCCGTTACGGAGAAAATTCTCAAAATTCCGTTGTTTGAAGTGGGAGAAATTTGGGTAAACTCTGTTTACAAACTCAACGAGAGGTTTCTGAATTATTTATGGGATTCAATAGATTTATACTCGCCTGTTTTCTATGTTACATTAGCCGTTTTACTTTTTCTTGCCTACCAGTCTTACGGCGTGGTTTTCCGACCTATAGATAGAATTAGACTTTTGGGAGATCTCGGTTATCTTCCAGACGGAAAGTTCTCGAAGAAGGAAATAGCGAAAAGTGTTAAAAAGCGCCGAGCACTGGGAGAAATTCCACCGATTTATCCAAATGGATGGTACGGAATCGTTGAAAGTTGGAGGTTGAAGAAAGGCGATTCGACGAATGTTTCTGTACTAGGTGAGTTTTGTTTTAACTTATTTCTTTGTACAAATATGTCTGAAGCTTCCTATACTCTGTATCAATCTGTTCTTTCGAAAATATCACGTTACATGATAATCTATTGTTTTACAGTTTTGCCAATGCTTTGATTATTCTAATAGTTGAAAATATTAATTATATAGGAAGAGCCAACTGTTAATTTAAGAAAGTCATAATTAACCGTATGTACCGCACTCTGTATAGTACTCGGTCTCGACCAAACTCCTGACCAAACCCTTTTATTACAGTTAATGATAACTGTCTATGAAAGCACAGGATTTTGTGTACCACAATCTCTGTTACTACTGACCAGCACTTCATGACGTCCATGCTCACAGACAAGGTACCCGGGAATATTCGTAACCGGCTTTCTGTTTTAATAAATCAAGGCAAATATTGACTGTAAAGAAAATATTTTCTTTAACAACAACAACAACAACAACACGGCATACTGATTGTGAAAGCCAGTGTTTCCACCAGAGGACTGAAAGTCCTTGTACCTTTATTTTCCCGATGATAAGCCATAAATGTATAAGCTCTGTTTCGAGAACAGATAAACAAGGTCATGTTGGCATGCACTTCACGTTGTTTAATGTAATCTAAACTTGCTACATGTAGGCCTACTTATCTTTACCTGTCACATTTTGATTTGAAAATATTTGTGTTGAGGTTTAGAGCCCGGGCAAGTTTTGAAACAGCGAGATAAAGCTTTCTGTATGGTCGTAAAGTACAAATGAACTCCATGCAAATAGTTTTTAGTCCTTGTTTAAAATGAACCCATTAAATGTACAGTAACTCAATACTAAAATGCTATCATGCATGATGAACGCATTAAGTCCAAGAGGGGTGTTTAATTATACGGTCTATTTATAGCAGTGCCGAAACTGAGCATGTAAAAGAACCAAAAGATGCACTTTTCCCTAGAATCTAAGAATAACTTAACTCTTCACGGGACAACGGTCATTTTGGCAACCATTACCGACGATAAACAAATAAGACAGAGACAAAGACACGTCTCGTCTCGCTCAATCTAGTATAATCCGGTATGCCAATGTGTCTTATAAAGTCCAGCATTTTTTTCAGGACTGATTAACAAGAACTATATTCATACTGTTTAAGTTTTTCATCAATATAGTTTTCATTTTGTTATTTATAATTCCTTGTGTTACTACTTGCCCAGAAAGTCAACGTAGTCGCTTCTCCGCCTAGTTTTTGTAGAATAGTGCATTGCAAAAATAATAATAATAATAAAAAACTAAATAAATAAAAAAAAGACTCATTAACTTATTGTCACTTCACAAAGAATTCTCTACGTATGTAACGTAACTTTCACAATATCGTGGGTTAACTGTACATGTTTTCAATGCCTTACGACTGCCTAACACTCATATCGGCGATAAGCACCAATTAATAACGCGTGATCATTTTTTTAAAAGTATGTATTCAGTAGTTGACGTAGTATTGTCAAATTTCAAATGGAAAAATAAAGAGAAAAGATTTTTTTTCCTTTTTGAAGCTTATCGTTACGAAATATTTTCGCGATTTATGTTATGCTTTGCGCCTTTAATAGATTTGTTATTGACAAACTGTGTAGGGGGTCTGTTGTGGATTTATTTTGGGCAAATATGTAAATTAAAAAAAAAAATTACAGGTTTAAGTTTGACATTTAGTGGACCAGATTTGGTGAATAAAAATGCGCTGTTTATGTCTCAAAGAAGAGATATCAAAATTGCACATAGCGGTTATCTTTTCTGGCAGTTCAGTGAAGTTTGTCTGTGTAGACAAATAAAAGAGGAAATTTTATGCATTTTCTCAACACATCTTGCATATTTTTGTTTTTAAATATCCAATGACAACCAGCTACTTTATTCAATTCTGTTTCAATAGTTTATAAGATTTTGTAAGGTATTTGAGTGTCTATAAATTTTTATTATCGTAAAGTATCGCACTCCTATTGATAAAACACGAGAGCCAATAAAAGATTTTCCATAATTTATATAAATCAAATACATTACAGCTCAAACACACACAGAAGTAGGGCCAACAGTTTAAAGCCTTTCAAAATGTCTTGCAAAATTAGCTATGATTTATAATAATTTATTCCCTTTCAAAGCGCACACCTAGCCTGTACCAATAATCTAAATATTGAACTCTTTATGTTTTTTACTTCATAGCCTAGTGAAAGATTAATACATACTCGAATTTTTTAAGATCGTAGATGTTGACAAGTGGTATTGCACAACACTGTATATCTGCCGGTGGCAGATTTGATACCTCTTACCTTTGTTATTAAGAAGTGAATTATCTTAACATCAATCGGTTTTGTTTTAGTGTGAAAAATACTTTACACGGAAGTTTCAATCAGATTTACGATCAGTTTTTAACCAGAGTCCGCCTGGGAGCATCCAGAAAAAAAAAAACTTTCACCCGTTTTCAGACCTAAACTAGAATTTTTAAACTATAAAAATCTTTACATATATACAAAACACACAAGGGGTCTTCGGTAGATAACAATGATCTGTTATAACTCTACAGATTTTTTTCACAGATTATTGAAAAAGACCATCTTACCTTTCAAGCGACGGGTTGTTGATCAGAAAATATATGACCAGAAAAAATCAGTAAAGGTCCGCGTCGGATATTATATTTTACGTACTCAGATACTGAATTTACTTAATTTCTGCCTAATTTGCATATTTTGTTGTTGTTGTTTTAGTGTCCCTCAAATCCCCACCCAAACACTTCACCGCGTAATAAAATGCTGAATTAACATAAGGTGAATAGCTCATATCCAAAGCGATTTAGGCCATAACTTCCATAATATGAAAATTTCCTTATTTATCGTATGATAAATTCTACAGTATAATGGACGAATTATCTTGTACGTAACGGAACGCATTTGACTTGCATTCCGCATTTGACTTGCATTCCGCATTCCGTTATTCTCTAGTGCTTTGGTTTGTAAGTATCGTGCCATATAGTGCGTGTAGTTTGCATTACATTTACAGTCGCTCTGCTGAGTGTTGTAAGCGCTACCAGAGTTGAGTGCGCCATATTATGTAGCGCTTATAGTTTGCATTACGTATACAGTAATGCTTGAGTAATAAGTGCGATTGGAGTTGTAATCGCCATGTCTCACGTTGCATATAGTTTGTATTTAATCTACAATTATTCTGCATTAATACAGAGATTAGAGTTGTGTGCGCCATGTCATGTAGCGTATGTAGTTGCCACACTGTTTACTTCTGTTCCGGCACGTGGAATGCGTGCGACTAAGTCACGTATCGCGTGTACTGCACAGACTACATTCTTCTTTGCTATGATATTTGATAGATAGAAAACATCTCAAATAAATTATTTACGACACATTACCCGTAAATCAATTAAGCAAACAGCTTATTCCATTAAGAGCAAACAGAAGCTAGAAATCAGTGTGTTTGTTTTGTAAACAATTGTTAACTGTATGACAGGTTATGAGCAATTATCAATTTACGATAATTGACGTAACACAACGGACATTAACGAATCCTTTTTATCATTCATCATGTTCTGCTGAAGAATTTGTTCGAAGGTGAAAAAAATGGGTAAACCCTAGTTGAGAAACGTTCTATTTTATTTCAGGCCTACAGTTGGCTGTATTCCGGGACAGTCATGGTGAGGCCCATGTTTTGGATGCCTATTGCCCACATATGGGAGCCAATTTAGCGGTCGGGGGCCGGGTAGTTGGAGATTGTATTGAGTGTCCTTTTCACGGATGGAAGTTCAGGGGTCATGATGGCAAATGTACAGAAATTCCTTATGCAGAGAAGGGTAAGTTAAAAGGGTGCTAGATCAGCGTAAAACCACTAGAATATATTTTCGTATAATTTTACATCCCGATTCTTTAGCTGACGGCCTACCAAACGGCCTCGTCAAAACAAACCCTTGACGGGACTCGAACCTTCGACCTCTCGCTCGGAAAGCGTACACCTTAACCAGAAGGTCACAGAGACAATATTGTATATATATGTGATATGAAATTAATAAACAAAATTATATGTCTTAAAACTTTACAAATCCGTTTTAAAAGGCTCTGACTTATGAGGGAAAGGCGGTTATCTTTATTTAAAAGAAATATTTTTGCTCGCCTTGCCAGTTCATGAGTACCACATATCATATTCTATCAACTTGCAGTTTGAATAACAAACATTATGCAGACTACTGAAAATATAATGCAACTACAGTCACCATGCAGCTGTTTCCGACAAAATGATTCTAAGATGTAGGCGAAAGTGTTTAAAATATCGAAGAAAAATTTAGAACTATTTTGTCTCTGCCATCTTGAAGCTTGAACGAAGGATTTAGTAGTTTCATACCGCTAAGAGGATTTATAATAACATAACGCTGCTAGTGGCATACGTTTCATGCAGTCTTAGGCGAGCCAGAAAAAGTTAACAATCCATCAATAAACCCTGATAATTGTGTATTTTGTAAGATAACGCTGTAGGTTGCCTTAGAAAGACCTGAAATCATGCGGCTTTTAAGAATAAGAAGACCTGAAATACCATGGTATTTTACGTTTTTGGCCAAAGCTCTTAAAGTATTAAGCATTTCTGGAAATCCTGCTGGGAAACTTAAAGACATTTTCTGGTATTACACTATTACGTCATCAGCCACTCTCGTCGGAAATGACATGTTGGGACTTCTTTCAGATTTTGTCTTATAAATGAGCGAATCAGACGTATTAGATTATTACCAAAAAGGTTTCTCTGACGAAAAATTCCGGAGATGGCCGTTCGCTGGTACATAAACAATGTCGACATTTTTCTTTGTCGAAATTAACTAATAAAAAATAAGCTATATTTTAAAAAATAAGGTGGCATGTTATTTTCATCTATTACTTGGCTTACTTGGTGTTAGGTTAATGAAATGGGTTTACTAATTTGCATCTAATGATTCTTCCGAAAATACACCGAATCTTTTCACAACTAAGAACTTTAAACAAAACAAATATATTACTCTATTCCGATGCAGTGCTGTTTATCTTATTGGTGCAAATACCATTCTGTGTAGTTATTGTTATTTCCCTTTACAATTATATTAAGTCCCTTTAGGAGCCTGTTCTGAGGCTAGTTAAAGAATGGTGAACGATCGCCTGTTCGTCTAGTGCTTGGCACCTAGGAGAAGGAATCGGGGAGTAAATTTATTGTATATACAAGAGGGGTGTCTCATAAGCCCGGAAGTCTGGCCCATTCAGTTAGAGTGATACTATGATAAGCACGCATCTTTATAGATTCGCTTATGTTGATACTATTAAATCTATATAGAAGGTTTAAAAGGGTAACAAAAAGGTCTGCAGAATACATGGTAGACCAAGTGATTGACTCTTTATTTTCTTACAGTCCCAGAAATTGCAAAGGTCAAAGCTTGGTCCAGTCTCGAGATCAATGGATGGATATATTTGTGGTACCACGCTGAGGGCATCGAACCCAACTGGAAACCACAAGAACTGGAGGAAATAACTTCCGGTCAGTGGCAGTATAAAGGCCGTACTGAGCATTATATCAATGCACATATAGAGGTAGGCGTGAGGAAATATGTACGTGCTGACGTTTGCTGAATAATCCCAATCAAAGTGAAATAACAAAGTAATGTTTAGACTATGCAATCTATACTTCTCTATTACACGCAATTATTTCCCCCTTTTTGGCTTCGGACTGAAAAGTGAGTAACCCCATTTATTTTGCTTTCTGAACATGATACAATAAATGCAAACATTTCTCTCAAATAAAATAAAAAAAAAAAAACAATTAAGTATTTTTGATGAAAGTGTCTAAATATTTCTTTTAGTGAAATGATATTAAAATTGTCTTACCCGGAAATCTGATATCAACCAAGAGTGATCATATATCGTATAACATATTGACTCAGTGGTAGGGTTAAAAAACACTCGTGTTTTACGATGTAAAGATTAATGGTGTTTGACACGGCGATTTCATGTAGCGATCGAACAAATTTCAGGCCATGGAGCTAAACCCTCATCAAAACAAATCGTTTTGAAGACCAGAAATAATTAAAGCAATTGTTTCCGCTACTGATGTTGAGGATGATAACGTTACTAGTGTGGTCAAGTTATAAGACCTAATAGAGAACTTTTGTTACATTGACAGGAGATTCCGGAAAACGGAGCAGACGTTCGCACATCTGAAACAAGTGCACCAGCCGTTTATTGCCGCCGGAATAGATCTTGTCAGCATGTGGAGCAAATACTTCAGTTGGGGTCAGCACAACTGGACTGCGGCCTGGACACAAATGCCGAGTCCAGACGGGCACATTGGCTCTCTAAAACTAACTCATGATTTGACTTTTTTTGGAATCAGTCTGCCATTTGTCTTTTTAAATGTCCACGCATTGCAGGTATGTTAATAAATTAGCTCTTAGTGTAGAACCAGTTACAATTCATAGTTATGATAGAAGGCATTGAGGTTATTTCACTTCAAAATGTATTTCACTAGATTAGACTCGTTTGGTCAGCTTTGCAAGTACAGCGGAATCTCGCTATAACGACCAACAACGGTTCTAAAAATGTTCTTAATATCGGGGTGGTCTTTTCAATGGACACACTTTTTAAGGACTATTATAGTCTGAAGCAATAAGCCAACTATAAGCCAATTATAGTCTGAAGCGATAAGCCAACTATAAGTCAATTATAGTCTGAAGCAATAAGCTAACTATAAGCCAATTATAGTCTGAAGCGATAAGCCAACTATAAGCCAATGATAGTCTGAAGCAATAAGCCAACTATAAGCCAATGATAGTCTGAAGCAGTAAGCCAACTATAAGCCAATTATAGTTTGAAGCAATAAGCCAACTATAAGTCAATTATAGTCTGAAGCAATAAGCGAACTATAAGCCAATGATAGTCTGAAGCAATAAGCCAACTATAAGCCAATTATAGTCTGAAGCAATAAGCCAACTATAAGCCAATTATAGTCTGAAGCAGTAAGGCAACTATAAGCCAATTATAGTCTGAAGCAGTAAGCCAACTATAAGCCAATTATAGTTTGAAGCAATAAGCCAACTATAAGCCAATTATAGTCTGAAGCAATAAGCGAACTATAAGCCAATGATAGTCTGAAGCAATAAGCCAACTATAAGCCAATGATAGTCTGAAGCAGTAAGCCAACTATAAGCCAATTATAGTTTGAAGCAATAAGCCAACTATAAGCCAATTATAGTCTGAAGCAATAAGCCAACTATAAGCCAATGATAGTCTGAAGCAATAAGCCAACTATAAGCCAATTATAGTCTGAAGCAATAAGCTAACTATAAGCCAATGATAGTCTGAAGCAATAAGCCAACTATAAGCCAATTATAAGACAATTATAGTTGAAGCGATAAGCCAACTATAAGCCAATTATAGTCTGAAGCAATAAGCCAACTATAAGCCAATTATAGTCTGAAGCAATAAGCCAACTATAAGCCAATGATAGTCTGAAGCAATAAGCCAACTATAAGCCAATTATAGTCTGAAGCAATAAGCCAACTATAAGCCAATTATAGTCTGAAGCAATAAGCCAACTATAAGCCAATTATAGTCTGAAGCAATAAGCCAACTATTAAAGCGTGTTGGTCTCTTTTATGCTTCAAGAGCATGCCTGTGTGTTGAACCCAGGTTCTTGTAAATTGGATAATATGATTTGTATTTCTCTGGCTTGTGGATAAAACCTAATTTTGACCATCACTCATTTACTAATATACTAATATTTCGGCTGGTACTCTGTTGCCAGTTAAATGCTAATGGGAAGGTATCAGCCTTTGTTGTGTCGACCGTCCCGCATGCTAAATGGGATCAGATGGATTCTTTTTATTCAGATTTGTTCTGGTCGTCTGCTAGACTCAAAGGGCATTACAACCGAATTAGAAATCTTTATTTTCTTTTTCTTTTTTTTCATGTTATAGATCGGACCAGGCATTGTTTACCTAAAGTTTGACAGTTTCTTTGGTAAAGGTGTGTTTATCCAGTCCTTGTGTCCTGTTGAACCAATGGTACAAAAACTAGTGCACAACATCTACATTCATTGGGCGGTACCAAACTTCATTGCCAAATTCTTCATGGTTGGAGAATCTATACAGGTTAGTAAAAATTTCTCTCGGTCTTTTTTGACATGAAAGATATATTTTCATAAATTCTTTCCTGAGATATCATACCGCACCTACATAAAATAGAATTTGGAGTACACATAGTTTATAAGTGTAGTGGAATAATTTGAAATCTAGGGGTAGCCGGCAGTATATCCGCTCTTCCAATAGCACAACTAAAGGTCCTCAGATAAGGCATAAAACCGAGTTTCGATGCATGATTGTTAAACTCTGCATGTAAAGAACCACGAACCTTTATGATAAAGAAAGTTTTCCAGCACTATCCCATAAAACCACGAGTAACTACACTTTTCGAAGGCGTTAGTCATTGCGGGAACCAGTACAAATGATAAGCAAACTCGAAATAGATAAACAGATTACAACAGCCTAAAGAAAAAAAAGATTAAAAGAAATAGTTACTCATGTGCGAATATTTTACTACGCTTGGTGAAACAGATACGCCAGAGTGCACTGAGATTCAGTTAAAAAAAATATAATAAGAAAGCGATGTGTATCCAGCTTAATAAGTAAATACTCATTTGCCATTTATTTACAAAATGTCGGTAACTTAAACACTACTGTTTAATCCAGACGAGAAACAAGTCGTTGTACGTGCCGTGCCTGTAGGGAGATAAATCGTAACCATGCCAAGGAAAACAAATTGTTTTATTCTACTCCATAACTGTCATTTTAACTCGAAAGTACCTGTGCGACCCCGCCCCCCAAATTAAATGCTAATAAAGGTTCTTATGGACATGGTCCTTGTGTTTACATTGACAGGTTGAAAGAGATATTATGATCTGGAACAACAAAAAGTATGAGGCGAAGCCGCTGTTTGCCAAATCTACAGAGGACAGTTTGATTGCGCGCCACAGACGCTGGTACCAACAGTTCTACTCAGAACACAGTCCAAGACTGAAGTTCCAAAAAGAATCGCTTGAGTGGTGATCCCCATTCATTGTTTTCAAGCCAGGACAGTTAGCAATATTACAAATCTTTTTCTATTTTTCTACGGAAGCATCATTATCGCTTTAAAATCCTTTCATCCACTTCTGTCAAATCTACCGCCATAACAGTATAATACTTCGTGCTAGATTGATTTGATTTGATTTTCTTCTTCAATGCAAAATAAGTTGTTCTTTGCTTGCTTTTTTTCTCTCTCTCTCCTTTTTTTTCAAAGACCATAACAGAGGAATGTTTACCGTTCTGCTGACCTTTTTATGACAGCTTCCACACTTATGACTTAATAATTCATTATTTATTGTTGTGAATCAATTGTGAACGAAAATCTGTTTTCGAATGTTCGTGCTTTTTTTTTTTTTGGGGGGGGGGGGGGGTGTAGTTATTTTTCTAAATACAAAAATGTATTCGATTATTTAGTTTTGTTTGTTTCTTTTTATAATACATGTAATTGTAAACTGAAAGTTAAAACTGAAAGCAGAAAATGAAGAAACTGAATTTATACAGTGCATGGCAATCATTAATAACCACTTTCCACTAGGAATTTTATCTTGTTTTGTCTGAGAATGGGTCTGAGTAAGCATTAGACTTTTCTCAATTTAGTCTAGCTCAAAATGAGCTTGTACTGTGTCTCCAAAGCTTTAACAATCATAGATTCTTTGAGAACGTTCGCCAACTTGTGTATGGAGTCTGAGCATGGAGCATGGAGCACGTTCTCAAAGGGTAAAGATCACGTGACCTGACATCCTGTTCGTGCTTAACTCTGTTCCATGATCAAATTTTAGATATTTAAAACGTTGGATTCTTTTCAAAAACTTGAGGCAAAGATATGTTTAATAGTTATTGCTCAAGCAAATAAATGTGTATTTTGACCTGAACATGTTTTATTTCAAATATTTAAATTAAAAATTTTTATTTAATTTTCTTGCTCAAAGTGAGTTGAACATGAAAACCGTTTTATAAACATGGGTCCTGGTATCTGCTCTCTATCACTATTTGCTCATGGTTACTTAGCTTTTTGACAACTTTTATATCTTTATTTTGTAAATTTTGAAGTAATGCACTTTTTTCTTTTGTTTTGTTCTATGGAAATGTTTACAATAATATGAGTGTTGCTCAGTTGCTTTTTTTTATAATGTTTTGCAAGAACAATGCATATATAGCTAAATACGTTTGAATGAATTACTTGAACTGACCTTTATTTTAAAAGTTAATGACTAATTTTACGGATGCATGTTTTATAAAGTTTTGTGCAAAGGTTTGTAAGAATATACCTCTTTTGTATCATGTAGGGTTGGAATTCTTTGTTTTTATTAGCATTATTGTCTTGTATTTAAGTATTTCTGTTTGCTTAAGCATGTCATATTGACGATTTTTCTACAATTATGTTTTGTGTTTTTAATTCCCTTATTTTCTAGATTTATTTTTATATTGTTACATGAAGTTTCTAAAAACTATATTTATCGAGGTAATAAATTTGATAAATATGTTTGAAAACTGTCTTGTTGCTTGAATTTTCAAATGAAAAGCCAGTTCTGCTAATTTCTTCTCACTTTTGAGGTATTTAATATAAAAAAACGCCTAATCATAAGTTTTCTACCGCAAAACTTATTCAATAAAACTATTTTACTTTCTAAAACGTCTCTACAAGAGGCCCAGACAAAAAAGTCTCTACTAGAGGCTCGGGCTGAACAATCTGTACTAGAGGCCCGAATATAAAATTCTCTACAAGAGGCACGAAATAAAATGTCTCTACTAGAGGCTCAGGCTGAAATGTCTCTGTTAAAGACCTGGACTGAAAAGTCTCAACTAGAGGCCCGGGCTGAAACGACTCTATTAGAGGCATCGGCTGAAAAGCCCCTGACTGAAATGTCTCTGTTATAAACCCGGACTGAAGTGTCTCTAATAGAGAAAAGTCCCTACAAAAGGCCCAGTCTGTACAACTGTTCCTGACTGAAAAGTCTTTACTAAAAGCCAGTTTTGAAGGTTCATTCTGAAAAGTTTTTACCTGAAAGCCCAGACTGAAAAGTCTCTACTAAGAGACCCAGACTTCTACCAAAGTCTCCGCCACGAGCACAGGTAAAAACTCTCTTTCCGAACTTAGAATGATATTTTGAGGTGTCACCAATGTACACCATTACATCGGAGTTTCGCGCAGCACAAATGAGTCAAACTTTTTCTCTCTCTTTTTTTTCTCAACTAATTCAAGGGCCATAACTCCGCTCAAACTTGATCCGTCCGCACTTAAATATCTAAATGAAGAATATCACAGGCAGATGTTTTTAAGTTTTATGAATTCAAACAACAGATTAACAGTGAACATAATCTGACTTAAAGAAAAAGAGAAGTTTTAAGTTTGGCAGCAATGTGTAGTAGTTTCTGACAAAGACAAATTAATATGAGTATTTCTTTTAAATAAACTTGGTAATGGTCAAAGGGGTTAGGAGTAGTGGTTGCCACATAAGTTTGAGGGTATTCGACATTCGACTTACGACAATATAAATGGCAGGCAGTTTCGTTTGCGCTCAAGTACGACTGTATTGTATTAGTATTGGGAAACCTATATTCAAATCTATCATGCGTGTCCATCGTTGCACACAATAAGTCAAAGCTACGTGAGATGCAGCATGTTAATTCATAGATATCACAACAGTCAACAAGTAAGGTCAAGTTACCTTTTGATAACTTATCATAATCTTGCATGATAAATTTTGAGCAGAATAATTTGCTTGTATATAATTTACATTTTTATCACAGTCACAAATACTCGTACTTTAGCAACAAACAACCAGATAACATTGTGAACAAAATCATCCTCAGAATACTTATGAAAATTCCACTATTACTAATCAAACTCTACGCAGAGTTACTTCCCTTGTCGTGACACTATACATTTGTAACTGTAACTGCATTGTTTAGGTAAATAACCGGAGCGTGGAGTTTGGTAACGGATACCTGTATCATTGTTCATCGTGCTGATTTTACGTTGATATAACCCGGTTTTATCATTATGTTAGATATGAACTTTTTGCTGTTTACTTTGCTTCTTTTCTTAACACTGTTAAACTTCACAAGCGGTGAACTGTTGCAAACTTAACTTCCCTTTCACATTTTCATGTGCTACGTAGTCTCTTGTTTAATAATTCATAACCGTAGATATTACTGCATGCGTGTGATGAAAATTCTAAACCGGATAATATAGATTACCAATAAATCTAAAAGAATAGCAATTATGGCGCTTCTCGTGTTGACAGGTTGCGTTCTGTTAACCATAAGCGTTTGTGTATCGGCGGGAGGAAATGGTACAATGTTTAGAAATCCTCTTCTTGAGGTGGGTGAACTCTGTGTTAACACTGTTGTAAACGCGGGGCTGATTGAGTTACTTCCGGTTTCTGTGGATTTATACTCGCCTCTTACATACGTTTTGATAGCAGTGTTAAGCTTAGTGGGCTATTACCTGTATGGGTTGCTGTTCCGTCCCTTAAACCGGATTAAGATTCTGGGTGACACTGGTTATCTCTCAGACGGAAAATTCTCAAAGAAGGAGATAGCACAAAGTGTCAAACGACGTCGGGTTGTCGGTGATATTCCGCCGGTGTATCCCAACGGATGGTTCGGGATTATAGAGGGCTGGAAATTAAAGAAAGACCCAGGTCTATGTTTCAGTACTTGGTAAGTGACTTTAATTCAATATAAATGGGTTTGAGCCCTGCTACCATTTTCTTTTTTATCTGAGTCGGTCGATAATTTTTACTCTGTGTGTAAACTAGGAGAAGAGCATTAAGCTGTATAGCTACCCCAATTTTGAATGCTTGTTAGCAACATTAACCAACAAATATTGATGTTATCTATTGGGTTCAATATCTAGGTTATTCTTAAAAAGTCATACATTGTACATGTATGATCAGACTTTTTATCACTGCTTTATCCGTACGTACGACATGGTTTTGTAGTCATGTTTATTTTCAACAATCATTTCGCAACCTATAGCTGGGACACCATTAAATAAGGGTTACTAGGTCGTGCAATAGTAAGCAGTTACTGTACTTGCATTCGTGTACATGAGTTATAAAGCCCAAGGATACAGGAACTTTGTACCGCGTGCACGACAGTGCGTTTTGAAGAAGTTCAAAAATGTCACTATATTATCAGGTTAGCTGAGCATAGGGTGCTCAGGAGCGGATGTGCATGGTCCAGTGGTAACGCGCTAAACTGGTAAACCAGGGGTCCCGAGATCGATCCCCCGCTCCTCCACTGACATTACTAATTGTCTTTCGGATGAGACGTTAAACCGAGGTCCCATGTATCAGTGCTGTACACTGACCATGCAAAAGAACCAGGGGTGTCTCTGGAATGGAATGCTTTCTGTATCTTGCACTACCCCCACAACATAAAATAACTAATCACTTCAGGGGGTGTCGGTCATATGGGCAAACGGTACCGATGATAAATAAGCTCAAATAGACAGATAGGGTGCGCAGAATTAACAATAAGGGTTGACAAGTGTACCTCGTTCCGGAATAGTTTTAGAAGACATACTTTAGACCCGGTCTTCCTAAAACCAATTTACAATGTTCGAATCTTGGTCACGTTAGGTCAGAAATAGGACACCAGCTTAGGCCATAGAAAACGTACCACTGTGAGAGTCGATTTTTTCCAATTCTTTCTGATTTTACAATGTTTGTTATAATATTTATATCTTTGACAATTTTGTAACTTCATTATGGAGACGAATTGTGAGGGGAAGAGGCCAAAATAAGTTACCAAGAAAGATCAGAGTAAAAACTTATAACTTTCTAAACAATGAAGGGTAAAACTTATCCTTGAAGATAAGCTGATTTTATTCAAAGAATCTGAAATGGTTGTGAGGTCAATACTTAAGTTAACCCTTCTGAAAAAAGTGTGTTCCGACCTGCAAAAGTACAAAAACTCTTCTAAAGATAACAGTCTTGACTTATTCTCCCTGACTTAGTTATCAAAGTTTATCCTGTTATCTCATAAAGTTTGAAAGGGGTCATATAAGGTCATACTGCGTACTGCATTGAGATAAAAGTAAAACTTGTTACCATTGTAGAGAATACGTTTTCGATCCGTTCTTGCGTAAGACTGTTAAAATTTGCTCTGATGATATCTCTTCGAAACTGGATCGTGTGAAATATAACTTCAGTCGGCAGTGCGGATCAAGGCCATTCTGGAGGTCACATTTGCTCCATCCTGCCTGAAATTTTTCGAATTTGTTTTTAAAAGGTATAAGAATGATCTAACTGAATCAACTTAATATAAAAATGGCCATCACTTTCAAATCAACGGAAAATATTTTTGTTTGAGCGACTGAATTGTTAACCTACTCTCTTCTTCTTCTTTTAAGTTAAGTTACTAGGGGGTCAAAATGAATATCACCATCTAAGGTTAAACGAAAACAGGCATTAATAAGGTCAAGATGTATAATAATCAAAAGGCATTGCCAAGGACGAAATTTATAATGACGTAGAGCTTCTGTTGTTCCTTCTTTATTTAAGGTTTTGTATATTCTACCAATGGGGACGCTGGGATACATTCTGAGCTGATGATTTCTTTTTCAGGCGAGGAGCTGGTTGTATTTCGAGATGAAAGGGGAGATGCCCACGTCCTTGACGCATACTGTCCGCATCTAGGGGCCAATTTAGGGGTTGGGGGTCGCGTCGTCGGGGACTGCATTGAATGCCCTTTCCATGGATGGAAGTTCAGAGGTCACGACGGAAAATGTACGCATATTCCATACAGTGAAAAGGGTAAGTGTAAAGTCTTCTGAACTCTTTTTTTAAAAAGAACAAGGAATAGATACAAATTGTTTCACATCGAGTGTTGTTATTGTTTGTTTGTTTGCTTTTTTTATTTTATTTTATTTTTTTTTTTGCTATAAGGAGATTTGAATATTAATAAAAAATAAAAAAAATAAAAATAAGATTGATGACGAAACAAGCTATGTCTGGCGAAAAGAAAACATTGACAGTAATTACATAGAGAGAATTTTTTGTCTTTAATCATACGTAGATGCCATTTACATACACATCTGGCCCTGTTTGAATATTGCATTTTCATTATGTATAACATACTTGACATTTTGGGACATACTGTACACAATATTCAGTTATTTCGAGAGTCCCTCTAAATGCCGTCCGGCACTCAAGCTGCGGTCCTATCACACTCCACTCAGTAGTTACTTCCCTTTCATGAATGGGGGAGATCTGTGCAAAGGAGTAGACCAATGAGAAGCTGAAATTTCCTCAGGGACATACTTAACTAATACTGTATGATTTCAGTGCCAGCATTTGCTAAGGTGAGATCATGGGCAAGCGTGGAGATAAACGGATGGGTAAACATCTGGTATCACGCAGAGGGTATCGAACCCAGCTGGAGGTTACCCGAACTTCAAGAGATTACTGACGGAACATGGAAATATAAGGGGCGGACTGAACATTATATAAACGCTCATATAGAGGTACCTGCCTTTGAATGATGTTTTAAACGCCTTTTAAATCTTGAACTTCCGGTCACTAACAAGCTTCTTACTGTATATCCAGTTGTAGCTAATCGCCTTTGTTTCAGGATAATACCATATCGGTTTTTCGGTTTACAGATGGTTACTGAATTGAAAACCACTCTAACCTCTCACTGATTAAGGGATCATAATTTCGAGTTCCATGCTGTCGCCTATGTATGAAAAGGCAGACGAGTCTTTTACAAATTAAATAATTCTGCACTTCAATATTCCGATAGTTTAACCCTGAACATGCTGAATTTTTGTAATGGATTTGCCCAGCTTTGAATATGGAACAGTCCATTCATAGTTTAAGGGATTTCAATATCAAAATACAAAAATGGAGCTACCAATAGTATAGAGCCTGGTCAGACTGCACGGATGTGCAGGCTGGCCTGGCTCTATACTGGTGGCAAAGGCTAATCACTTTCGGTTCCAGCAGGTTAAGGGTTAATTAGAGGGATAGATGACAGACGGCGTTTGTTAAGCCTCTTTAATATATTGTCTAGACGGAGAAATTTCTCTGCTCAAAATAAACTTGTTAATGCAATAAATATTCAGTTAAAAGAGGTCAGTCTACCTTCATTTTAGATATCGAATTTTAAAAAAAAAATAATCTTCCTTTACGCAGGAGATTCCGGAAAACGGGGCTGACGTCGCTCACCTGAAAATGGTCCATGAGCCTTTCATCGCGGCGGGGGCAGATCTGACCACGATGTGGAACAAGTGTTTTAGCTGGAGCCAACACTCGTGGTCAGCCAGCTGGCAACCATTGCCTAGTCCCGATGACCATATTGCGTGTATGACTGTGTCACATGACCTCAAATTATTTGGCTTCAGTTTACCGTTTCTTAAAATTCTAGTTAAAGCTATGCAGGTGAGTGGTGTCTTTTGTGCATATCTTCTTTGTCCATTTACTTATTTACAGGCTTAAGACGCTCACCGGAGAGTAAATACCCCTTAGCCTTCGTTCAGCAGATCATTTTTTTGACAGTAAAACAACTCTTTGTAGTAAAAGACTTACAGTCTCAAGGGACATCACATGCGAACATTACCAGTCTTCAAAAGCATTTTATGCACGATACCAAATATAGAATGGTACGCACCTCCTACCAAAGTCATACATGCCAAGTTTTCCAGGAAATCTGAGTTGTTGAATATCCAGGAGATTAATTCAAAATCCGGGAGACATTTTAGTCTTCAAGGTATTTGTCTCGAATGATTGCTTTATTTCAGAACTGAAGCTAGCTAAATTAAGCGAAACACCTTTTTAAACATTTAGTGTTAATTTGCTTCCATCACAGAAGAAAAACAAACAGAACAAATTATAGTCTGTTGGTTACCGAATGGTTTAAAAAAGGAATGGAATGAATCTTGCAAAATAACATTTAAACGTTCTTATCATGGCCGTTACTATTTTTCAAAATCTTTTTCACATTGGCCCCCGCGTCGGGTAACGGTAACGGGCATTTTACATATGCATACACCTGTTGAACTTATAGTCCGAAAATTCAAATTAGACCACATATCATATTCTTAACGTATACTATAGCTATGACAAAATTTTGCATTACAGATCGGCCCTGGCATAGTCTATCTTTCCATAGATGGTTCAGTTGTGAAAGGGGCGTATCTACATATCCTTACGCCTGTTGAACCGATGATGCAAAAACTAGTCCACAATATTTATCTTCACTGGGCTATTCCGAATTTTGTGGCAAAGTTTTTCATGATTGGCGAAGCTATTCAGGTTAGTGTAAGAGTTTGGCAGAATGTGTTGCTAAAAGAACGTTCAGAGTTTAACTGTCTATATTTTCTTAAAATTTCCTATCTGGTGAGGTTTTTAAATATTGACTTAAGCTGTGTTTACCCTATTTATCTTAATAATGGGCCAGTGGTAGTCTAAGATTACTATAAAAATAGTTAGGACATCTGGTCTAAAATAATTTGGCTTATTTAGTTACACGCATGCGCTAACCAGCCAACGAGCGTGTACGGTAACACCATTACAGAGTTTTGGGATTTACAAATCTCAACTTACGTTCGGTCTAAACATTTGTATTGAAAGTGGAAATAAGTCTGTGTACCTTAACAAAGCTTTCAAGCCTTTAACTATGCTAAATGTTCAAGGTCACCAGACGTTATTTTGGTGATGAACATTGCTTCACAAACTAGTAACGTCATAATACATACTACCAGTACTCTGTGCAGATCTCTTTCCCTTATTCTGTCAGTTGATTAGAGTTTTTGAGAAGGTCCAGGCTGACAAATGAACTCGAGGCTGTCAAACATGCTTCGAGATTTTGTTATTTGAAAAGTCAGAGCTCGCGATGAGACGGTCTCTTATTTAAAAGGAAATGGAATGCTTTAAAATTTTAGGGCATGTTTCTTTACTAGTAATGTTTGCGCCTTTTAGATTGAGAGAGACATCATGGTCTGGAACAACAAGAAGTTCCAAGGGAAACCTGTATTCACACGATCAGCAGAAGGACAGTTTGATCACGCGCCACAGACGCTGGTACTCGCAGTTCTATTCAGAAAATAGCCCAAGAATGAAGTTCCGGAAGGACACGCTCGAATGGTGACCGGTGACAACATAAAAAGAACATACGTGATAATTACTCTCAGGTTGTAAAATGCAAAACGTTTGAATAAACCTTATTCCATATTGACATTTTAAGATAAGGTTTTGTTTTGACTGTCTGTAAAACATCAAAATAGTGTTCTAATGCATTATAAAAGGGATCTAGTTTTATTAAGTCAGTTTTATAGACAATGACAAAATCAGTATTGACGCTCTAAGAGGTAAGTAGATTGCATCTGGTCATTTTGAATCCCAAACTTCCTTCCAGGAGACGGCTGGTTATTCGAACTTTTGCATAATTATTTCAAGAAATTTTGACAGAAATATGAGTCAGTCTGTAATAATAAAGAAAAAGTAGTATACCTATGACATTGTCATTGCCCGTCCCCGTTGGTCAGGTAACGCTGAACTACCCTCCATAAGGATTTTTTTATTTAAAATTTATGATTATTACAAGTGTCAGTATTTTCAGATATAACAGTCACTTTCTACGCAAAAAAATAACAGAAATCACCTCGTGATCGCCTCGTGATCAAATTATTACGCATCTGTACTCATACCCGTGATTTAATATACTGTTACTCTCATTTTATATATCTCTAGAAAACAAAAACAGACTTTTTATTAACATTTTATTTTCTTTTTTTTACGAAGTCTGAGTAACCAGCCACCTTCCTGAAGGTATTTGGGAATTTTAGAGAATTATCAACTGAGTTGTCTGGTCGTCATGACGGGGTGAAGTGTATCTAATTCACGTTCTAACTTCACTGATACTGGTGAAAAAAAACTGAATAATTAACTACCTTCTAGAACGTAGTTGGGGATGCACATGAATGATTAAATGAATCACTTGATCAACCGAACCAGGCGCAGAATGTGTCATTTCTTTGATGTATTAACTTCTTTCATAATTTTGTAGGGATTGACTCATGTGTAGATTACTTGTAGTAATTATCCCAGTGCCGGAAAAAAGCAACAACATTTTGTGGTGTGTGGTTTCAGCGATTTACCAACCGAGTTACCTATGAACAAGGCGGGCCGGAGACTGTGTTACTTTGTTTAAATATTTTTTATCGCAAAAAATATATATTTTCTTTTCTGTAACGTGCAGCAAGCACGAATGCACTATGTTCATTTATTTATTTATTTCTCCTCAGCTTTCTTTCTATATACCATAATGATAATTGATTCTTATTTGCGATGTAGCACTTTTCCAGAACGTTCTATGATTGCTAGAGTTGTGTGTGTGTGTGTGTGTGTGTGTGGGCGTGTGTGCGTGCGTGCGTGCGTGTGAGTGTGTGTGTGTTACTGTACTTGTAAATATAACTACTGTAAAAATGCCTTAGCATGCAAAACGTTATTTACTAATTTTGTTGTTGTTGTTATTTTAGGCTTCAAGCTTTTCTTGTTTTTGTTTTTTTTTCTTAAAAGTTCTTCTTAACCATAAAAATTATAGACTAATAAATATAGATGTGTCTGTTTAAAGATGTTGTTTTCTCTGCATACCTACCTACCATATTCGCTGTGTTGATGAAAGTATAAAATCAGCAGGAGTTAAGTGCTCTTGAATGCTTTGTTTTAGTGTTCCTTATCACTCCCTGTACCTTATGTGTTTTAGTGCTCCTGATCACACCCTGTAGCTTATGTGTTTTTGTGTTCCTGATCACACTCTGTTCCTTATGTGTTTTAGTGTTCCTGATCACACCCTGTGCCTTCTGTGTTTTAGTGTTCCTGATCACACCCTGTACCTTATGTGTTTTAGTGTTCCTGATCACACCCTGTTACTTATTTGTTTTAGTGTTCCTGATCACACTCTGTACCTTATGTGTTTTAGTGTTCCTGATCACACCCTGTACTCTATGTGTTTTAGTGTTCCTGATCACACTCTGTACCTTATGTGTTTTAGTGTTCCTGATCACACCCTGTACCTTATGTGTTTTAGTGTTCCTGATCACACCCTGTACCTTATGTGTTTTAGTGCTCCTGATCACACCATGTACCTTATGTGTTTTAGTGCTCCTGATCACACCCTGTACTCTATGTGTTTTAGGGTTCCTGATCACACCATGTACCTTATGTGTTTTAGTGCTCCTGATCACACCCTGTTCTCTATGTGTTTTAGTGTTCCTGATCACACCCTGTTACTTATTTGTTTTAGTGTTCCTGATCACACCCTGTACTCTATGTGTTTTAGGGTTCCTGATCACACCCTGTACCTTATGTGTTTTAGTGCTCCTGATCACACCCTGTACTCTATGTGTTTTAGTGTTCCTGATCACACCCTGTACCTTATGTGTTTTAGTGTTCCTGATCACACCCTGTACGTTATGTGTTTTAGTGTTCCTGATCACACCCTGTACTCTATGTGTTTTCGTGTTCCTGATCACACCCTGTACCTTATGTGTTTTTGTGTTCCAGATCACACCTTGTACCTTCTGTGTTTTGGTGCTCCTGATCACACCCTGTACTTTATGTGTTTTAGTGTTCCTGATCACACCCTGTACCTTATGTGAAGAAAAAGATCGTAATGCATATTTCACATTATTTCTTTCCTTAACATTGAATATACGAATTAAGGCTTCATTTTACAAGTCAACAAGGAATGTGCAAGTATTAAATGGAGACAACCTTGACAAATGTGTTTTTAGAGATAAACGAAGCGATTATCTAGAAAAATCCCTCTAAATATAGTCAGTACACAATGTCAGTGAATTGTTGATACAGCGGTTAGTTGCCTTATCATGTACATTCTCTCCTATGGTTGGTTTGTGGGATAAGTAATTGATACACTCTTTTGCAATAAACATAAGGATATTGAAGTAAAGTAAAAACTCAGTTTTGATCATTTTCTTTGTACATATATTGTGCATTGTAAAACTTCTCACCCGTTCAGAGCTTAAAAAATCAAAACACTAACAATTATACGTAACAGCCTCTCCCTAGGACCTTTTAAAATTGATCATATAGACGATTAAAATCGATTTGACAAACATTTGTAACGAATGAAATTGCTAGATACAAAATCTTCAGCTGAGGAAGGAAGTTTGCCAATGGTTAAAAGTGTTACTGTTATCAATTTTAGGGCAGAGCTCGTAATTGTTAGTTTAATTGCGTCTGAAAATAAAAGCAACAATACCGCCGTATATTACATATCAAAACGTTTTTACCATAAAATTTTATACTGAATGGGGGTAGATGTATAAACAAACATAAATATATATTTAATTTATTTCATTGAACATGATATTGACACTTTTAGCATTAAACTCAACATTTTTGTGTATTTGTGGAAACAGGACATTCGATTACTATACGCGTTCAACATTTTCCTATGTCCGAAAACTATACACTCATGGGGCATTAGTTTTGTAACGTATCTACGCCGATCATCTTTCTCGAAGATATTTCATGTTGAAAAAAGGGTGGTTGTCTTTACCTATAAAAATGACGAAATTTCCATTGACATTTAATAAAAAATTTTACCAAAGTACTGCTTTATCCAGAACGTCAACAATGATCCTACCCCGAACGAAAACAATATACATGAATGTTCCTATCCAGAACAGTAACTAGTAATGGTTAAACAGAGTAAGGAAACGTGTTATTATCCTACCCACTACAGAAACAAGAAATGATCCTACCCCGAACGGAAACAAGTAATGATTTTACGGAAACAGGTAATGGCCCCATCCAGAACGGAAACAGGTAACGATTGTACTCAGAACGGAAACAAAATATGATCCTACCCTCAACGGAGTGAAGGAATGGCCCCATCCAGGACGGAAACAGGTAACGATTATACCCAGAACGGAAACAAAATATGATCCTACCCTCAAGGGAAAGAAGGAATGGCCCCATCCAGGACGGAAACAGGTAACGATATACCCAGAACGGAAACAAAATATGATCCTACCCTCAAGGGAAAGAAGGAATGGCCCCCATCCAGGACGGAAACAGGTAACGATTATACCCAGAACGGAAACAAAATATGATCCTACCCTCAACGGAAAGAAGGAATGGCCCCATCCAGGACAGAAACAGGTAACGATTATACCCAGAACGGAAACACATTATGACTCTACCCTCAAGGGAAATAGGTAACGCAAACAAACTATTATCCTACCCACAACGAAAAGAAGGAATGGCCCCATCCAGGACGGAAACAGGTAACGATTATACCCAGAACGGAAACAAAATATGATCCTACCCTCAAGGGAAAGAAGGAATGGCCCCATCCAGGACGGAAACAGGTAACGATTATACCCAGAACGGAAACAAAATATGATCCTACCCTCAACGGAAAGAAGGAATGGCCCCATCCAGGACGGAAACAGGTAACGATTATACCCAGAACGGAAACACATTATGACTCTACCCTCAAGGGAAATAGGTAACGGAAACAAACTATGATCCTACCCACAACGAAAAGAAGGAATGGCCCCATCCCGGACGGAAACAGGTAACGATTATACCCAGAACGGAAACAAAATATGATCCTACCCTCAACGAAAACAAGTAATGACCCCTCTCCGAACGGAAACAAGTAATGACCCCGCCCAGAACGGAAACAAGTGACAAGCCTATCCCTGACGAAAACAAGTAGTGACCATACTCACAACGTAAACGAGTATTGATCATACGAGAACGGAAACAAGGAATCTAATATAATGTAGCAATACTTTTTCAACTGGCTTATATGACTGTATATGCATTTTTTCTAGCGTTTATCAAGTGGCCTTTTCTTTCTACCAGTAACACCTGACCTTGACATAACCACAGTGGATGCAGGTTCGGGGCTTATCCTAACCCCACGTGGCCTATCCCAGAGTTGAGGCTGGCTTGTACAGGCTGGCTGGCTTGATATGTCCAGCAAATCCTCAGTCAACCAATCTGTCAGTTTTAAGGTGACAGCTAAAACATGGGCACATTCACCGGATACACTGAAAAGACAAAAAGCTATCAGAAATATGATGTAAACAACTATTGTAAATATCCTTTACACTGAGTATGGTTATTAAATATAAAAGTACTTCAAAGAAATTCACTAAATATATTCTTCTTCTTTTATGTTAATGGCCGCGTTCAAAATTGATACATTATGGCCATGCGTGGGGGGGGTTAAAAAAGTGAAAGACTGTCAATGTTGACAGTATGATATGTCTGTTGTTTTTGTTTGTCTAAGGTTCCTGCTGACCGGGTCACGTGAACTAGTGGGCGGAGCGGTGCTTTCGCTGGCGTGATGTCAATTCCTAGGTTTCCATATATAATTGTAAAAATAGCCTTGCTTCAAAGGTATGAAAAGAATGAGACACTAACTTAATAAAAAAACCAATAGAAAAATAAAGGTCCTTTCAGATCCCTACGATTTCAAGGGTGCTTAAATATATGAATTTAAACATTATAAGTATATAGATATACATGTAATTACAACTAAACCAACGCATAAGAAACGTTAAGAACACAACATCATCTTTGAAGTAATGCGAAATTACGGATGAATACTCCCTATTCATCGGTTAGATTTTTTGTGCCAGGGCAACTCACTTGCTCAGCTACAAATGATCTTATGAAATACCCTATACACGGCATTAAGAAAAATTAACAAAAACATGAAATAATAACAATAAGTCATGCTCGGTCATATGGCCTAGGCCGGTACGGAGGGTAAACAACCCCAAACAGTACAGTTCCAGCGTTTATAGGCAAAGATGTAGATAACTTGATACATAGTATTTAAGTATAAATATGTTGTTTTTGGTGCAGTTTATATACCACAAGATTAAATAAGATTTGTTCAAGGTCATTTAAGCTATTATAGGCAAATATTCGTATTTGTTATCCGAAAACTGAAGACTATGGTAAATGTATCCCCCCCCCCCCCCGCAAAAAGAAAAATCCTTATTTGTCCTAATTTCTGTTTCCCTCTCTCTACATGAAATCCAAAGAGTATAAAGGCAGGCTGTATACTGACATAAATATTTCACTACAGTAATACATGTAGTATTACTATTTCAAGATATGCAGCCTTATAGATGTCTCATTTAGTATATTCTCATTTACAAATTGATTTGAAATGAGAGAATAAAGAGTATTTGAGATAAGTACTTCAATAAATGCGATCTGCAAGTGTGGAGAACGCATTGCTAAATTTATATATATGGTTACAAGACAGATGACGCGTTCCATACATTTGGTATACTTACGAGATATCACGTGAACTGTATCCATGTCATGTTTGTAAATGCAGCGATCGATAATGCTATATGCAAGTTTGTAAAGGTTATTGATATCTGAAATCATACAGACAGTGTTGCAAATGCATGTAGTACAAGAGATATATTATTCAAAGTGTTTCTATGGACTTGGGTGTTTGTCGGATAGGTTGTTTTGTTATAAATGACATACATCCTACTTTCAGTTTTGATTTGACTGAGATAGATCTAATTAATTCATTTTAAGTTTTAACTTTACTATTTATCGAAAACATGTCATTCGTAAAAAACATCACGGTTGCTGGATTTGTGTGTGTTGTGTCAATTTTTCTGAATGAAGCAGTTTTCAAAGCACGTCTCCCTGAAAACTTGTCGAAGGTTATTTCTAGAACAATGGCCAGTATACGGTATACGGATCTAGATTCATTCGGGTTTGCTCATGTAGTTATTGTAGTTTTAATTGCGACTGTTGGAGTTGTGATATATCGTGTGTATGTTCTGTTATTCCGGCCCCTAGATAGAGTAAGGTTACTTGGTGATATTGGTTATCAACCGGATGGGAAATTTTCGCTGAAAGAAATATCCGAGTTAGTGAGGAAGCGACGGGCTGCAGGTGACATCCCACCGGTTTATCCGAACGGATGGTACGCGATTCTTGAAAGCTGGCGTTTAAAGAAAGGAGAGACTAAAACTATGCATCTTTTAGGTAAATGTTTTCTTTGTCTTTATATAATCTTTTATATAAGGGATACAGGAGAAATCAAAGCCTTTTCTTTTTATCCAGTCATTCTCTTTCCTATGTGGCATGAAATAAACGACAGCATTATTTGTCACAAATTATTGTACTCATTCACAGGCTACAGTTAGATATGTTACAGAAACCGCTATATAAAGAGCGACGTAAGTTTGATCAAGCAAATTCTTTATTTGCATTGTAGAGAAATGGAGACAGTACATTGAAATGGGAATAGTTGATGCTTGAATCAAGAGGCAGAATGCTGTTACATTTTTAGATACACAGGCAAAAGGTTACATATAAATAAAAGATACATGTGCGGTCATAATCTATATTTTTACATTGCGACCTCTGCTGACAGTGCAAAATGAGTTAGATAATATTATGTGTAAAATAATGTTTGAAAACTTATACCCGTTGAGATAACCTGTTAAACGTTTCATATCTTGCTGAGGTTGATTTTCATTAAGTTTAGATTTGTGATACTTTAACTGATATTGTTCATATGGACGGGTCGTGGCCTTGTAGGTATATAGTCCCTTTGGTTTAATGCATACGAAATAGAAAAAAAATGATTTCCCTTGCTAATGTGGTATCCAGTAGGTGCAGTCGTTTTGCACGCTTTGTTCCTGCATGTTGGCCAAGAACGGACACGTGTCTGGACAAGGTGTTTTACAGTTCCTAAAATTTACATAAGTCGATGGATGTTGTAAAATCAGAATATTGTTCATGCAGCAATCGTCTGCCCTGTTGTTATACGTCATTTCTATATACAAAGAAATTTGGTATTTTAAGCCTGATAAAACTCAAGGTTCAAATAGACGCAAAACCTGTGCATACAGACAGGGATCACGTGCACGCAGAAAAAAAAATTGTTCGTGCACCTGTCTGTCATTAACTTCTGAAATGAATTATTAATCCTTAATTATCAAAGCCATGAGGCTTGATGGAGATTTGATTTTCGGGCGACTTAAGTAGATACTTGTGCATATTACCATGGAATCGCTTAATAGAAAACATTGCATGATTTGTTGCGACACAGACTGTCAGGTGTCACTCGTTTTGTTGATTTAATTTTATAGGCCAAGAGCTGGCAGTCTTTCGGGATGTGGAAGGAGAGGCCCACGTGCTTGATGCTTATTGCCCACACCTTGGAGCCAATTTAGCGGTTGGTGGCCGGGTAGTTCGAGATTGCATACAGTGTCCTTTTCACGGATGGAAGTTCAGAGGTCACGACGGGAAGTGTATTGAAATTCCATATGCAGATAAAAGCAAGTTACTCAGTCTTATATAGAATATGTATTGTTCATATATTTGTCAAGTTTTTGGCAGTAAAAAGAAAAATGAATAAGCTTAACAAAGACGGAACATAAGCTAGATAATATTGCAAAATATCGAGCATACCTGGCAACTGATGTCACTCCAGAGGCAAAAGAGATATCTGCACCGGAGCGCATTTTAGCAGATGCGGTCCGAATTGCTAGTGGGTGGGGCAGGTGTGCGCTTCATTCATTGCGTTTTTTATACAGAAAAAGAAGCTAGGTAAACAGTGTCGACTCTTGAATGACTGAAAAAAAAAAACAATTTCAAGCTCTTATGATTGTACTTTTTTACCGCAGGAGCTTGAATTTTTTTTTTTTTTTTTTTTGGTCATGCAATAGTTGAAACTGTATACCTAGCTTCTTTTCTGTATATATCCTGTAATTTTACTGAAGTAAGTGAAGCTTGTTGCTATGACAGTTTCATTAAAGAACAAAAAAGCAAGAATACTTATCCGAAGAGACACTTATTGCTTCAACGGAGGCCATTTAAAAAAGTTGCGCCTTACAGCTACGTCCCTCCTTCAACACAAAAGGTCTGTATTGCCAAATGTCATGTCTTATATTTCATTGATTGATTCAATTCATTGAAAAAAGTAAGACTGTACATGAAAAGATTTACAATGTTGTGTATATTCCGAAATTATCTCGTACGAAAACCTATAAATGTAACTAATTATATGCTAATATTTTTATGATTCACTTTTTCCGATATTCGAAATTGAGCTAGTTATACACGGGGCAAAAACACTAAGGAACGAATTTTTCTTATGATGTTTTTACAGTTCCTGATATTGCAAAGGTGAAATCTTGGAGAACTGTTGAAATAAACGATTGGATTAACATATGGTACCACGCGGAAGGCCTGGAGCCGAACTGGTCACTGCCGGAGATAGACTGCATTACAAACGGAACTTTCCGATACAAGGGGCGTACAGAACACCACATAAGTGCACATATACAGGTCTGATAATGATGTTTTATACAGAACACCACATAAGTGCACATATACAGGTCTGATAATGATGTTTTATACAGAACACCACATAAGTGCACATATACAGGTCTGATAATGATGTTTTATACAGAACACCACATAAGTGCACACATACAGGTCTGATAATGACGTTTTATACAGAACAACACATAAGTGCACACATACAGGTCTGATAATGACGTTTTGTACAGAACACCACATAAGTGCACACATACAGGTCTGATAATGACGTTTTATATGACGTTTTATCAGAACACAACATAAGTGCACATATACAGGTCTGATAATGACGTTTTATACATGAAAGTTATAATTTTAATTGAAAAAGATGCTCACATAATTATGCACGAACAACTGTCAACGAACCCCTGGTATCTCAGTAGCAAAGTAAAAGTAAACACATACTCCCTGTTAGACTCGCTAGGAAGCATTAAAGTTTAAAAAGTCAGCATTTTGGTTCGAGATGGAGCGCATCGAAAATTCAGTGGCAAAGCAGTAAACTTGTTACCCAGGTGTTGCGCGTTCGATCCTCTGCCCTCTCACATTTTGTCCATAATCACTGATACCATTTGGGTTATTGTAACTATTTTAACTACTTTCGAGAACCCTATCTCGAAATACGAGACACGGCTACGTGCTCCAGATAAATCTGAAGCGTAAACTTTCTTTGTGATATACAGTAGTGTGTTCGACTTGTTCCAGGAAATCCCAGAAAACGGAGCAGACGCCGCACACCTGAATCGAGTGCACCAGCCATTTCTCGCCGCGGGTTATGATCTGCACACAATGTGGAATAAATATATCAGATGGGGTAAACACCATTGGGAAGCCTCTTGGAGCTCCAAACCAATTCCTGACGGCCATATTGGTTGTATGACAGTCACACATGATCTCAAATTGTTTGGATACAGCCTCTTAAACTTGTTTAAAATAAACGTGACGGCGTTGCAGGTACACGCTTTTAATCTTTTACCAAATTGTAATACATATATCTGTTCGATTTTTTAAACTTCTCTGCTTAACCCTTAACCTGCTGGAACCGAAAGTGAATAGCCTCTGCTACCAGTATAGAGCCAGGCCAGCCTGCACATCCGTGTAGTCTGACCAGGCTTTATACTGTTGGTAGCTCTATTTTTGTATTTTGATATTGAAATCCCTTAAACTTTGAATGGACTGCTCCAAATTCAAAACTGGGCAAATTCATTACAAAATTTCAGCATGTTCAGGGTTAATAATGACATCATAAGCTTTTCAGGAAGTTGACGGCCCTGGAAATCGCCTTTATGTGTAGTTTTACTTACAAGTTTCCAATGTTAAATACGTTTACAGTGAATTTTCAGTTTGTGGAAAACATTGTTGTATGTGATAAATACAGAACGGGAAAATTCTTGCAATACAAAATCGCAGATGGACTAAATTACATTAAATTTGCTTTAAGTGTTTGAAATGGTCTTGCATATTGAAAAAAAATACAAATGTTTATCAGACGAAAAACAAACATGACGAGCTTCTTTTTACTAAGATATTTTCATTGAGAAAAAATGTTTTACAACCATTGAGTGTAATTGAATATGGTTTATGAGTTTACTGGCCCAGACTTAAATTAAATTTACAACTGAACTGGAAGGTATATTTTCATTGCTATAACTCTTAGACATAAAAGTAACGTCTGTGGTATTTCTGATTTAAATAATTTCTGCACATTCACTGCGTGTGTCTTGAGAGTTTATCTCGAGTTGCAGGTACCATGGTCATTCTGAATACTTATAGTAGTCATAAAGCCCATTAACCACTAATCACGCTTTCTGCATTTTGAAATTCGTTAGCAAGCATTTACCAATCTCCTAGGCAACCACTTAGTACGCTTCATTTACTTCTACATGTGTGTGTGTTTTTTTTTGTTTTGTTTTTTTTGTTTGTTGTTTTTTTTTTTTTTAAATTTGGTGATTTTATTCTCATTACTAAGCAGCAACGTTTTGTCGATTCCAGTACGGCCCGGCAATTGTTTATATTACTATGGAGGGTGTACTATTTAAATGTGTCTTAATCCACGTCGTTACACCAATGGAACCAATGGTACAGAAAGTTGTGCAGACGATTTACGTCCACTGGGCGATGCCAAACATCATAGCAAAGATATTTCTAGCTGGAGACGGCATCCAGGTAACTCGTAGAATTAGCGACTAGTTCCATTTCCTTTGTGTTACATGAAGAGGTACACGCTAAAATTTAGAGCATTTCTGTTCCTTACAGATCATGTAAAAGTGACTTGACATCGAACTAATCAGGGTGCCAAGAAATCAGTCAAAATTATATAATAATAATAATAATAGTAAATTGTAAACTTAATGCATTAAAGAACCAGTTTTACTTGCAGAGAACACGATATACATAATTACACTCACGTTTCGGCTCGTCAAATAGACTTTTCCAGCTATGTACTGATTCAAATGTATCTCCATATTTTACAGAGCAACGTTAAATAATCTTGCAGTATTTGAATTTTAGAGAGAGAGAGAGAGAAGGGAGATGTGCACAACATTGAAAGTACATATCATCCGAAAATCGTAATGACACATAATTCATTCCGCTATATTTCCGTTCGATTTCAGGTTGACAGAGATGTTAGTATTTGGAACAACAAGAAATTCCTTGCCAAGCCTGTATTTACTAAATCCGTAGAGGACGGTTATCTTGCACGTTTTAGACGGTGGTATTCACAGTTTTACTCAGAACACAGTCCTCGATTGAAGTTTCAGAAAGATACGCTAGACTGGTGATTGCATGGTTTCAAAATCAGAAAAAAGCATCACATTTGTGATGTCAGTTTAATGAATGAATGCCTAGTACGAACAAAATATCAGAACAAAAATCACGCAAATATAACCAAAAACAATAGTATAGACCCGTGAAAATCGGTGACAAATTTCTATAAGGTCATTAATAGAATGACATGTTTGACTTTTATTAAAAGGGGAACATTGAAATTATGCGTAACTTAACATCTGATTTTTGTAATTTCAAATAACAGTACAAAAAAGTCGTTAACCTTTCACCTGCTGAATTTATGTAATGAATTTGCCCAGCTTTGAATTTGGAACAGTCTATTGGAAGTTTTAGGGATTTCAGTATCAAAATACAAAAACTGCACGGATGAGTCGTTTCTCCGGAAATGTCCGAATTATAAGCAGATGCTGGGGATTTCCAGGAAATCTATTTTTGAAAAAAAAGCGGTCAATATGCTCTGATATTTACCGTTATTTTTTTACTAAAAGTTACGCCTGCACCAATCAGAGAAAGGCATTTCAAAGCTATTTATAGGTTATATAATAAATCGGAATTACATCTTATCGCAAAAAACATATTACAGTATAAGCCCACTAATTAGACAAATCATTAACCCTTACCCTGCTGGAGGCAGTTGACCCTGTTTTTGCGACCAGTGTAGACCAAGATCAACCTGCACATCCGTGCAGTCTGAGAATGGTCTGAACTATTCGCCATTCAGTCAGTAAATTTTTATAAGCACATCCATAAACAATTAATGGATCTGTCCAGATTGAAAGATGGACAAGTCCATTTCAGATATTTAGCATGGTCAGGGTTAATGAATCAGTCTTAATAGCGGGTCTTTTTGTCCTGCTCACGTTCTACTTTGCATATTTTTTGTCACGTGACTTATCTCAACATGTCATAATGACATTCCTTTCGCTACTAGTATCTGTGATAAGATAAGAAAAAAAACGTTTTATTTAAAAATAAAGTTTGTGGCATAAGATATTTTTTCATGTTTTCGTCATTTTTCTTTTGAAACACTGACCTTTTTTATATATAAACAATTTATATCTCGACTAAGTTGGTTGACCATCGAATTTTCAGTGCACGGGTTCTTGGTTTAAACCCCCAGCAGGACCGGCTACATTTGTCAGTGACAATTAATCTCCAACACTGCATCCTAAGGACATTTGTCCCTCTCTTCTTATTTAAGTGAGAAAGCAGTCCGTCGCTTGCAGAGAGATATGGTTAGTAAACAGGTTGATGCCCAGGAACACTTGTTAAGTATAACGACAGTCGGAATATGGCCAGAAAGAGGTTGAAACTGGTGTGAAACCTTAATAAAAAAGAAACCAGAATAATGTCTAAGAGATCTAGGAATGGTTAAATGGGCAAATTGAAAACTAATATACTTTCATCCGAGTAACAAATCTTATTCACGCTATTGGTACTGTTAATGCACTATTTTTACTAAAGATCTTGTGTGAACATGTTCAGGCTAAAATGGTTCTATTTCATAGATATTTTCCCGACACCCCCTCATACGCTTTAATGTTTATTAAAAGATGAAGTGAGAAAATTGGAACCTCGAATTAATTGATATAAGAGGATTGCCATTTTGGAATGTCAGATGATGAAGTGTCATTATAGAACAGATAAACCTGGGTCGCAGGTGAAGTTAAGAACGAGATACACTCCTACATGTAATTAGGTATGTTTTTTGTTCTATTTTTGTTGTGTTTCGTAGTTATGAAGGTCGCCTCAGAATTTTTACGGTAGATAACATCGTGACTTTAGTCAGACTTACGAAGACAGTTAAGGAAGTGCAACCAGAGAAACAGTCTCGTATAAAAAGCAACATCTATGAAGTGATTTAACTTACATCAGCGTTAGTGAGAAGCGGCAGTTAACATGATTTTGGTAAAACGACCTTGACCTCAAAACGTACAGGCAAAAACACACGAACAGGGAATGCTGCTTTTTTTCTCAGTTGAAAAGCAAAAGTCTTTCACATTATTGCTCGAACACATGGGCACCAGTCAATGAGAGAATGGAGTGACCTTGATATCTTTACAGTGTGAAATAAAAATCGCATGCTTGGCGGATTATCCCTGGTGCAAAGTAAGCAGTTCGTGATTTGTGTGTGCTATTTTAAAGCCTTCAAAACCAGTTTTAGTATACCGAGTTGGTTCCCGAGGCCATATACATATTTCTAAGACACAGCTGAAACCGTGAGAAACAAGGAAGAAATATTTCTGTATTTTTTAATTTGATTATCTACTGTGAAACGGAAACGAGCGAAATGAAAATATTCACATGCATAAAATAAGTTTTTTCCCCCTTTTTACTGACTTTTGTTTAGGAGGTAAAACAGTAAATGATTAACAAAAAATGGTCTGGTAGCACTGATTTCATCAGGCTTAAGTGACTGACTAGAATATGGTGCAAATACTTAACAAAACAACTCACTGGGAAGTATTTTAGCAAGAATTTTATTTAACAAGTATTTTATTTTAGCAAGTATTTTATTTAACAAGTATTTTAGATGATACTTTCAGTGTGCAATATTCGTTTGTTAAAGATCTTATTTAAATCGATCTAACCGTCTGAAATGTCTGAAAACGCGGAATACTTTGTATATTTAAGAGGCAAACTAGAAAACTTTGAGTATACCATTTGCTTTAAAATTACGTGAATGGTATTGAATGAAATATTACGCAAATGTCAAGATTTTAGTTGGAAAAAAACCCACTTGTAAGTACAACAAGCACAATGTGTTATCATTAGTCTGTATATAGAGAGTTTTGGGTGGAAAGCAATTTATTCGAAATGAACACATTGTGAGTATCTAAATGCCTAAAAGAAAAAAAAAGAACATATAATCCTTTTTTAAATTATAACTTTACATGTAGAAGCTAGTAAAATAAGTATGCAGTAGATCAGTGGTTAATTCTGGGTTATCTCCCTTTAAACTCTTCATTTATTTTCACACACTTATTTTTATACTGATTCTTGATCTTGGCAGCATATGCAATTCCAACTGAATGTCAGATGGCATGTTAAAAAATGATAGACCAAAAGTTGCACCATGAAGAAATTTCACTTCATTCGTTCATTCAATTAATATCCTAAAAAAATGGTTTACAACTTAAAAGAGGTTTTTGATTCTGAAATTAAAGGGCTCTTTCAATGTTGTACTGCTCAGATATACCTCCGTCAACATAAAATGGCCAGTCTAGTTCAGTAGATATCAGCCTAAACTTATTGTTTTTAAATATTATTTTAATGAGGAAAGGTCATCAAGATTAGGACAGTATACTACTTATGAATCTAGAGGCTACTTCCGGTGTTCTACATATTTATTAACTGTCCTCAGTGTATACCAGTGGTGAATCTAGAGACAACTTCCGGTAATCTACATATTTACCGACTGTCCTCAGTGTTTACTACTGGTAATTATAGAGACTACTTCCGCTGTTCTACATATTTGTCAACTGTCCTCAGTGTTTACTACTTATGAGTTAAAGGGCTACTTCCGGTGTTCTACATATTTATCAACTGTCCTCAGTGTTTACTACTGGTGAAAATAGACACTACTTCCAGTGTTCTACATATTTATCGACTGTCCTCAGTGTGTACCAGCGGTGAATCTAGACACTACTGCCGGTGTTCTACATATTTATCGACTGTCCTCAGTGTTTACTTCTGGTGAATATAGACACTACTTCCGGTGTTCTACATATTTATCAACTGTCAGTGTGTACCAGTGGTGAATCTAGACACTACTGCCGGTGTTCTACATATTTATCGACTGTCCTCAGTGTTTACTTCTGGTGAATATAGACACTACTTCCGGTGTTCTACATATTTATCAACTGTCATTAGTGTTTAGTACTGGTGAATATCTACTGGTGTATAAAGAGACTACTTCCGGCGTTCTACATTTTTATCAACTGTCCTCAGTATATTTACTACTGGTGAATGTAAAAGCTACTTACGGTGTTCTACATATTTATCTGTAGTCAGTGTATACTACTGGTGAATATAGAGGCAGTTATTCTGCTGTTCTGAATGTTTATCGACTGTTGTCAGTTAAAAGCCAGTTAAGCATCTTAACAACAGCACTTTGTTAAAGAAGCCATTAGAAATAATATCTTAATAAGAGATGGCGTTGAAAAAATATCTAATCTTGAATATCTTGTTATGGTCCAGTGCACACCGGCCTGTAATTTATGAATACAAGCTCTGACAACTGCGTCAGGGAATCGACTCTTCGGCCTAGAGCGTTAGTTTTCAATGCAGGAGGACCTGGGTTCGAATCCCGCTCCGAGTTGTTTTTATCAAGATGTATCGCTGATTTGCCCAGATGCTGTATTAAAACACACGAATAAAGAAATAATGACCTTCAATTTTATGACCAGTTCCTATGACTATAACATAAAAAGACATAATCTATACAATTTGTGTTCCAACAATAATATTCCAAAATATTACATAAAACATCTGTATTTCGTTGATGAGAATAAATACCACAAGAAGACTGTTCAACTAATGGCTGGATGGTAGAGATGCTTTTTAGCGTCGTCGGATACCCACGGCATATACGTTAACATTTATCAGCGGTTTGATTACACTTAAAAGTCAACCGTGGGTATCCGACGGTGGATCTTTAGGATCTTAAAATGGTATCAAATCTAGCATAACGAACTTGCTGTTAGTGCTGAAGATTTATACATACAACGCACAAATAAATGGCCACTATGTCTATCGTTCTTAGCTAAAGTGACAGTCTCGACACGCTTGAATGTAGATGAAGAAGAGAGTGTTGAGTCTGACACGTCTGTTTACAATGAGGCTTGTCTGAGTCACGTGATCATTCAGGCGTAACATTTCTGTGGTAAGAGTTGTTTCTTGATAATGGGTAAAACAAAAATAATTAAACAGAAAAGATATTGCCCCTTTGATACTCTTGGCAAACGTAATTATCCTTTGGTTCTTGAGACTATCATGCATTATTTGTACCTATTGCAACCGTAATTTTACGACATTAATTGAATTTTTATACCGTTGTCGTAAAATACATGTCTTTATCACCATCATCATTTTCATCATCATCAATATCAGCATTATAATGTTTGTATATACAAATATAATATATGGATATGGTTATCCTTCTGTTTTCTTTTAAAATGTATTTATAAAATCACAGAGAGTCTCTATTGTAATGAATACCATCACATCATGTTTCTGTGGTTTGTCGTTGTAATGAACATGTGAGTTCGCACTGATATAAGCCGTTTTGTCACTAGTAAGCTATATCTGAATTTTGTGATGTGTGTTTTGCTATTATTGCTGTTACCACGAATGTTACAAATGTATTATCATAGCTCAGAATACACCACCGCTGAAGTGTTGTGAATTAAACTTCGTTTATCAGTTTAATGTATTTGTTAGTTACGTAATCCGTACGCATGCACTGGAAATACTAAACAGGATTATAAAGACAGACAATGAACCTCAAAGAAGATCAATTATGACGTTTCGGGTTTTGACAAGTTGCGTTCTATCAACCATTAGCGTTTATGTTATCAGGATCAGGAAATGAAACAATGTTTAGTAATCCTCTTCTGGAAGAAGGGGAATTCTGTGTTAACACTGCTGTTTACGCGGGACTGATTGAATTTTTTCCGGTTTCTGTGGATTTATACTCACCTCTTACATACGTTTTGCTAGCGGCGTTAGGCTTAGTTGGCTATTACCTGTATGGGTTGCTGTTCCGTCCCTTAAACCGGATTAAGATATTAAGTGACACTGGCTATCTCCCGGACGGGAAGTTCTCTAAAAAGGAGATAGCTCAAAGTGTCAAACGACGTCGGGTTGTCGGGGATATTCCGCCGGTGTATCCAAACGGATGGTTCGGAATTATAGAGAGCTGGAAACTGAAGAGAGATCCGGTCTGTGTCTCGGCATTAGGTAAGTGCATATTATTTCAAACTTAAGGCTCATAATTCATATATTTGGAGGCAATTTGTGCAAAAAATTAATGTTTGTCGATAATAAAACCTTCTTTTGCAAACGTTGATTTTGTTGAATGTGTGATATTTATCAACAGAAAATGGTCTTTTCTCAGAATGAAGTAATATTAAGAATAAATTTGATATTTATTCTTCTTCAAAATACCGTTTTTGTAAAATTAGAGTTTCATTTACTTGAATATCTTAAGTCATTATTTCATAAAGTTCGGGTATTTACCAATGATTCCTTTTTGCTCTTTTTTGTCAAAAGCTTGCAAGATCTTAAAAATCTCGAATTTGATTACAAATTGGTGTTATCGGTACTGGTCCGAAAATGAGTTCATAGTTCATAATGTAGATTTTTTTATCATGTACATTGTATACCCTTTTCGTACATAAGTAATTCTTTTAATACACGCTGACCTTTTCATGTATTTTCTTAGCATCATTTCGCACCATTTTACTAAGCCATCAGTGTATAAGTTTGTCAATATCGTGAGAAACAACAGGTTACAATTACTGCATTAATGGCATTCGGCCTTCTTTAGAAAAAATCGTGAGAATAACCTCGTGAATAGTTATAGGTGTGAAACCACTAAATATTTTTCTTTATTCTGTAAAAAATTCATACAGTTCACAGGGCCCTTAAAACATAGCAAGACACATTTGAAATGGCTTTATCTTTCGGACTATTGCAGATCTGCATCTGCATTCTTGATAAATAGCAAGAAAAGTGGTAAACGTGTTTCAAATAAAAAAAACATTCTTCTACTCATATAAACTTACCCACAAAATCAACAATAAAAGCGTTGCGAGCACTGAAGTATTCACTGCTGTTCGAAAGCAATCCCCGAGGCAGTGCCTAACTTTGTTGTATCGTAATGACAGCTCTGCAACTATCTATAACCAGAATAGTTCAAAATCTATTAAAAAGAAAAAGCAACATTTAAGCGTGTCTACCTAACAGTGCTTTGATTCAAGTCCTCTCTGTTGATAACCTGGCATTGTCCTAAACAACATAATCAATTGAAGATCAGCGATGAAATAACTAAGAGTTTATTTATCGGACTATTTTCGTGGTAAGCATTGGTCAGGTATGCTATTCGCTTTTCCACAACTCTTTTCGGGGTAGTTTATTGGAACGGAAATGTCAGGTCGGCAACTTCGTTGCTAGAGCTTCGATAGAACGATAACACTTTATTTTATGCCTACCAATGAAATATAGGGAAATATCAGTGAGATAAAAGTGATAATCCACTGTTTTGAATCAGTGAAATTACCATTTTGATAATCCACTGTTTGTGTCGGAACTACTTTTTTATCAAGGGAAATACAAGAGAATCCGCTGTATTTCAGACAGTGACAGCGAGTGAAATTTATTTACCTTGTTAAATCCAGTTATAATATTGAATTCCTGAGCCTAACTAGTTGTGAACAATGATGAAATTCGCCATAAATTATTTAAAATGACTGATTTGTTTACATAAATCACATGGACAATATCCAATATGGCCGACTTTCAATTCAATTGATTGAATATTACTCGGTATAAATACGCTTTTATAATTAAAGTATGTATGGCTAAAATTCAATAAATATTGATAAACTGTGTAGAGAAAAATAAATGTTATTTGATGAAAGTGTATTCAGTTTATTTCAGCAGAAGTAAAGTTATCATATGTATTGGAGATTGTCTGCACTTTTTTTGTGTGCGGAGTAACGGTTTGACCAAAGTACGCATTAACTGATTTGGGGCTCACCATGGGGAATTTATTGAAGGCCCTGAGTAAAAATGTCATAAAATACCCATTTTTGACGTGTTGGCATAAAATAAAAAGAAAATTTGTTTGTTTTTAAGTGAAAGACGGGAATTTATTTCATCGAGTGAACACCATATGTGATATTTTCACGAGTGGCGCATCTTCCACAAAAACAAACAAATATCCTCTATGTATTTCCTGCTGACACGTGAATGCAAAAAAAACCCAAGACAATTTCCGATTATGAATTATATTTTGAGCATAAAATTGCTACCACTGTACCAGAAATGGTCAAGCAAAATGATTCGAATAAAAGACACGAATAAGGGCAAAAATGTTTCAACAGGCCAAGTCAACTGAGAACTATTTCTAGTCGCAATTATTCATTTTTTTAGCTCTGCTAGACTGAATAAGTGGTATATTAACCATACGGCCCAAGTATACACCAAATGTGAACAGTCTGTTTTATAAGTCTGATTGGAAATAGTTCCAACATGTCTTCTGACTAACTCAGACACATTCGCGGTTGATGCCATAATAACTTGCCCTGTCAAACTCATAATGAATTCAATAACATTGCCGACAACGTAAATGAGCTCTGTCGCAGTGGAAGAAGCGCTGGTTGTTGTTTTTGTCCTCTATTTGAAGTTTAGAAAATTATAGTTGTTGGCGCCATCTTCTGCCACATTTTTCAGGCGAGCAGTTGGTTGTATTCAGAGATGAGAGAGGGGATGCCCACATCCTTGACGCTTATTGTCCACACCTGGGTGCTAATTTAGGTGTCGGGGGCCCGCGTCGTCGAGGATTGCATTGAATGTCCTTTCCATGGATGGAAATTCAGAGGTCACGACGGAAAGTGTACACATATTCCGTACAGTGAAAAGGGTGAGTACGAGGTTTGTATTCAAAGCACATGCCTAGTTAGAAGACGAGCGTTTCTCATCTTTCTTTGAAGGAACATACCTCAAAAGTCTGGAAATTGTGTGCCTTTAAAATTAGTCGTAAGTGTTTAAGTTAACAAGATATTAACTTAAATGTGTCTAATTACACAATGTTGTTGTTATTTGCGTCTGTGTGTATGAAAATGACTTTCAGTAAAGTCCTCTGTTTGATAGAGGCGCTTTTTTAGCTCACAAAGTGAGCTATTGGGGGTGATAGGGTCCGTGTGCGTTATCCGTTGCGCGTCGTCAACCGTTCCTTGAAACAAGTTTTCCTCTAAATCTGCTGGGCAAAGTTGATGGAAACTTTGCATGATGGTTCCTTCCTCCATGAAGCTCTACCAAAGTTGTTCAAAGAGCTTAGTCCATGGAGAAAACTAGTTGCTATGGCAGCCAAAGGGAAAAACTTTTCAAAACTCTTCTTTTCTGAAACCACTTGACCCAGAGCTCTGAAATTTGGTGTAAGGCATTCTATAGTAGACCTCTACCAAGCTTTTCAATTATAGCATTGGGGTCAAAATTTGCCTCTTCCCAGGGGTCACACGTTTTGCATTGAATTATGTAAGAAAACTTTGAAAATCTGTTTTGTCTGAAACCGCAAGACCTAGAGCTAAGATACTTTGCATGGAGCACTATCAAGAGGTCCTCTATCAAGAACGTTCAAATTATGCCCCTTGGGTCAATAATGGCGCCACCCCGGGGGTCACTTCGTTTTATTAAACATAATTATAGAGGAAAAACTTTTTAAAAATCTTCTTCTCTTAAACCACATGACTTTGAGTCAAAATATTTTGTGTGTCACATTCACTAGTAGACTTGTATCGAGATCGTTCAGATTATGTCCCTCGTGTCAAAATTGGCTCTGCCGCTGGAATCACATGTTTTTCATAGATATATATAAGAACAACTTTGAAAATCTTCTTTTCAAAAACCACAAGCCCTAGAACTGAGATATTTTGCGTGGCGCATCATCTAGAAATCCTCAACCAAGATTGTTCTATTTATGTTCCTGGGGTCATTTATGACCCCACACTGGAGTCGCTTGATTTTTACTTAAGCTTATAGAATGAAATCTTTGGCAACCTTCTTGTCTGAAACAACAAGGCCTAGAGCTTAAGTATTTTGTATTGAACATCAGCAAGCAGCCTTCTACACAGATTGTTCAAACTATAATTGACTCCACCCTAGGGGTTTTATATGTGTAAAATATAAACGCCTTAAAATCTTCTAGTACAGAAATCATAAGCGCTTAATCTTAGATATTTGGTTTGTAGTATAGCTAAGCTTATCTCTACAAACCTGCTCAAGGGACCACCTGATTTACTTTGAGAAATTCAAAATCTTCATCTCTGAATCTACTAGCCATCCGCTTTTAGATTTGGTATGTATCATCATCTGGTGAATCTCTTCCAAGAATTCAGATTATGTCCCTTGGGTCAAAATTGACCCCCAATTTACATTGAGTTATACAGGAAAAACTTTAACCCCCCCCCCTATTTAACCCTCTATTTAACTGCTTGGCCAACAGTCTTGAAATTTGGTGTGTATCATTGTGTAGTTGACGTCTGTCAAGATTGTTCAAATTATTTCCCAGAGGTCAACATTGGCCATGCCCTGATGGTCCTGTATGTGTAAAATATAAAATCTTGAAAATCTTAATGTCAGAAATTGTATTTTAGCTTTGGTTTTGTGTGACATTGACCTTGTACTTCTGATGTATTTACTCTCTTTGAAATTTGGACTAAATGTACAATTTTGCATGTAGATTTCAACTTCAACATCATGTGAACTGACCTTGATTTTCTTCATTGGCCTTGTTGTTTTTAATTTGTACTCGCTGGTCTCATCATCACGGTGAGTGATATAGAATCTTCGATGGGTCAGTTCAAAACTATTGAATTTCTTTTTAATTGTTGTTTTACTATTAATAGTTTTGAAATGACCCCTCGATTTATTTATTTACTTTAGTGCCGGAAATTGCTAAGGTGAGATCATGGACAAGCGTGGAGATAAACGGATGGGTTAACATCTGGTATCACGCGGAGGGTATCGAACCCAGCTGGAGGTTACCCGAACTTCATGAGATTACTGACGGAACATGGAAATATAAGGGGCGGACTGAACATTATATAAACGCTCATATAGAGGTATGTAGCTACTTTTGGTCAGGTTGTTTAGGTTGGTCACCTGTCAGTAGCTAAATAATTGCAAATGCGCGGTCTCAAGACTATTCTCCCCCTTACCAGCTCCTTCCCTGACGTTTCCTCCCTGAATGTTCTCCCTCTTTCCAGGTCCTTCCCTGACTGTCCTCCCCCTATTTTTACGGGGGTGGGGTGGGTGGGGGGGGGGGGGGCGAACAGTCTGCATAAATGCATATATGCTGACTGTTCCTCCCCCTCATATTATTATTATAATTTATACTTTGAAAGGTAATTTTAAGTGTTAATTGAACAGGTAAGCTAATTATCAAAACAATTATTGCTATAATTGAAGAAAAATTCTTCACAGTGTTAAAATGGTGTAAATTTATAATGATAATAATAATAATGAAACAGATAAATATTTTTGATTAAAAATGTTTCTCATTATGGTCAAATTACATAAATTTCATCAAGAGACATAAATTCATACTTATTTCAAATAGAATTAATGTTCATTCCTTTCTGGATTTTTATTTCTAAAGTGATAAATATAATCATGAGACATGAATTCATATCTATATTCATTTTTTATGTACTCACTTCCATCTATATTGGTACATTTTTATTGATAAAGAACCCAGTAACATTAAAATAAGCTTTGTACCTACTTTTTCCCCAATCAATGAAATTTTAAATAAAGTGGATATTCAGTCCTTTAAAAATGGTTTGTAAACAATTATTAAGGCTTAAGTCTGTTTGTTTTTTGGGTTTAACGCCGATTTCAACATCTAGGTTATATCTCGGCGGTCAGTCCACCTAACCGGTTTTACTGGATAACTAACCAGTAATAACCAATTTCTCCGCAAGTGACTGACTACTGTTCCCGCATGATCTACTCTGAATCAGCGGTGAGAGACAAATGAACATAAGACACAATGGCTGAGATTAGTTGTCACGGAGAAATTTTGCCCTGCCCAGGGGTCGAACCATCGACCTATGGATTACTAATCAAGTGCTCTACCTATTGAGCTAAGCGGGCGAGCTGTCTTAAGTCTGGTCAGAGGCGGTTTTATTTATACGTATCTGGTCTGATACCTAATCATGAGACATGAATTTATATTTAATTTTTGATGTTTTCGCTCACTTAGCACGAGTTGCTCAAGGGTGAGCTTTTGTAACCACTGATTCTCCGGCGTGCGTCGTGCGTCGTCAACAATTTGACTTGAACGGCTTCTCCTCCTAAACCTCTAAGTCAGATTTGATGAAATATGCATGGCATTTTCCTTGCATGAAGCTCTACCAAATTTGTTTAAAGCATCAAATTCCAAGCAAAACTCTGGTTGCTATGACAAGACCACACAAGACCATCAATCAATTATCAGTGATAAAGGTGTTTAATTAATACCCCCTGGAACCTCCACTGCTGATGAGATTAAGTTGTTGGTGTGTATCAGGAAACGAATATTTCTGAAAATCTTTACTTACAAAACTGATATATTTTCACCATGACTATAAACTGATCTTCTCAACATCAGTTAATTTTCATAAAAGTTAATTTAACCTTGCTTTCCGTGTTTTCAATTAAAATGATATTTAAATATTTATACTTAATGTAATCATAAAATTAAAAAGTTTCAACAAGTCAGTTGCTCATTATAATACCATACTTAATTATGATATATATGATAATATTTCTTTGATAAATCATTATACTTGCACAAAGGTATATACAGCCACTGTAAGTGTAAACATTTTTAAAGTGAGAACGATTTAATCTGAAACATGAACAAAACAGTATAAACACTAAAATCATGGCCATGCTACATTATTTTTTTAAACAAACCCATCATTAAATAAATAAATAATAACAAAACACTTATAAAAGTTTTACCCCATAAAGAAATAATGGGTGAGAAAAGTCTGCATATTTTCATTTTGGAGGAGAACAGTCAGGGGTGGAAACGGTATGGGGGAGAATAGTCAGGGGTGGAAACGGTATGGGGGAGAATAGTCAAGGGAGGAAACGCTATGGAGGAGAACAGTCAAGGGAGGAAACGCTATGGAGGAGAACAGTCAAGGGAGGAAACGCTATGGGGGAGAACAGTCAAGTGAGGAAACGCTATGGGGGAGAATAGTCAGGGGTGGAAACGGTATGGGGGAGAAAAGTCAGAGGAGGAAATGGTATGGAGGAGAACAGACAAGGGAGGAAACGATATGGGAGAGGATAGTCAGGGGAGGCAATCGGTATGGGGGAGAATAGTCAGGGGAGGAAATGGTATGGGGGAGAACAGACAGGGGAGGAAACGGTATTGGGGAGGATAGTCAGTGGAGGAAACGGTTTGTGGGAGAACAGCCAGGGGGGACGGTTTGGGGGAGAATTGTCAGCGGAGGAAACGGTATGGGGGAGAACAATCAGGGGGTGGAAAGGAATGGGAGAGAACAGTCAGGGGAGGAAAAGGTATGGTGGAGAACAGTCATGGGTAGGAAACAGTTTGGGGGATAACAGTCAGGAAGAGGAAACGGTCTGGGGGGAGAACAGTCAGGGGAGGAAAGGGTATGGGGGAGAATAGTCACAGTACAATGCTTTGTTTCGGGATAATGCGGCCTCCGTGACCAAGTAGCCAGGACGACACTGCCTCGTAAACTGTTATAACTTCTCACTGATAAAGAGGTCATGGGTTTGAGTCCGACACCCGAACTTAACAGAAGTACTTAAAAAATTTGGGATATTGTACTGCATATGACAAGGTTTTAAGGGTGTACCGTCAGCACTTCAGAAGCTTGAAAATGCAGATTATCAATTAAATAATGGCCCTGTGCTCTTTCATGAATTGTGCAATGGGGGCATTAGTGGATTATCTACCCTGAATACTCTCGGATATTACATTGGTCCTTCCTTTTGGATTCCTCTGCTTTTTTGGTATGGGGATAATTAAGCCTAATTATTTGCAACAGTGGTAGTCAGATTACACATTAAGTTAAGCAACATGTTTTGTTAACACCATTATCTTTGTTTTTTGATAATCCTAATTTTTTCAGCATGCATTCAGAATAAAACTTTCACCCATTTTCAGGCCTAAACTAGAATTTTACCTTATAAAAATTCTTTACGTAAATTCAAAGTACACCAGCCAATCTTCGGTGCACAACGTGATTTTTTGCAACTCTATAGATTTATTATTGAAAAAGACCATTTTACCTTTCAAGCGACGGATTGTTGACAAAAAATGGTCCGCGAGAGAGCAAAAAAACAGGTGCGCGATGACGTAGTATCCTACCATTGTTATATCAATTTTGTAATTTGTAACTGATTTATAAAAAGTCAACAATATATAGGTTTACATTTCTCAATCGTGTGAAATGTCACGTATGGTATGTATGTATGTGAAAAGTGAATGAAATAAATATTATGAATTTACATGCAAAACTTACATATGCTCCATTGAAAACTTATCAAGACAGAAAATAATGTAGCTGTGATGAAATGTAGTCGATAGTAAGAATCCAAAATGGTCAGAATAAAATTGTCACTTCAATACTTGATATATAATAGGAGTAAGCTGGATGCTGACATGTAGATACATGTAGATTAAATCTTTCTTGATATCTTTCCGTTCACAAATATATGTTGTATCGTATAAAAAAAGAATTAAAATCTTACAGGAGATTCCGGAAAACGGGGCTGATGTCGCTCACCTGAAAATGGTCCATGAGCCTTTCATCGCGGCTGGGGCAGATCTGACCACGATGTGGAACAAGTGTTTTAGCTGGAGCCAACACTCGTGGTCAGCCAGCTGGCAACCATTGCCTAGTCCCGATGACCATATCTCGTGTATGACTGTGTCACATGACCTCAAATTCTTTGGCTTCAGTTTACCATTTGTTAAAGTTGTTATTAAAGCTATGCAGGTGGGTGTTTTCACTTCAGAATCATAGCATGTGAAATGCGATGGTGGTCTCGGAATAAACCAATTACACGATAGAGCTTTACATCTCATAAATTCGTTCTTTTTCACACTTAAATTAATTTGCAGTTCTGTTTACAAGGGATAATACACCTGTTGATAGAGTGCAAATAGAGGAAGTGCATTATCATAGAAATATAACTCTACCTGGCTCATTTTTTTAACTTTCTTTATTATTTTAATGAGGCTTATTCTGGGAATTACTTAAAAACTGTTCAACATCTACGCTTGAAATTCAAAACAATAGATAGATGAAGTTATATGAAGTGCAGTGTTTAAGCTGGCCATGTTTCATAAAAATCTCCATTTTTATACCCTCACAACTGAAGCTTTGGTAGGTATACAAGAATCACTATGTCGGTTGGTCTGTCGGTCCATTTCTTGTTTCGGCTGTAGCTTTGTCTTGCATGAACGGATTTGAAATAAATTGGCACAATGTTAAACATATTGAGAACATGTGTCACAAACAACTCCCCGCTGCGTGTAGCTCGAAGGTCGTCACTCTCAGAGGTCATACATATTTTGTGTCCGCTCTGTAACTTTATCACCCAGCAAGTGAATTTGAAAAAAATTAGCACAAGTGATGCCTACATGATAACGATGTGTCGAGCTGAGTCATTTTGACAGAAACGTTTGGTAGAAAATTTTGTGAGGAAGTTTGGGATGCAAGATCTATAACTCTACCTTGCTTATTAAATTCGTTTTTTTATATTTTCTCATTTTGCCCTTGACAAGGTTGTATTGTGGGTGTATTGATCACATTCAGTAATAGCTTTAGTTATAGTTTAGAGCAGTAATTTTTATACTTAGAAAAATACTAAAAAATACACCCATTTTGAAATAGTGCTACTACGGGGGAGCATTATCGGTTCCACTGATTTTCTTGTTTGTTTTATTTCTTAGACACATTGTTCAGCAGTTTAGTTTTGAATTTTGGAAAACCACTGAAGTAGAATTTTTTTAAGAATGCTTTATTCTAATAAAGTACACGTGTACCATACGAACATGTCTAATACACCACAATTCTGAGTTTATAAAATAGCATCGAATCGACTTATAATTTTTGCAGTTCATTTCAACTGAATTTACAGAGGAGGATGTCGCACCATAAAATTCACTTTGAAAACGAGCTTTGGTTCGAAACTATGTCCGGCTGAACCAGACAGAACTATAAAGCCGAGCAAAGAAAACCGGGTTATCGACCCTTCGTGAAAGAATGGGAAACATATCCATTTTGAATAGCTGCTTACAGAACATTTTAACAATTAAGATGTTACAAGAAGTTTTTGGAAAGAAAAAATTAGCTTTTCTTCGAAAATATTATTTTATATTAGCGTTCCGAATAATATGGCAACTAGACTTCGCATTTCAGATTGACCCAGGCTTTGTTTATGTAAAACGTACGAGCGTTTCTACATACATCTTCCTAGGCCAGTCCACATAAACCAGTTAAATCTTAATCATGACAAGAATCTTGTATTTTAGATTGGTCCTGGTATAGTGCATATTTTGATAGATGGTACAGTTGTAAAAGGGATGTATCTACATATCCTTACACCAGTTGAACCCATGATGCAAAAACTGGTCCACAATATCTACCTGCACTGGACACTACCGAATTTCATTGCTAAATTTTGTCATTTTGACAGAAAAGTTTGGTAGAAAATTTTGTGAGGAAGTTTGGGATGCAAGACTTATAACTCTACCTTGCTTATTTAGTTCGTTTTTTTTTATATTTTCTCCTTTTGCCCTTGACAAGGTTGTATTGTGGGGGGTATTGATCACATTCAGTAATAGCGTGAGTTATAGTTTATAGCAGTAATTTTTCTCCGATTTATACTTAGAAAAAATACTAAAAAATACACCCATTTTGAAATAGTGCTACTACGGGGGAGCATCTACCGGTTCCACCGATTTTCTTGTTTGTTGTATTTCATAGATACATTGTCCAGCAGTTTAGTTTTGAATTTTGGAAAACCACTGCAGTAGAATTCTTTTAAGAATGCTTTATTCAAATCAAGTACACGTGTACCATAAGAACATGTCTAATACACCACAATTCTGAGTTTATAATAGCATCGAATCGACTTATAATTTTTGCAGTTCATTTCAATTGAATTTACAGAGGAGGATGTCGCACCATGAAATTCACTTTAAAAACGAGCTTTGGTTCGAAACTATGTCCGGCTGAACCAAACAGAACTATATAGTCGGGCAAAGAAAAACGGGTTATCGACCCTTCGTAAAGAATGGGAAACATATCCATTTTGAATAGTTGCTTACAGAACATTTTGACAATTAAGGTGTTACCAGAAGTTTTCGGAAAGAAAAAAATAGCTTTTCCTTCGAAAATATTATTTTATATTAGCGTTCCGAATAAGATGGCAACCAGACTTCGCATTTCAGATTGACCCAGGCTTTGTTTATGTAAAACGGGCGTAACTACATCTTATAGGCCAGTTAAAGTTGTAGTCCCAGAATTAGTTCACATATGTTCCTGTAACCAGTTAAATCTTAATCATGACAAAATTTTTGTATTTTAGATTGGTCCTGGTATAGTGCATATTTTGATAGATGGTACAGTTGTAAAAGGGATGTATCTACATATCCTTACGCCAGTTGAACCCATGATGCAAAAACTGGTCCATAATATCTACCTGCACTGGACACTTCCGAATTTCGTTGCTAAATTTTTCATGATTGCCGAAGCTATACATGTAAGTAAATGAATTTTATAGTGGTAAATTGGTGTTTTTGTTTTTACTTTGATGTCATAAATATGCTACAGTAATTTTTTGCTGAGCCCGCTAGTGATTGACTTGATATTATAGTCACGATGCAGCTGTGTGTTTCAGTGCGTGCAGGCTCCCTCCGATTTTATGCGGGCTATACCTTTGTCATACTTGCGGGGATTTTAAAATAACTTTGCACAAATGAGTCCGTTGGCAGATCAGAGCGTCACGTATTATCACTATGTCTTTTGCTCAATGGAATAGATCACATTTAGATGTGAAATGTTAAAAAGGAGCTATTTATTTTGTACGAGACATAACTTTGTCTCTAGAACATTTTTGCAGAAGTCATAACCTTGCCTAGACGGAATGTTGTAAAGGTCAAGGTCAAACTTTGATGTCAGAGGTAAATAAACAGTGCAGTTTAACTTCTGATTGTGAAATACCCGTGAACAAACGTTTATCTTCAAGGAACGAACCAGCTCCGTTGCTCTTGCTCGAAGGATTTTTAGGTTACCATTATGGCAAAAATAAGCTCTACATGAAGTTAACACATACAGAATACAGGCACACTGCGGGGTCGACACAGTAGGCCTTACCTTCTGGGAAACATACACACACTTTCCTATAGTTTTGCATTCAGCGAGCGTCTTTTAAGTATTCTACATTAACCACAATATCAGCAGCATGTATCTTAGAAAATCTGACCCTCTTTCTATTATTCTTGAGCCAAAGAAAGCTGGAAAAATGTTGATATGTGACACCTTAAATCCTTTTTAAAATATTTAGTTAGGTTAAACTTTTTATCTAAAATATTTAAGCTTGAGAGAGACATCATGGTCTGGAATAACAAGAAGTTCCAAAGGAAGCCTGTATTCACACGATCAGCAGAAGACAGTTTGATCACGCGCCACAGACGCTGGTACTCGCAGTTCTATTCAGAAAACAGCCCGAGACTGAAGTTCCGGAAGGACACCCTCGAATGGTGACCGGTGACAATATAAAACAAACATGCGTGATACTTACTACAAAGTGTAAAATTTAATGTAACATGTAACAAGACACCTAAAGTCTTGCAGCAGAATATTTGTGATAAATGAAGATGTTGTTATGATACGTTATAATACAAACATGCTTTGCTTTTAATTAGTGCACTTAGTAAATATTAAGAAAGAATATAAAGTTTTGTTTTTAAAAGGCCTTCATGACGTTCATTTACATATTGAGGGTGAAAGCGTAAAGTTTCTGTTTGCCTTTCCTTTTTACTTTAACCTCTCTCTATAAATCCCACTCTTCTAAGACTTTAACCCTTTAAAATAACAGGCCGTAATAAAAACGTTATGAATGGATTTTTTTCCTTATCTTATACGCATGTACGCCATACTCGGAACACCTCGGGCGACTTTTAAGTCTTTATACGAAGTTGTCAGAAAAGGCCGAGTTGTTACGATTGGTTACGCCGCTCATGTGCTCAGTTTGAACATAGTTTATTTATCAAAATGTCACATGTACATGTTATTTGAATAAAAACTTTTCTTTAATAAATTCCACATTGATAAATATAATTTGAACGCTAGATTATAATCCTGTTACGTTCCTGTCCTAAACTTTTCAAAGGATGTATGAAGTGAAATCTTAATAGTCACTTGGTTGGCAGTCCGTAAGGTCGCAAGTCCGCTACAAGTAGGCCGCCAGCCCGTTACGCTAAAAACATTACTTTTTCTGTTTTTGACGCATAACAGCATTTCTTGCTTTGTAAAGTCGTTATTTTCACACAAACAAAATTTTTATTTGTGATAACACATGCACATGCATTAAACATAAATTATACTTAATGGTAGTACAGGATTACAATTGCGAACCTTGTTAGACAAGGATTGTCATACAAAGCCTATTACTTTTTTAATTAGGAAAGCATGGCAACGCCTTTCACAGTGATGACGTATTATGTAAAGCGCTGAGTCATTACCCAGAGGAATCGTGTAACATTGTGTGGTAACTGTGGTTATTTTTATTCAGTGGATCTGCTACGCAGTGATCTTCCCTTAATTAAACAGCATAGATTACTGTAATGAAAAGAAAGTCCTCGCTGCGTGGAGTTTGAAAAGACGTGCTTTCCCTCCAAAATCTTACTGTAAAGTCGTAGGGGATACATCAAATAATCAAACCAACACACTAGTATATGTCATTGTTTATTGATTTCAAAATAATATGAATTTTTTTATACACGATAATTGAAAAAATACGTGTTTACAGAAGTGGCTACAAATACCCTGAATGACCATGATACACACAATCATTTGGAAGACAGTGATTTGTTGCTAGGATACTTATACAGGATATACGTGTTCCTTATTTTAGAGAGGTTGTCTCCCTTACTTGATATAATTAAATTCTCCACGTTTAAGATTTCCTATTTTTGGATAGGTTATTCCCCCTAATCAAGCATTTTCCATTCTTTGAAATAATCTAAGAACTTCAACAACATCAACTGGGGAGATTATCTCCCTTGCACCATACTCATTGAAATACCAATGTCATTAAAATATAAGGTATTTAACAAAACTTATCTTAAGTATAAAATCAAAATGAAATCAACAATTGAATTAAGAAAGGTTGAAAACCAGATAGATCAAGAAAATAACATAGAAAAATGAAAGCTTAGAATTAACTATTAATAGTACCTTGAAATAAAAATCAATACCAAATTCATAAAGGACTTTATGGACTAACATTAGCTTAGTATGAAAAGAGCATTGAAGTAAGAATAATCTATGGTTTGTTAAGTGTGTGTGTGTGGGGAGGGGGGGACTTGAAGACCATGTTCAGTAAGAACTTACAATGAAATAAAGATAATGTAAAAGAAAGAAAGAAAGAAAGAAAGAAAAACAGTCATTGGCCAGGAATTTTAAATCAGAGATAAAAATATTTTTTGTATCAAGTCAGTAATGACAGAATTTCTGAATCTATTGTTTTTATCTTGAAAGGCGTTTATAACTCCATCTGGAAATGCCAGTGGTGATAAGCAGTCCTGTTTGTCCTATTATTCTTTATCTATTTACTACTGACCTTTCCTTTCTACCAATTTTATCAGGTAAAGCCTAACCTTTAACGTTTAGAAACGCGTTACCACCCTCTTCAGCTAGCTGTTGTCACTTGTTCTTCAATTCTTTTACAAAACACTGTTCCATCTATCATAAATTCATATGTTCGTTTTAGTTTTCAGGTAGCATTTTTTTTTTTTTTTTTGATAATGAAGTTGTTGAATTAATCTTACGATCCTATTACTTTTTTGTTCAGTGTAACTTTGATTCCAAAGGTACAGGGCTTTAGAAAGATGTCTGCATACCGCAGCTATTGGAATGTTTTTTTGTTTTTTTTACAGCATATAAATTTCCTCCGCCTCTAGTCAGATAATAGCAGATATAAAACAATTCCAGCTATGCGTGCGTGCGTGTGTTCTTTCGTGTGGGATGGATTGTTTTTTTCTGAAATATCTAACTAATAAGAAAGTGTTTTCGGTCATTTTTAGTCTTTGCTTGTCACTCGGAACTATTTTTCTTATTTGAGAGTACATACAGTTAAAGTGTTTTTTTTTACTAGGGTCAGCAGTACTGGGGCAGATTACATCAGTTTAATATTGCGGTCAATTGGAGAACGCTTTACAGCCCGCAACCTGGAACAGTAATAGTCAAGATTTCAAAGTGATAAAAAGTATATGTATTTATCTAATAATAAAATTTCACCAGTTTAATATTGCGGTCTATTGGAGAACGCTTTACAGCCCGCAACCTGGAACAATTTAATAGTCAAGATTTCAAAGTGATAAAAAGTATATGTATTTATTTAATAATAAAATTTCTTCAGTTTGATATTGCGGTCTATTGGAGAACGCTTTACAGCCCGCAACCTGGAACAGTAATAGTCAAGATTTCAAAGTGATAAAAAGTATATGTATATCAAATAAGAATAAAATCTTCGCAGAATAGAAACATTAAGGGCTTTAGGCATTTTTAGCAGTAAAATCTAATGTCTAAGTAGGCTTAATTCAGGATTTGCAAGTGAAATCAACATTCACTGATGACCAAGGAGAACGATTTACAACCCTCAAACCTCGAGCTTCAAGATCATGGAAAGGAATATATTTACAACCCTCAAACCTAGAGCTTCAAGGTCATAGAAAAGTACATATATATTATAAGCGGAATACTAAACACTAAGGATGAGGCATTCAATTCTGCAAAATGATTTGGGCCCCAAAGTGAAAGGAAAAACAAACAAGATATTTTACAGCTTTTACATCCAATCCCATTACCAACATCAAAGAGCAAAAGAAACAATTATTAACATTGTACGAATCAATATAAAATTAACATTTGTATGTGATAAATAATGGGCTACGATTGTATGACTAGATCCCATTCAGGTATTAATGAACTCAGTTTAAGGTCAAGGTGACATTTAAAAGAGACTATATTCAAAATGGCACAGTTTAATTACCTACATCAATAATAAAACACTTAAATCTTGCATCCAACTGTTTGCACTGTATTTAACTCACAATGAAAAATGTGTACATTCTACTGTTGTATGCTGATTTGTAAATATATTGCACTTTACACCAAAACATTTTACATATGCAAATGATATTCGAACACAGAGTCAATACTTGAAGTGGTTGCCTGCTTTTGCATGAGTAAAGGTTTCCAGTAATTGTGAGTCATATTTTGTCTGCAACAAAACAGGGCTCTGAACACCTTTCGAGCAAAATGATTTTATACATTAGAGGCAGTGCATAAGATTTGTATCTTATCCTCAAAATCAAATCATTCGCTGTTTGGACAAATTTGACGGTGTGGTACCGAAAGCATTTCAGATCAAAACAGAAGAGTTTTCATAGTAGAAATTCGGTCAGGGAGAAGGAGCCACCTTGTCAAAGGCCGACGATGAACCTCCAATACTTATTGACGAGGTAACTGAAGAAGATACGGGTGAAAGTTCTCTTGATGTTATGTTAGGTGTTATTCTCCCAGCATTCCCTCGGATTTCACCGACTTCCTGCGGAACCGACAACACAGGAAAACGTAATAACATTTGCCTAGAAGTTTGAAGAAAACTCATTCTCTGCTGACGACGCCACTTTGCTCGTCGGTTCGAAAACCACACCTAAAGCAGATAAGTTTATGATTTAAACAGAACATGATTTACCTATTATTTCACACTATTTGATAATCGTGTTGATGAATTGATTAATTCAAACAATCAAGCATACATTTTTTTTAAAGTCAGACATCGTAAGTGTAACGTGTTTTTGTTTTTTGTTTTGTTTTGTTTTTTTCTTTTTTTTTGGTTTTATCATATTAAGGTTGTGTTCGAATCCCATAAGCAGAATTTGACCGGGATTTCCCCGTGCCTCCTTTTCTTCTAAAGTATTATTCAGAAGAGAATAAAAACAATCATTGCGGGTAGTCTTAAATGTTTAAAGAACTTATATCATAATAGTGATAACTGATTTGTTAAGAAAAAGGTCTTAACTAGGTCGTACTGGCTCAAAATATCAAACTTCATCACTTACCTGCACCCTCGCCTCAGAGAGATTTGTTTTGCTAGCAAGGTCTTCTCTTGTACTGACTCCAGGGTAGTGACTTCTTTCAAACTCTCGCTCCAGAACGTCCAGTTGATCTTGTGTGAACGTTGTACGGTTTCTACGCAGTTTGGGCAAGGACATGTCGTCTGATTTTGAAGATTCGTACATTTCTCCATCCACTGAGGTGAAAAAGAAATGTACAGTTAGAATGCTTTATAGGTCGGATATACATATCAGTTTCACAATCGAGGATGAACTTCATTCAACAAAATCTGGTCGCGGATGAAAACATTCTCGTAAAGTATCGTTTCAAATACGCGATGTAAATGTGAGAATGATGAAAACCGATGACTTCATACGATATCGCATTAGTTTGAAATACAAATATGCCAAAATAGAACGGAACATAACTGTAATGAATATCACTTCTCTATCTTGTAATTAATTTCATTTACAAATCTGTTGCATTGTGTAGATGTCTTAGTTTAAATCCCCATGACAATAGGGGCTTCATCGACAAAAGGTAGTCCTGAGCGTACCTCTAGTGTTGACGGTACCTTTCTACTGATTCTATTTAAGCTGAATCATGTAAAAATTGTCGGCTCATTAATCTAAAATGTAAACTGAGTCGCTATCTTTTCAAAGTTGTCAAAAATATCAGAGTTAACCTTTCAACTTTAAAAAATGGTTATGATATGCATAGGCACTACTTTTTTACATCAGAGTGTACAATTCCTAGAACTTTTTTATAAGACTGACAAGGCAATACTTCCGTTTAAAAAACTATGTTGATGACAGTTTAAATCAATGTCTATTAATGTCAAGAACTATTTTGCGCTAATTGGTTGACGAATAAACCTGGACACATACCGGAAACATTCGTTTCATCATCCGACTTTGAAAGTGGGTCGTCACTACTACCGGAAGAATCTGGAACTCGTACTGCGCATGTGTAGTCACGCGGTGAAGGCAGGGACCATAATTGCGGATAAAGATGCATAAACGACCTTGATGCAATTTTAGTGTACTCAACAGCCGCGCGTTCTGCTGCTCTGTTACGCAATATCCGGTTTATGGAACTCACACTAGGAACATTGTTCGTAGAACATACACCTGAAAAAAAAGTTTTTGTTCTGAAACAATATATAATTCATGCATAATAACAGAGAATAATTTGCGTGGCTATACAAAGGTAATTTATGCAATTAAATGTAAAACAAATGAACTGTAAACGTACAAATGAACCACCCATTCAATTACCTGTAATGCATAAAAAGTTATAAACGACTATAACCAAACATTCATATTTACGTTAATAAATGGTAAATATTTAGATGTTTCCGGTTAAAAAAAGTACTGCAGCCATTTTGTATAAATACACTAGAGTTATACCGTCTGTTAAAAGTTTGTCTCTGATTTCCCACGCGAAAATTGTAGGATTTTCCCGCTTGTATTGTTCAATTTTCTCAACCACACCAGGTGTCGCCACTTTAGGTTTGCTTCCACCAATGGCGCTTCTTCGCAGTTGCATGACGGGATCGTAGTAACGTCCTATCAATAAAATTATAGAACCAATTGTTACTTTTTTGTATTGGGTTTTGTGGTAAAGCACAGGGCTCATAATCCAGGGATCATGAGTTCGAACCCTCGTTCCTCAACTAGCTATATCCTTACTGATTTTTCGGACGAGACTTTAAACCCAGTTCTCATGTTTAGGTAAGGCCTACCTTACACGTGTAAAAAGACCGAAAGTGTCTCTGGAATTGGGCGCTTGTCTGCCACTTTCCACCACAACCTTAAGTCTCAGTCGAGGGACCTATGTGATATGGGTATGCGGTATCGACGATTAACGCATATAGATATATGTATGTATCAGTTTTCCTTTAGGCGAATTAGTGGTAACGCACAATACACGTAATCCAGCCAGCTGTCCAGAGGTAACGCATTTAGTACTTATTATCCTAGGATTGCAGACTCGGTTCCCTACTCATCAATAGGCCAACAACAGAATTGTCTAGATCCCAAAAAATTGCGTTCTTTTTTGTTTCTTTTGCTATTCCCGCCAGCTTAGAATGACTAAACGCTTCATGGGAGCCGCTGGTTATATGGTCGATTACAAAAGTCTAACTATTATTTCGTGTTTACTTAAAGAGGCATTTCCGGAAATTTCGAGTATTCCATTTTCTCCGAAATGATGTAAATATGAATGATCTTTAATGAATAATTACCCAATGTCAAGATGTCAGTGAAAAATTCTAAGTTACCTGAATTTCACCTGAAGTTAACTGAATGTAAGTGCCCTAAGAAAACATTTTTAAATACATGTTCTTTAAATTGTCAATTATTGTTCAATTTCATGAGAACTAGTCAATAAAATACATATGAAGTACATCTTTGGTAATTTTTATTTTATGTTCCTTCAAGAAAAAGACGTTTTCTGCAGCACCTAAGACTTATTTTGTACTGTTTACTTCTATCTAGGACTACGCACAAACATGAAAGTTGGGTTTTGTCCGTAACTTGTTTTGCACATGATGAATCTGGTAAGTTTATAAGAAAAAAATTAGTGGATTGTATTCCAGGGTCTAAAACTAGAGAGAGAAAAGTCTTTGATTTTGTTAGTATGTAGGTAATTTGGCGAAAAACTGGCAAACAACCTATTCTGTTCAGAACTGTTTTGATAAATCCGGTCACATGACCAAAACAGTTCAGTGAGCATTTAGAATAAAAACTGTCAGGTTATTTAACATTGTCAAAATACATTTCGACGAGCTGGAAGAATCATGCTGGACGAGCCGATAATCCAATATGATTTTTTTTCAGCTGTGTACGAGTTTAGGTATATCTGGTATATACTGTACATGTACAGACCGTAACAGACGAATGTTTAACAAATGATCTTTTATTCTATATCTTATTCACTTTTTTGGCAAAAATAATTAAAGATGTAAAATAAAATGGACAACAGTTTTAAAAAACAATTCTGAAGCCTTACAGTTTTTGTGATACCATGCTTTTTTAGTATATACAGAACAAGTAGATATGTACCCAACTTTCCAGTACATAAAGGTCAGTACCTTTGCACAAACGTGTTTACAAAATAAGTGTACTATCACTTGGTACAAACTAGCGTCGTCAGAATAAGATATAGAATGTTAATTAATGGGACTTATTACCAAGCCGTAATAAAAAATTAAAGTTTTTACCCATAAGTCTATCCACAAAATGTCCGGATCCGCTACTCAAAGACGCATATGGATTTGCTAGATATGGGCTAGGGACAAATGACGTCATCTGTGACGTGGGCAATGGTAGAGATGGCATATCGCAACAAAATCCCGGCATCTGGCCTAGTTCTGGAAATCTGTTCATCTTTCGTGATTCTGTCCTGTAAACATTTTATTGAAAATAGGTCCTGTAAACATATTATTGAGAATACGTCCTGTAAAAACATTATTGAGGATACGTCTTGTAAATATGTCAAGTACTCATACTATTGAGAATACGTCATGTTAACATATACTTGAAGATACGTCTTGTAAATATGTCCTGTGCACATTTTATCAAGATTATGTTCTGTAAACATATTACTGATAATACGCCCTGTAAACACATTATTGGAGATACGTTTTGTAAATATGTCCTGTATACATATTAATGAGATTCTGTTTTGTAAACATACTACTGAGAATACTTCCTGTAAACATTTTAGTGTGAATATGTCCTCCAAATATGCTTTAGAGTAACGTGAGCATTATGGGGCTGATTTTAAAGGGGTAATTAGAACTTTAAATGGTCCTTACAATATGATCCGTCTATTCTGACATAATAATTTAACAGATGGCCGTAAAAGCGAGTGATTTACAACCTTAAGACAGTAAATTTTAATAGTTTGTTTTAACTATGCTTGGTATAAACATTTATTAATCAATCATTTGTTAAATAAAACATTTTTTATATTACATTGTTTATCAATTAATTAATTTAATACTTTAATTATATATATCTAAACTTAGTTAAAGCTTTTAATATTTACATAGATTGGAAACAAGTCCTCAAAACTTATAAATTTCTTCTTTTTTTATGGTGACTGCTTCCTGGATTCAAACCAGTTTTCACGTCAAAGATGTGAAATGCGGACAGGCACCGGAAAATCTTATCCGATGTGGGATTCGAACCAGCGAACACCGAACCGAGAGTTCAGCGCTCTAGTCATTCGACCACTGATGAGAGACGAAATAAGTTGGTAATAGCTGTACGCATCGCCTTCGACCTCAGATCTCACACAGGCTTATATTCAGTCAATTATTTTATAACACATATAGTATACGGCATAAAATTTTTCAGAACGTTGTTATGTCAGTGGAAAACTCGCCTTTTTAAAAAATAATTCTGGTTTAGATAATTATGCCTTGATAAAACATGCAACAAAGTTTTATGGGCTGAAAAAGAAAAAGTTCAATAAAAGGATAATAAAAATAGATTTTGGACCAGGGAACAGAACAGGAGAGAAACAGATCTTTTTACGGTTTTCAAAAACATAAACTAAACGAGTTTGAATTAGGTCGAAATTAGCCATGATGAAAAAATATAACAGTATTGTACATATACATACACATATACATACACAAATACATACATGTTTTATAGAATGTTATTCTTCTAACCTTTCAATTGGTTGAAAATAATTCCAGGTAGAAAAATGTTCGCATATTTAAAGAATAACTTTGAACAACAGGGATAAAAAGCATTGAAACAATAATTTTATTTTTGTATCAGAAAAACAATCGTACTTTTTTCCTTTTTTCATACATTTGTATTTCTTTAGTGCAAAATCAACTTCATTTAATCGAATAGTCTAGAATAAACGAGTTTACCTGTATTTGGGACACCAAAAAATACTGCCTGTTATTAATTTTTGGGTGGCTTCAGCTTAACATTTAAAATGTTAATTGTAATTTTAAGTAATCAACACTTCCTAATCGTCGCTGGTTTTCTTACAACAGCGATTGAAACTTTTTTGTAAGACGTTTACAAAAAGTCGTCGCTTAGTTATTTTCAACCGCGGGACTCCAATCAGATAACGTAGAAGTCTGACAAATGCCTGTATTAATGAAGAGATATATCTCCAAGATTATATTATTAAGAATTAAAATAAACATGATATTGTGACATGATGTTCATTTAATAAACACATTGAAGAGATAACAGATTTTGTCTGGGCCGTGTGAAACTTGTCGCTACCTTTAAGTCGTGAAAAAATATCTTATTTAAAATCATTTTAATTAAATTTAACTTTTTTTCATCGCAAATCGACTATACAGGGCTATCTTTGTAAGACGAGGCATCCTCTATCACATAGCAGCGTGTTACGAGATTGAAATCATGATTATATTACATGTATTAGCCAAATCTGTCGTGAAATGCACGGTGGCGGTTCATTGCACTAAGGCAAGGTATAAGTTAACTAATTACATTTACAATTAGTACAGGCAAACCTAAACGAAAACATTGAGGTCATTCTTTAGGTCAGTTCTAATTTTACAAAGCCTAATTTAGCGATGGAGTTTTGCAAGCCCAGTTAGCTCAGTTGGTAAAGTTTCGGATTGTCAATCCAGGGGCTTTTTGTTCAAACTCCACCGGAGCAGGTTAAACTACTCCATAAAAATTGTTCTAGGACAGTGCGTTTCAAGGTCAAAGTCACTTGCTTTTGGAGAGGTTGGTTAGCAAACTGGTTGGATTCCTTGGAACACTTATAATGTTCACTGGCCGCCGGGATAAGACCAAAAGAACTGGTGTCAAACTCCAATAGAAAATTAAAAAAAGATAATAAAAGCTTTCTTAAAGAGACTGAACTCCAGATTTGATATAAAATTTTTTTTTACTTAAATTAAATAACTGGATGCCGTGAGATTATAACAACATGATATTTTACTTCAAAGCTGATTATAAAAGTCAGAATAGAACAAAAAAATATATTCGCTCCAGCCGGATTTGAACTCTGGACCCTCATTTTAACAAAATATTAACAACGCTTTAACTGTCACCACTATCGACGCAATCGTTTACTTTAAATATTATACAATATAATTATACCGTCGCGTTACGGTATAGCACTATGAAAGGAAAAAAAATCAATTTATAATGTGATTACCTGACTTATTTTTTGTCAGTTAGTCAGTTTTTAAGCATTAGTCATAAATATTACAAGAAATTTATAATACAAGAAAACTTTCTTTTTTGTGTCATCTGGAGCACAGCCCCTTTAAATCGTCTTGAGCCATTGTTTACGGTGAAATCTCGTTATCATATCTGACCAACGATAACTTGATATTTTTATTCCTGTTCAGCCTATGTGATTTTGGGTATTATTATTTTAAGTTTACCCTTATCAAAGTAATTCAAACCTTTATCCAGAACATAAATCGTAAGATAGTCAATATCCTAAGATTTTCGCGGTTTATTTTCCACTTGTATGGGTAAAAAACAAAAGACATATTTTGCCATTAATTAACGCATAAAAATTTAGCAAAAAAAAAGTTTCGAAAATTTAATTTTTGTGGTCACATTTTTATGAAAAAGTTAAAATAATGGCTAAATTCCAGTAAAGAAATTTGGGAAAAGATATCTGCTAGGGGGACCGATAGAAATATATCGGCGTTCTTGATTTTAACTTGCAACATCGAAAGGAGCTTTCACGATTCAAAAATATATCGTTTATGACGACAGTCGAAGTCGTGGGAGCTTCATGAACGCTGACGCTTTGAATATACTGTAACTCATTTTTGATACGATGCAATATCTATTTGTGAATGAGGAACGAACCTCCCAGCTCACCATCCAATCGACACTACCTGCCACACACTTAACATAGAATGGGAAATAATAATGTACTGTGAGACTGTGAGACGTATCAGTGACCCGGTGGTAACGCACGTGACTTGTTACCTACTGGTCGCCAGTTCGATCCCCGCAACTCCACTTTTAATACTAATTGTCTCCCGGACGAGAGATTAAACCTAGGTTCCATGTATCCGTGCTATACACTGAGCATAAAAAAGGACAAGAGATGAATTTGCAATAGATGGTTTCTGTATCTTGCACTGTCCCCTACACTCTAAAATAACTAAACCCTGCCGGGGGCGTCGCTAATCTTGAAAGCTGGTGATGAAGATAATGAAACTCAGAATATGTCCGCCTTTGGCTTGCGTCTTCAACTGGATTCTTTTCCGATCTGATTTCTATTTTTTTTTCACGGTAAATTAATTTTAAATACCCCCAAATTTCAATTATTTATGTTGACGTGTATGAACTGTGTTTCATTTTAAGTTTTTATTGAACTTCAGTTTTAATTTCTGAAGGAGACACCTCATTTAAACAACAGTGCAATACAATGTTGAAGCCTTTCAAAATTTCATTTCATGTTTTTTAACTTCCCATTAACAATAGGAAACAGTCGTGATAGTTTAAACGGGATTTAGTTATAAAATAAATCACATGAAATATGCATACAGACAAGATATCATCTCACTTTTGACTTTTCTCAAAACTGTGCCATCATTTGAGGGTCTAAATGATTACGAAATGTATTATGTACGTATGAACTATATCACAGCGTCCTAGTGACATAGACACCGTCTGCAGTCTGACCCGATCTGTAACAAATGACTTCTTATTCAGAAAGAAGAAAAAGATTTCATCTAAAATAAAATGTGATGAAAACGAGTTAAGTGTAGAATTCTGTGAGGAAAAAAAAAACATTTTATTCTTTTCTTATAAATGGCAACGGTTTCTCGTTTCGCGAGCATGATCGCTAACAAAATTTAATTAATTTACCTTCTAAGCAAATTAGGACACATAAGAAGTTTTCGATTAATCATCTATCTAGTGTAGATGGGTCATACTTCATACTTTTAATATGAAGAACATGTCCTTATTAATTTCTGAAAAAGAAATATGTTTGAAGAGGATCCTAGCTTTGTTCATATGAGCATTTATTTATATACTGAAAACCTAACCTGGTAATTCTGTCAGAGACAAAAAAAAACGAAAAGTTTGAACGATTTTTATTTAAATCACAGCCATAGGCTATTCTTTGTCAGTATTGTTTCTACCTCAATTCCCTGAAATTGTTCCATTCCGCAAAGTTTGCAAATTAAATGAAGTTTAAAGTCCCAGGATCACAATTACAAGTAGTTCTTATTTTACCAAGAAAGATCTCGGTGTAAATGATCTTTATTTGTATCAAAATCATTCCTAACTTTGCTTTTTAATCTAATGAACATGTTAGAAATACAGTGTTTTCGTTGATATTTCCAATAAATAAATAGATAAATAAATAAATAAATAAATAAATAAATAAATAAATAAATAAATAAATAAATGAAAATAAGAAAGACTTTTCCAAGTAGGATTGACTTCAATACGAAAGAAAAACATATGTAAACATTGTTTAACAGTAATTATAACATGGTTCGAACAATATCCGAACACTACATTTATTTTTCTATATCAGTAAAATCAATGTGATACCGGTACTTTAAAGTGAAAACAGAGTAACTTATAAAAATTATACGTATATTATTATTATGTACAAGTTCTAACATTTTACATAGATTTTACTTCATATTCTTAAAGAAAGATGTATTTTAATTTTATAAATATTTATCTAATTGATGTCTTTTAATTCTCAAATTAATTTATTTCCTTTTAAATGAAAAAATAAATAATAAATAAATAATAATAGATTTGGTTGATACCCTCACACGTCGCATCATTTCAACCGTCTATCCTTTATATGATAGTTAGGGCGCACGCACATGCTTGTTGTTAATGCATGTAAATAGTGATATGAATCTCTTTGGGTTATCACTTTTTCTTTGAAAGGGTAAATACCTCAAACAGATTTTATAAAGTTTATTTGATCTAGGAACAATCCATCAACGTTAAATCATCCCTATCATATAAAAACATAGTATGTATGTTAAATTGTCAGAATTGCATTACACTGCCTCTCCCGGGTGAGATATCATGTGAAAGTTATTTTATACTTTTATACTTTCAATATTTCTATATCCTATCGATTTAAATATTTTTAGGTAATTATTTAAAGGCGATAACAAGTACTCAAATTCATGCTAACCATTCTACTTTTGCTAGAAAAAAATTTCTACATAAAATAATATGATATCTCGCCATCTTGCCATGCGCTGCAATGTCTATTTGTTATTATGTTATATTGATTCTTTGTAAATGACCCTTATTAGGGTTTTAGTACAAGTAAAGTTCTTCTTCTTCTTCTATGATAAATATAGTGCAACGCCAATTCCTTTTAAATCCCGTCGTTAACATTTTGTTTTCAATGACTTTATGATTTTTTTTTATTTCTAGTTATTAGTTAAAAGAAGGTCAATGTGGTATATGCATACACATTGGTAACATAGTATATAATTATATTGACTCATTTCCATGAGTTAAAAACTGTTACTTGAAATAAACTTCTAGTTTCTTTATTCCTAAGGTTTAATTATTGTGTATATAATGATGAAATTTAAGATATTTCTTAGTCAAAATTATTTCATAAATTTCTAAATTAGATTGAAATTCTACTTACAATTTTCCCCCAAAAAATTGTTCGTCAGGAAACACTTTGGAGTGACCAGTTATGACCAATTAATCCAATTAGTGGAATTTATATTACCTCAGAAATGAAACGGTTAATTATTATTCGATAATCTATTTTAAAATAAAAGAAGCCGCTTTAAGCGGCAACGCCTTTGATGTAGTCAGTCAGCATCCGAATATTTACAGTTAACCAATCAGAACAGACCTCGTCACTAACACCTGAGGTAGCAACCTATTATGTGTATTGATTTTAATTATGTGTTATCAGAGCAAATCACCGTTTTATTAAGCACCGCCTTCTTTGCAGAGAGGCTGCTTTTGTACAGGAAATGAAATATGTTAAAACAAAATTAACAGGTATTAAAATTGGACAACAATATAGAGAGTTCCATTTAAAAAAAAAGACGTGCTGTAAGATTTTATCATATGAAATGAGAATGAAATGAACTATTAGGGGTTTTTTTTGTCTTGAGATAACACCTAACTTTTATCAACTAATTTTCAATTATAATTCCACCCATCGATGGGATTTGTATTCAAATTTTGAATAAAAATGTATGAATTTTTAAACAGAGCGATTCCAAACTGACAGAGATTTCGGCGACATCCAGCTAGAACAAAAGAGAGATATGCAATTTAAGATTAAAATGCAAATAAGTCAAATTCTTACTCTATAAATTAACTGAAAGATTTGAGGTCAGTTGCTCTCACTGAAAAGCAAAATGGGGTCTCTATATTTTCTCCGTTTAGCCCATTAATTCCAAGCGGCCCCAAAATTAGACATAGGCAAACAGTGCAGACGCACGGGTCTACACTGTTTGCATAACGGACCTTTTTTCTTACTTTGAACAGTCCATGGTCTTGTTCACAATCTTTCATGTGTTAGGTAATTCATGTTAAAAATGTGTTCAAGTCAGGAATAAAACATACAAAATAGTAATAACAATACAATAAAATGATGTTTATTCTGCAACAAAATTCACGCGATATAAGGCAGTATGTCATCTTGAAATGTGCTAAAGTTATACAGATTTATACGGAACTTAAGCATCAAAGCGAGCTTTAGCAGTCCTTTAATGGCGGACGGTCACGTGATCTTCATAATGGCGGCGGTCAATTCATCAAATACGGAACGGTCTATAGAATGAAATTGAAAATTTATACCAGAATACCTTTTAATTGAAAATGGACTCGTCCAACTAACAAGGATGCCATAATCCACTGGGTGTTAATGGGTTAAACACCCGTTCTGGTCTGAAGACAGGAAGTAGTCGTTAATCTTTATTACGGCAGTAATCTATGTTGCGAGATTAATCTAGGTTGCGAGAACTTTTCCCCGCTTGATGTAAAAGAAATAACTTACAATCAATCAAATTTTAACAACCACGCAAACCTTTTGACCTTAAGTGAAACTAATTCAACGAAAATGAAGAAAAAATAATAAGTAAAGACTCGTTATAGCAGTCGTTTGCTTTTAAGTCTAGGGCTCTAGTAACACTTACAATGACTGAAATATCATTATTTTCCGTAGCAGACGATAATTTTGTTTGTGCTTCGAATGTGTATATATCAGAAATACCGCGCAGGTATATCCACCCGTGCTATAACTGCATGGTTCGCTTTACGCAAGATATACTGACATCACTACTTACAGCACGGCACGCGCTTTACGTCAGATGTACTGACAACACTACTTACAGCACGGCACGCGCTTTACGTCAGATGTACTGACATCACTACTTACAGCACGGCACGCGCTTTACGTCAGATGTACTGACATCACTACTTACAGCACGGCACGCGCTTTACGTCAGATGTACTGACATCACTACTTACAGCACGGCACGCGCTTTACGTCAGATGTACTGACATCACTACTTACAGCACGGCACGCGCTTTACGTCAGATTTCACTGACATCACTACTTGTAGCACGGCACGCGCTTTACGTCAGATGTACTGACATCACTACTTACAGCATGGCACGCGCTTTACGTCAAATGTACTGACATCATTACTTACTGCACGGCACGCGCTTTACGCAAGATGTACTGACATCACTACTTACAGCACGGCACGCGCTTTACGCCAGATGTACTGACATTACTACTTACAGCACGGCACGGTCTTTAGGTCAGATGTACTGACATCACTAATTGCAGCACGAGCTTTACGCCAGATGTACTGACATCACTACTTGTAACACGGCACGTGCTTTACGCGCTTTACGTCAGATGTACTGACATCACTACTTGTAGCACGGCACGCGCTTTACGTCAGATGTACTGACATCACTATTTTGCACTGTGGTATAAAATAATTACAGCATTTTTTTCAAATTGCAATTTTATTGCACTTCCGGATCCACGGCCTTCATACAAATGTAAAGCGCATGTACTCGGAAGGTCAAGATGTCAATGTAAGTTACATTTCAATTCAATTCAACTCTACAATTTTAATTTGATTAAACTTTCAAGAACAATGTTTTCTATTAAAACGTGTTACTAACATGCAAGCGAGCTTTTCTCCGGGCACGGAAAGGAAAAACTATAGTTTTTAAACTTTTTTTAGGCTTTTTGAGTAAATCTCCACTTAATCTACAGCTGCTCAGAAAAAAAAATAAAATGAAAAATTAGGAAAACTGTCAGGCGATGATTTATTACCAACATTTGCAATAATTACTAAAAGATTAATGACGTACAAATGGCTGTCTAACATTATAAATAAATATAATATTAATACTTATATCACATTATTAAAACGTCTTCTACTAACCAGTCTAACTATCGGAAGGTGAATCAGTGTTGTTTGTCATTTAAATACTTTACCCGCATTCTTCAAAGATTCTGTATTGTGTTCTTTCTGTAAATAAAATTGCATTTCTAAAATTTTAAATGCTTAAGTTTCAGTTTTTTCACTTAAAGCCATAAATAATCATGTTGATATTTAAAGACGGCAGTATGGCGTAATTCTATACTGAATATAGGGATTTTAGTTCTAATGGGCGAAAAGCGCAATCGACAATCATATATTATGTGAAAATATGCTAATGATATTAGCTAAATGATGTCATCCAGGCCAAGTTGTGGCCCGAGCTGATCAACTTCAAACTAAATCACTTATAGTTAATAAGCATTTTAATTTTGCGAATCATTATTACTCAGCATTTTAAATCATTAGCAAAGTATTATCAAACCATTATTAAAGCATTATTAAGCATTTACAACCCTATTAAAGCATTATTATGCATTTACAACCCTATTAAAGCATTATTAAGCATTTACAACCTTATTAAAGCATTATTAAGCATTTACAACCTTATTAAAGCATTATTAAGCATTTACAACCTTATTTAAGCATTATTAAGCATTTACAACCTTATTAAAGCATTATTAAAGCATTTTAAGCATTATCATTAAGCATTTTTTTTATTTTATGAAACACTAGTGAATCATAAGAAGTATTTTATTATTTTGTAAATCAACTTTGTAATATGTTTACCAAAGAGACCATTCCGCCTTTTGTGAAATCATTTAGAATTAGTAAGATATCTTTCTAATTTACTAAACAAATTCTTAAGAAGTATTAATCTTACTTGTAATCGGTCTGTAATTGTATATATTATTTATCGTTCTGAAATGCACTCATTTCATTGGTCGAGAGTATTGTACGCGCAGGTCCGTAAAAAAGTGATAAAACACCAACAAAAAAAGTAATAAACACCTGCAAAATTTACACGAACGTATAATTATTATGCACACTTCAACACATCACCCTACATTTCAGTAGTCGAGGTCAATATCATTTTTACAGGTCTGTACATAAGTTTATAGGCCTAACAGTAATAATATACAACCTCTGACAACTGCGTCAGGGAATCGATTCTTTGGCTCAGTGGTTTAGAGCGGTAGTTTTCGATGCGGGAAAGACCTGAGTTCGAATCTCGCTCTAGGTGGTCTTTTTTTAAGATGCATTGCGTCTTGCTGTAACGAACTTCCATGATCAGTGGATGCTTGAAAGTATTTCTTATGTCTCGCTCGAGGAGATGCTTACAAATGTTTTCATGTTTTAAAATTACAAACAATTCATATTTCAATTTTCAATATTCTGATGTCAATCTGTCACATTGCTCGTTATTTTCATTATTGAAACTTTGTTTGCATGATTAAAATATCAGGTATCAAGCACACGGCAAAACTTTTTATAGTGTTGCAAGAACATAATTATGTTTTTTTAATTATTTATACAACAATGTATTATCATACTTATGATTATGGCTACTATAGCAAAGCTTATACATAATGATTAAAATATATTAATAATGATAATGACTTTAATAATAATAATAATAATAATAATAATAATAATAATAATGGTGGTGGTGGTGATAATGATGATGATGACGAAAACAATGATGATGTTGATGATGATAACATCAGCGTAATAAACAACAAAGCAATCACAATAATAACCATGACAATCATCATCATCATCACTATCATCATCATCATCATATCAATTATAATCAGCAGCAGAAGCAGTGCCAGAAAGAGCACCATCTTATTCAACATCATTACCAGCAGCATAAACAACAACAACAATCACCATCATCGTCATCATCATCAATTATAATCATAATCATCATCAGCAGCAGTGCCAGCAACAGCACTAGCTTTTTCAACATCATCAGTTCTAGTGTTAGTATTATAAACATGTTACACACAGTAAATGTAGTGTATACAGTATGAAACCAACTCATTTTACCATACTCGTCTCCTTCACTGTGTGATTGCCTCATTGACTTTTGATTTTGCGCCGAAAGTTAACGGAGGCAAAGCCAGATTCCACCTCGGCCGTCTGGCTTGGAGACTGAAGCTCTAAAAATACCGAACTGCGCGGTACATCTATGTTGTATTTTACTGAGCTTTTTTTGTCACTCGCGTTTTCCTTTTTTTATCGGAATATCTTTAGGTCATGGTCAGTACAATGTTCAAAACTCAGATATGTCACGAAAATGTGTGACTTTTTTAATTGCCCATTGGACCATGTGGTATCAGCAGTGATAAATCTTAAAAAAATATCAAAAGATTGCGACAGGTTGAATTCTTGGAATAATAAATTAAAAAAACAGGTCTCGGAACTTGGACAACTTTAATTATAACTATTGTTTGTCAGTCCTAAGTCGGCCGTTTTCAAATATTGAGTTACAATTCTGAATGGTAATATATTCGCGTACACAGATGTTTAAAAATAATCTAAAATTTCTGACAAACTTTTTTATATTGCTTACTTAATCAGTAACGTTGATCTTTTAAAAGAAAACAATCATTACGAAAAGTCTTATTGATACTGAAAAGATAATACCGAGCAAAGTCCGAATTCTATCATTGTGGTTGTTGTAGTTTTTACTCTTGCTACTGCTACTGTTGTTTCTACTTCTATTTCTAATGCTTATATCTTTGATGTTGTTGTTGTTGTTGATACTGCTGCTGATGATGATGACGATGATGATGATGATAAAAATTATATCATGATGGTGATGCGTTTTGTTGTTTTTTTATTTATAAAGTAGTCGTGATGTAAGATTTGTAGAATTAAGGGGCGTTATTAGTTTCGTTTCATTCAATTTTTACAAAGTATCCTTCGAAAGTTATGAACAGAAAAGGCCCGCTCCTTGGTAGCAAAAGATGACATCACACACAGGCAATAATTGCCTATAAAAGGTAGAATGAAGCTATACTAACCTTCAGGGTGACAAAATGTGACAGATTACTGATAATGCGCTGGCGTGGTAATCAAGGGGTCGTATGTTCGACCCCCCCCCCTCCCCCACTACTCCACTTACACTAGAAATTGTCTACAGGGTGAGACATGTAACCGAGATCCAATATGTTGGTGCTTTACACTGATCATGTTTAAAACAAAAACAGACATGGTTTTGGTACGGGATCCTTTCTGTATCTCGCAATACTCCCCTGAGCTAATCTTTTCGGGAGATGGGGGTGGGGCGGGGGCAGATCATATGGTAAACAGGTACCGAGTATAAATAAACGATAGATAGCCGTAGATAGATAATGGTCTTTCATTTATGAAATATTTTTAATCAGAGAGTGAGTAGAGCTGTAACTCTTAAACCATCGACAGGCTACGTGTTCATTAAAATAAATAGAGTTTTTCTAAACTCCTATGATAACAATCACACATAACTACCGTCACAGCTAGCTAGTTAGTAGGCCTAATTGAATTCATTAACTTTTAAACCTTAGAGTCTTGGACAGATTAATAGAATCGTGGTCAGTCTTGTTTTTTTATTAAAAAATGACATAAAATTGCTACACGCTGATTTAGATCTCCAATCGATACATCGTGAAACAGACATCCGAAAATCTGCTCTGGCTGACAACAGGTCGTGTTAATTGACACAATAAGATCCGGGGTAATCCGCACCAGTTTTAAACAGACACTGTCAAAGGTGAAAGATGACGAAACAATTCACTGCATTTCACCAAAGAGATGGATAGCCATCAAATTGTCTAGGTACAAAGATAAAGCTAATTAGACAAACTGTAGGTTACCGCCTGAAAACTTAGTACACATGACTGGCAATGAAATAAGACTATGACCTTGAGCGTAACAATAAGGATATGAGAGATCGAACATGGCGTAACTACTATAGGAAAACATGAGGAAAAGGGCACGTTTTCACACCAAAGAGAAAACAAACGCTATGAAAGGTCCCCTGAAGATATGAATGCATCTGTGCCTATCTGATCTGACGAACAATCAAAAAAATGAATTGAAAATTAGAAATTTATTTATGGCCTACAATGATCTGTTACATTTGCTCTTAGTTCCGATCTGAGATGATCAAAAATCGAAAGTCAAACACAAACAATCAACATGGGCACGTTTTAAAGCGACGGGATTAGGATCGAAGAAAAAATAGCTTGGTTTATAGATATCTAACCTTTTTTCCAAATAATATTTTGACTGGTTTATTTGCAGCCTTAACTGATTTTTTGTCAGCAATGACTAAATATCTTATTTTAAAAAATGGCTTAAAATTAAAAAATCAAAGCCGAACTATGTACGCTGGACATAAGTCAGCTTGCACCCTGTAATTCTTACTTTTCTTAGCTAACAAAAATTCGAAAAATAGTCAAAGTAGATTTTACGAATGGTTTGTACAGAACATTGTGTTTGATCGTCGTGATTCAGTTTGGTCACTAGTTTCATTGTTAAATCTTTCACATGTCCAAAAGTTAACACAGAATGTTATTTAAGACGATTTTTTTTCGCAGGAATCTTAATCAGTGTCACCATCTTTTTCTAGCACAATTACGATTTTCCACCAAATTTTCCACGAAATAATTGTTAATAATCGTTAGGGATCTTTCTACCTTTTTTGCCAACACATTTATTTATTCCTTGTTGGAACGCGTTTTGTATTTAGCTGGTTAGGTAAATGTATTATTTTTTTGAAGGACTTAACATTACGCCATAAGAAAAAGCAGTAAGAATCGGTTGAATATTGTGATCCTTCGAAGCAGATCTATCATATGGCGGAAACTGGCACCAATTACCAATACAAATTATTAACTCGTTACGTATTTTTTACGAGTCAAATAGCGAAAGATTTTGATAATTGCTCATTTTTGTATTGAATAGCAGCGGAAGGTTGTTCACCACATGTTGGATAAAGAAGCTGTGTGCTTCTAGAAATGGTTCACTTCTAGACTAGTGTGGCAGACCCAGCAATTAATGCTTTTCTTAGTAATGTTAGCTAAATGACTATTTAGTCCATTTCTAACTACAGATTTATCTTTTCTTGGCTGGAATTGCCAGCAGAGAAAAAAATGTTGCTAATAGAGAGGTTAAAAAAAAGTTAAATATATATATGCAATAACATAAAAAAGTCAAGGATCATATAGCCTGCAGCCAGCATAGTTCCCTTCTTACTTCAAGTTTTCTAAGAGTCTTTCTTAACCCGTGTTGTTCTAATTCTTTTAACGAACAGAAGATAACATCAGCTGTTTTGAACGGATTAATCCTAAGTATAAAAGAGATATTTTGACAAAGGGCAATAAAATCTGATAGCAATAAAAGTTAAATATCTAATATCTTTGCTTGGATCTACAATCGGTTAATAACAAGTTAACAACAACGTTTTTAATGTATCACTTTTCTGCGTTCTGAAATGGTACATTTTTGTCACCAGTGTAAGCTTTGTAGCATTTATTTATGAAATAACGCGAGATCATACTATCTGATCACGTGATAAAAAGAAATGGCGAGATTTATTCTATTTAATTGATGTGTCGAGATATCGCCGTTACAAGCCAGTCACAGAAGCCGCGTTAAAGCGTAAGTCACCGTCACATACATAACACTTTCCACAAAGGGCATAAAGGTTACCCTGAGTATTATTTTTACAATAAAGAGTTATTAAAAGCTCCCTAGATAAGATAATCTAACATGTTCTAATTGAGAGTCACTGAATCATAGAGAATAAAAGATACTATTCTTCTGTAGTGTCACAGGTAACAAGCTTAGACTGTTCCTATGGTGACAGATCTCTGAAAAAAAAAACAACCTTTATTACTTTTTACTATATTCATGTGATTAGTTTGTTCTTCGTGATATATTTTACCTGAAAGGATACATGGTAGTTATAGTTGTGTGGTGAATTGATATTCTGTCCTGTTTCATAATTGTTTAGTTATTTGTATCATTTGAAAAATTAATTCATTCATTAATATTACATGTATAAATTAATAATGGTACATTATCATTATAATCAGAAACAGAGCTTTTCCACGTCACCATCATCATTATCATCCTCAGCATCGTCGTTGTCATCATCATCATAGTCATCACAATAATTATTTGTGTTATTATTAACATTACCCAAATAATCATTATCATGATAATTATTCAACTTCTGGAAACAAGTTACTGTGGAACAGTTGACTGAGACTTTTCAATCAATTTGAACTAATTTGTTAGAAGTTACCACAAACTCCACCGGTTCATTTGAGTCGACCTCAGATAAGCGTGTTATACCCAAAGGACGGGAAAGATTTTGCAAGCCTCAAACCTGTTAGATTGCCCATATTTTTCTACAAAACAATCTGTATTGAAGGAAACCTCAAGTTATAATTATGATTTTCATGTGTATCAATCACTTCAAACGCCGAGTTCTTCATGAGAGACTCCATTTATGTATCTGAGTATAAAAACATCCTTCAGTATCTCAATATACACTGTGGTGAAAAGAGATGAAAAACAGCGCAATATCAATTAGGAAACATTATTTTGAAGAAATCCTAATTACCTTGTCCTAAACAGCCAATCAAAATCGATAGCAGGTGTTTGCTGCGGAGTACCGTTGATTGTAACTTTTGATTGGTTTATTAGTAGCTTAACTGCGCACGCAATGTAGCGGTTGATCAAATGAAAATTTTGTTCAATGATCCACTTGAGGCAAAATTGGAAATTTTGTCCTGATGTCAAAGATAACGCCTGCCGTAGATTAGGAGTCGATAGAACTTTCAGAAAACGATTCGTTCCAAACGCGAAGTTTATCATACAATTAATTAACACCAAACATTTTTATTTGTATATTTAATTAGGCTGTAAAGTGGCACCTCTACACACAGCTGCTTACTAAATCAATAACATAAATGAATGTTTTGTTTCCGTTAAGATAATTCTAGATAAATACGCGGAAAGTTTAGTCGTCGTTCACCTACGCTTGCTTAGATACACACATCTAAATTATTAATATGTTAAACAAACACTCAGACAACTGAAGATTTAGGGGTTGGAGGGAACGTAAGGGTCTTAGAATAGGCGAGTGCACACGATTTTGCTATGAAATGATTTGTTTAAATGCCTCCCAAAAATCTTCTTGAAATCGTCCTAAATATTTTTCTAAAAAATATCTTTTTGAAATTTATTCGTATTATTTAGTGCATCAGCCTATTTAGAACTAAATCTATAGTCTCATTTGAAGGTTTCTTGGAACACGTTATTTAGGGTTTCTCTCCTTATTTGGGTTATACCATTGTGATTACGTCAAAGTTTTGACGCCGCGTTTTTAAAACGCCCTACTTAAAACGATTTACAAGTGTAATAAAGCACAGAGTTCTTCAGCGAAATTGGACTTAAAAGGACGAAAGGTAAAACAGTGGCCATATCATACAATTTAACAATTTTATATAGACTTATTAGATTGACATGAACATAAGGACGACCGATGTGGCACACAACCAAAGCTCTGTGAGGCATTTTCTGAATAATTTTGGTGCCTTAAAAATAAAAGAACTGACTACGAGAAAGAGTCGAAGCAATGGAATAAATATTGTAAGTAATGTTTCACAGTACTCATCTACACACGGCACAGGAAAGAGTACTTTGGTTTTCAGTTGACATTTAATAATAATTGACTGACAAATGTCGAATCGACCCAGATCACCTTTATATGTTGCGGAAAAAATATAGTTGATCGTTAAATTTATGGTAAGACTTTTTTTCTGTATTGTAGTGTCAAACTTCCTTTCCCCACGTTTGGGGCTCACACCGGCATCTGTAGTCGATCACGGCAAAAATCTTTAGTCTATTGGAGGATCCGACTTTTAACCACGTTCATTGTTCGACCAAAGGCCGTACAGCACGCTTTAAGATAAACAATTCAGTAGACGGGCTCGTGTTCTGACATAAATGTAAAATCGAAACTGGACACCGTTAAACGTTCAAGTAACGTTGCGACTGCCTGTTTCCAGCTTCCAGTTTGATCATATCGCCATGTCTACTGTTTTATCACATGATAACTATGGATGCGCTGATAGCTTTTGGAACCAAAAAGTGAACAATACCTCTCTGAATGAACGTGTGTCGTGAATGAAATATTGGTTTCGTATAACAGTAGCAGTACGCTAAGGAGACGAAGGGTGAAATAGATGAATTTTATCTCTTACTAATAAGGTATTTAACGTTTGTCAAGATTCCTCGTCTAATTAACGCATTTGTTATAAAAAAAAGTATTATTTGTTAAACGCTTTGTTGAGAAATCTATGAATAATAATGCGAAAGGCCGCGCGCGTGGCGACCTCAAAGCTGCTTGTCGGTTGACGTAGATTTTCTATTTTAAAAGATCAGACAAGATTTGTACAGTATTAAGGTTGTTACAACAATGATATCAGTTAATGATTCCTTTTTTTGGAAATATTCAGATAATGTCATTTTTTGTGTCGTCTGCTGCGAGGATAAAGGGTGATTTAACGTATGAAATTTTGATTCACAAACTTACACAATTTACATGGCCTAGTAAGAGAACCCGCATTTGTACAAAACAGGAAATGTTAATTAAATATGAATAAAATTTAGCATTAACGTGCTTTTTCATGAATTTAAAACTGCACGATTCACTGCCTAAATGCAATATTCTTCAGAAGATTGGCGCATTAATTACGTAAGATTAAATCTGTAATTTACAAAACCAACCACACTCAACACAGGAGAGATTTCCGTTCTTTGCTTACCACCACGAAAGGCTCAAAAAGTTTGACTGAAACTTTGAACTTCCAGGTTTAAATACACTCACTCTTAGGGTTTTATTTTCTTTATAGATATTGTATTATGAAAATTTGAGCCAATAAAACAATGGTTTGCTATTTTTTATTGCCTAATGTAAGCAAAACCGTAGCTTTTGTTGGATTATTGCAATGTAAATTTAAAAATACTTAGTGCATTTTATTTTCTACATTTATTTTGTTCTTTTCATAACAATACTGTGAACGCAAATAAAACTCAAAGAAAAAATAAACACGTCTTTTTTTCAAAATAAAGTAAAGTTATACTTGCAGAATATTGAAAAAAAAATCTCTTTTTTTTATTTTATAATTTTTTATTTTATTATTATTTTTATTTTATTGTATTTTTTTGGAACTTTTGAAAAAACAATCAGAACCAATCTGACATATATTAAGTGCGATTAAAGTTTTACTTGTAAGTTGGATATGGTGGAAAATGAAAAAAAAAAAAAAAGAAAAAGAAAATGGGTTCGGCATTAAATTTAGAACTACACTGGAAGGCATATTTTCACTAATATTTATCTGGAAATTGAGAGGCTCGGATCTACATTTTAGCACTCTAATCACCCTATTAGAAAGACTCTCGGTCCTTAAGCCTTGAACTTAAGCAAATTAAGTCTTGAAAAAAACTCACTGAAAATTCTACGCATTTGCAAATCCGTATTTTATATAGGGGTTGGGGGTGATTGGGGTTGAGGGAGGTTGGGGGGTGGGGGGAAGGGGGCGAGGGAGCGGCAGGGAAGGAAGGACCCGAAACGTAATGCTATGATTTTAAATCGGGTTATTGAATAAACTAAAATATAAAGTAAATGCAAATTAACGGTTTTTTTATAACCGTATTTTCTTTTTGTAGAAATTTCAAATGTAAAGCATGGCAGTCGACGTAATAACTGCAGAAACAGCAGCAGATGTATAGAGACGAAGAGTATCAACAACAATTCTAGAACTACTCCAAAATAAATGAATGAATAACGATGATTATTTTGAATATGTTGTTGTTGATGAGGATGAAGATTGATGATGAAGATTGATGACGATGATTAATGATAACAATGAAATACCATACCTATAAAAGTCTACATAATTATGTAACAAGAAAGACAACTATTGGTTTTCAAAGCCAGAGCATTTTTATTAAGGAGGATGCCCATAGTGCCATTCAAAGGCCATAAAACTGCAACATAGAGAAATAAAACTGTAATCAACTCTTCGATTGTAGAATTTTATTTTCTTATTGAAAATGATGTAAAATTGTATCAATAATTCTCTTAGCTAGATTTGAAACACTGAGAACAAATGCCTACAAAAATCGTGTAAATAATGTTACCTTTTACATGAGGTGTTATTCCTTTTGTTTGATGTAATATAACATTATTTCACTGGCAAATATAGATCTCGGAATCTTATTTACAATTATTACTGTTAAGTTTTGGTCATAATTTTAATGCTCATGTACTACCTCAAAGTCAAAACACTGTGATATCTGCAATAGTCATTCAGTTATGTGTCTTCCTGTGTCACACTGTAATATATCTGCAATAGTCATTCAGTTATGTGTCTTCCTGTGTCACACTGTAATATATCTGCAATAGTCATTCAGTTATGTGTCTTCCTGTGTCACACTGTAATATATTTCAAGGACCACAATGGAAATAAGAGTTTTTAGTTTTATCCTTGACATATAATACTTGACATGGCAGAATTTGTTTAATTCATACATGTTATTTTGTTTGTTGTCTCGTCATGTATATTTTATTTGTATTGTAACGCCATACAATCTGACATCTTATATAGAAATAAATCTATCTATCTATCTACACAGTATTCGTTATATGAGAAACTTGTGTCATAAGATCAGTTACCATCTTCATCAAATTATCCTTACTGTGATAGCATTTCAAGTATAAATACAGTTGAGCATAAAACTGTCTTTGAATCAGTCCAGTTATAATGTAATGATAAATTTTATGCATATCAAAATTTATGCTAATGCGTTTACAGTAATTTGGAGCTAACATCGCAAACATTACCTCCGAAAAATGAAAATTACCCGTTTCTTAGCGACTTTTGACAAATCGAGGTTCGGAACAATCTGTTATTATAGTCAAGTTACTCACATTTCCCGTATTCTTTAAACAAATTTACCTTTCAACACACAAAAAATGACATTCAACTTTTAACACGAACCTTTTCAAAATGTGTATGATCATGACTGGTAAAAGTGTCAGTAAATCTCAAGTGCTAAAAAGGTAATTATTCCTTCCTGAGTACTGAACTTTTATAGTTTTTTTATCATTTTAGTTTTTAAGTGATAGTGCAGTTTACGGAAAGCTCCCCACTTCAGGAAAAAACAGTAGCAGCGAGAAGTTAGTGGATTGAACAAGCGACAAACAGACTACACGTCCAATGCGTTTCCACTAGACCACAAATTCTAAGTAAACTGTATGTCAGTTAAGTGCAGGGGGTTGTGATTTCGTTCCATTAACGAGAGTTTTTTGAAATGATCGCTCTGTAGAATTACCGGAACTGTCAATGGAAGAATAAAAGTCTTGATGACAACAAACTAGTATTTGACCAATAACAATTAGTTTTCTATTACGGAAGGCACGTGTAAACGCCGAATGTTTTCGATAAGAATAAAACGAATTATTTATTATCTTATCTCAATAAAAATGATTTATTAGTTACCAACGACCGAGCTGAATTCTTAGAAAATGTTATTTACTTTACACGCAATTTACCGCCTAAGTCACGTGCCGGTGTTCGTAATTTTACGTTTTCGTTACTTTTGGTGGCCGTTAGTTTCCGTTATCTAATCAGTTACAGAATGCAGGTGTATAGATCTGAAAATTCATTCGACATATCGTCAAAAGGAGAAAAATAAAAAAAAAATGCAATTATACTCTAATTATTTACACCACCCTAAGATGTTCAATTAGTGGCGACTGTTATATCAGTTTCTAATTATACAGCGCATTTTAAGAAACGTGAGATGCTCACCGATTCAAATGGTAACGAAATTCACAGTCACAAAGTGAAAAAGTAGCAAAAACAATGACATCATATTTTGACGTAAAGCTTGTTTAAAATATTGTAGCTATTACATTTTTCTTTTATCGAAACTCACGTGTTACAATGCCTTACTGCAGAAAAGTTGTTTATTTTTTAAAAAATAAAATCTTTCTGCAACATGGCATAGATTAATTCGATAAAGAGATGTACTCATATGTCAAAAGTTTTGAAATTAAAAAGCAAATTTCATAAAACGGTATGCCGAAAGTTATTTTGGCTTTTGGTCTTGATCGAAGTGACAGATATCTTTCGTAAGAAATATGTTTTTTTAATATATAAATGTTTATTTAATTATTTTTGCTGCTGCTTATGATGATAACGATAATGGTAGTTTTAACAGTTTTGTGGTGAAAAGCTATTGAGAAATCCCAGCACGTGAAATTATCTGTGCGATCTTTTGGAATTCAAAGGTCACTGCTGAGGGCGACATTCTAAATATAACAGTATTTTACAAGCAGCTATCTGATTTTTTTTTTACAAAAGGATCATATCGGCATGATTATTATACAGTTTTTTTTCTCTGTTTTTGATATTTCTATTAGCTTCTCTGTGCTGCGTCTGTCCATTTTTATTTAATCAATGTGTGCTAATAAACACTAACCTCAGTTTTTCAGACTTTGTAAAAGTTTTACCCAATCAAGCATGTACCTGTATTAAAGGTTAAAAATAATTCTAAATGAATTATAGTAAAGAAATTAAAACTATAAGGTCGTATCATGACTGAATGATTCATACAAACCGTGTTTATAATAAAACTGACAAAAGATAACCTTGAGACAAGAAATAAGGGCTGCAAGAAAACAAAACTCTGTGACGCAAAGAGAGACGTAATCAATTCTACTAGAACTTTTCACCGTTTTCTCTAACATGTTTAATCAACTTAATTCAAATCAAACCTAAAGAAGGACAATGTTTTTATACATTGCTGTACTCATTGCGTGGTTAATCCGACATTAATTTCCGAACACCTCATGAATATATCTTAGTTCCTTTTTTTCATATTTTGCGGCACGGATATGACGATAGAATTTTCTTATAAAATCTGCGAACAAGACGTTTCTTGATATTATTCCTTAGAAACAGGTATTTGCGTAAAGAAGACACAAAACTAGACTGGTCCCCTATTCGTCTCTTTCTCTTCAAATTACGGAAGGGAACCAGTCTAACATAAAATAGTCTACCAAATAGGTATAAATTCTAAAAACACCATAGTCAGTTTCGTCCAGGTGCTTCCCGTACAACTATAAAGTCTTACGAAATCTGTCAAAATTTTATTAGTATTAATTAGAAGATGTACTTCGTATATTATTCAAAAGTCAGTATTGTAACTGCAGTTATATTTTTCTTAATTATGCGAAGGTTCTTTTGGGAAAAGGTAAAAGTTACACGCATCAAGAATTAATTTACATATACACGTACTTTATCCAGAGAATGTATCATTGAAATAATATAGTGTGGTAACAGAAAACATTGAAATAATATAGTGTGTGGTAACAGAAAACATTGAAATAATATAGTGTGTGGTAACAGAAAACATTTAAATAATATAGTGTGTGGTAACAGAAAACATTGAAATAATATATAGTGTGTGGAAACAGAAAACACTGAAATAATATATATAGTGTGTGGTAACAGAAAACATTGAAATAATATAGTGTAGTAACAGAAAACATTGAAATAATACATAGTGTGGTAACAGAAAACATTGAAATAATATATAGTGTGGTACATGTAACAGAAAACATTGAAATAATATATAGTGTGGTAACATAACACAAACATACTTAGAATACTATCTATATTTACATACTTTATCATGAAAGAAACAAAACCGAAGTACAACTAAACATTACAATAAATTAGATGTGTTCTACAATATTTTTGTTCAAAAATACTGTTAACTATTTAAAATTCGATCTCTGCTGTCACATATCCTTCTGTCATCGGGGAAAAAAAGAGCTATATTTAATGATACCACTTATCTCAACATGTAGCACTTAATTTATATTTAATTTTGCATATAGAAAAAAAAGCAAAAAAAAAAAAATGTTAAAGAGTGAAAACGAACATCATATAGAAGAAGAACAACAATTTCAAAGAATTCTAAAATTTATGTTTCAAAATAAGCTGCGTGAAAATTTATCATAACTCGTTTGCAACATTGTATTTTATTTTCAACGGTAAATCAGTCAACACAGTCGGTAACTGAGTGTCGTTTTAAGGACGTAGAATAGGAATGACACGTCACTGCCTAATTTTCACCAGGGACCGTATATTAGTATTAATAATAAGTCCCAGTTTTCACACAACTTGTGACCCTTTATAAATTTTTGCTTTTCCTTATATTCCGTCTCCGTTTAGTGGTTAAGGCTTCCGCTTACGGAGCGGGAGGTCGAAGGTTCGATGCGACCGGTTGGTGAGCCGCCAGCTAAATAAATAATGGTTACCGATTGCCTGTCTGCCTAGCATATAGGATAAAGAATCGGTGAGTAAATGTGTACACTAATAGAGGTGTCTCATAAGCCCAGGAGGCTGGCCCTTTCAGTAGGGGTGACACAATAATAAACAAGCACTTTTATTCATGTTACATTTGTGTTACATAAATAAAAATTCTAAGCCACACTGCTTTTCAAGTAACATCTCCCTTAAATAAAGTACTAAACAGACCGGCTACTACAGTTTTTTGTTCTTCAGAAAGCTAACCAATGTTCGCATTTCACTTAAGTAATGAGCAAGGAGATGGGTGCCACATTTTACCTGTTATGTAAAGTCTGATAACAAAAAATAAGACTTTTTTTACGGGCGAAGGGCGATGATCAAGACTGAAGAATAATGGAACTCTGCATAAAAATTTCTAACAATTTATTAATGCCCTTTTACATTAACAAAATTATATGAGGAAATAATTGTTTTTGGCACAAAGTACAAAGCTTATTTCATCCAACACCAAGCAATATTTTATTTTCCCTAATTTTTATCGTTTTTCTCTTTACATTTTTTTTGCAGACTTAAGTTTGCGGTACAAATCCAACCTGGGCCGGCTAAATTTCTCAATGAAATTTGATCTCGGACAATGACGTAGGTCATTTGTCCTTTACCTCTGATTCAAGTGAGGAGGCAGTCAGTTGCTTGTGGAGAGACTTGTTGGTAATCTGGTTGGATACCCAGGAACATTTGTTCGGTGGACTGATCGCTGGGTTATGACCAAAAAGGTGTTGAAACTGACATAAAACCCTCTATATATATGAAAACGTGTTTTTTTATATCCCAAGGTTTAACATATATTCACTTAGCTGAGAAAGGTTTCGTATAACGCATGATTTGTCGATGTCATCAGGTATTTGTTTGTTTTCTGGTACTAACAAAACACCTTTACATCCTGCATTCTTGGCGCCAAGAAAATCAGTAAATACATTATCTCCAACATGAAGAGCTTCTTCTGGTTTCGCATCAGCCAGTTTGAATGCTATTTCAAAAATACCTGCATCTGGTTTTGCGACTTTCACTACTGCTGATGCTAATACAAAATCGAAATAATGTCTCAAAGCTAATTGGGTCAAGATTTTCTCTAGTCTATCGTCAAAATTTGAAATCACTCCAATTTTTATACCCTTTTGTCGCAGTTCCTTTAAAATGGACTCTGCCCCGGGCAGAACCTCCCATCCTTTAAGTGTTGAGAACATAACATATAAATGCTGGGCAATTTGTTCCAGATTCCGTTCGTCACTTCCGGCTTTCTTGAATGACTCAATGACGACATTTGACCACCATTTAAAGGGGGTAAGTCCGTTGTGCACTCCAAAATTAGGATAGGTCTTACTGTAATTCTTATAAACTTCCTTGAAAGAATGGTCGAGTTTTCTTGCGTCGATTACTTTGCCGTAGATGCTTGCAACACTAGCATAGTTTTTTCCTGGACCCCCGAGAACGCGAATAATAGTGTTTGTTACATCGAACGTCACAAGGCGGATCGGGCACATTTTCGCTGAAATACAATGATAAATAAAATCACCATTTTAAAGACTTTCATGTCACACTTTTTTCTATGGCAAATTACCGTTCTGAAGCCACCTGGCACTGGAATTCTTTTGTTTCAGTTAACATAATTATTTACATCTAAAAGCTCCATTCATCAGAATGTTAACCAATGTTTTTAATGGCTGCTATTTTACTTATCCATGTTAACAAAAAAAGATAAGTAATCATGAAAATATTTATGCTTGTCGTATTCAGCAGGAATCTGGAAGAGCGAATCTGTTTTCTAGGTCTTAAATGCCATTGCATGCACAGGCAGGTCTGAAACAAATGAACATACTTATTTGGACTGCTTTAAGAGTTTGTATGTTTTATGTTAATATTTTTCTACTTTTCATATAAAAAAAACTGGTGCAAAAATTACTTCACACTAAAGCTAAAATGGGGAATTTGGATGACGTTCAGAGGACCCCCCGGGAAATATCTTAGCTAATGGCAGTTTCGTATATTTTTACAGTATAAGACATTTATTAAGTGTAGAAACAAAAAATATCCGTAGACATTTAAGAGTGCATAAAGAAAGGAAGGAGTATCAGAGACTTATGAAATATGTATCAACAGGTAACATTTTGATGCCAAAGACATTCATCACAAGTATTTGTTTTAAGGTCTTTGTTAATAATTTAAAGTTAATTTGCAATTACGAAAAAAACCTTTGCAAATCTTTCCTTGGAACATAAAAGAAAAAAGACAGATATTTTTCGGGGCATAATTGTGGTATTTACTATCAATTGCGGTAAATATTAGTGATTGAGAAAAAATATCCTCGGAAGATTAGTCCTAACATTTTCACATTTTCTAAAAAAATGTTGCTCCTATCGCTATTCATTTTCATCTCTTTTCATAAGCATTAAAATCATTTGATATATTCAAAAGTGTTTTTCTAAAACACCTTTATATTGTATAATATGCTATGTTTTTAACTTGTCCAAACTTGTTGACTAGGAACAGTTACAAGAGTTAATATTTACTAATTCACCGGAATGAAGGAAAGTGTGAAAAGGGTTTTCTTTGTTTATTTCTGTCTGTCATGAAAAAAAATAAGGTCTTCCAATAAAAAGGTTCTACGCATTAAAGAGACAAAGTAACAAGTTGTATTCTTTCTAGTGGAATTTTACCTCAAAATCGGTCGACACCAAATTCGTCAGTTGATCAGTGAAGTGGAACCAAAATGGCCGACCTGAAGATTTAGGAATCTGTCCCACCAAAAAAGACTTGATTGCAAAGGTCTGAGGCAAGTTAGAGACTGCAAAAGCTATAAAATCAAATAATTTTTAATGTTATTTTAAAATTCTTCGTAAGTAGTTATTGAGATCGTTTAAAACTCGTTTTAGAAAGGGAAATCCAGATCTGTCAAAAAAAGCGTTCTTGACAACAGAGTATTTTCGTATGTATAGCCTGTTTCAAAGACATGAATACATTCAGGTACGATATGATTATATTTAATATGTAGCACATATGCACACAGTTACAGCTGCCACTTACAGTCACTTTTATTATTCTAGGTTTAGTAAATAGTATCTGTAGCCCTTTGACATCTGTAAACCAGCCAGTTACCCCAAAAATGGCCTGAAATGGTGGCGAGGGGAAAATTCCGGGATCGTCTTTAGAAAAGCCGGGATCCGGGATCGTATTGAACATATAGTAATACCGGTATACACCACCTGCCATAGGTGTCATCGATAAATTATCGATTATCGCTTGCCTTTTGTTATAGATAAGCATGTATGGCCTAAAGCAAAATAAGCGTGACATTTTGTAAAAAAATAAAGTTCTTGCAAATGTAAATAACTTAGTTGTTTCTAGTGGCTGAAACTTTAATTTTTATCAAACAAATAGTGTTTTATAGAAAACTTTGCATTCATCTTAAAAAAGTGCCTATTACTTACAGAAAATCCATGTAAAAATTAAAAAATATGTTGAAAATTACACAAAAATATAGGAATGAAATAGAAATGTGTATCAGTACCTCTGTGTATTATTAGTTAGATGCGATGTAGAGGGTGGAAATTTCAGATATTCTGTGCTTGATTAACATCCCAATATCAAAATAATTGGTAAAATTTGAATAAAAAGAAAGCATAAAAAGATTATTGAACATGTTCAATTTTATTTCAAGATGAAACATTAACTTTTCTTAACACAAACACATTTATCATATAATAGAATGCCCTTGAAGTCAATATTCAAAATTTGACTGACATATCTGAGGTGGTTTTTGAGATTTGGTGTCAAGAATTGAGTCATTACTTCTGGTTAAAACCGTGACTGTTGGGACAAGAATCTAGATATTACATTGCATCACTTATTTAAGAAATTGAGAAGAATTCTTGCTTTTTAATGCATTTTACACAATCTCTGTGCTATTCGCAGAAAAGTAGAGTAATCTAGTATTTCACTCATCAAAAAAATTAATTCAGAAATTGCAATATTCTGTTGGATGACCTACATGTATTTTATATGTGGCCATTTTATAATATTTAATCAAACGTACTTGGTGCTAAAATGTTTTCCACTTTTTATGAAAGCTGTAAACAAAAGTAGTAAGAAAATTAGTTCTTCATGAAACTTTTTACCGTTTTGTTTAAAAATTATTAGGAAATTCATTAAATACATAAATGTGACTGTTGGGACAGGTTCCTGTGCAAGCCTCCACTAATTTGTTCTTATAGTTTCCGCATATTTAATTTTTTCACTCTTAGACATTAAAATATTAATAACAATCTGGCATCAATATTGAGCACAGACTGAGAGTGTTACTTACTTTCAGAACTAAACGTCTTAAAGCACTAACCAATGACAAATAATATTTCATAAAGAATACACAAAAATATATTTTCATAGTAATAATGTATGAATACCAAATTCAACAGTTTGAATGTTAACTTCCATCACAACAGTTTAAAACAAACAACATATGTACATGGGAAAGCTATTTCAAATACTTAGTGTTTTGTGTAATTACAAAAACGTGTCTGTTGGGACACATTACTGTGTGTATTAAAATTAGTGCATATCACATTAATAATTAACTTTGCTTTACCACAAACTACAGCAATATGTTGGAAGTGTTTGTGGCATGATGTACATAGCTGCTTACATCATCTAACTAAAATTTTGATTTAAAAATCACTTTTTTCCCCCTAATTTTATTGGGGTTTAACACCAGTTTTAACAGCTAAGGTCATATCCCGGCAGTCAGTCCACCTAACCAGTTTTCCTGGGTATCCAACCAATTTACTAACCAATTTCTCCGCAAGTGACTGACTACTTTCTCACTTGCTTCAGAGGTGAGGGACAAATGACCTTTAGATGCATTGTCTGAGATCAATTATCACATAGAGATTCTGCCGGCCTTGATGGGGATTGAACCAGGATCGTCAAGATTGACAATCCAATGCTCTACTGATTGAGCTAGCCAGGCCGGCATAGGCCATATTACAGTAAGCATTGAGAATACCTCTATAATGTTTAAATCTTCTTTCTTGAGTGACCAGGCTAGAGCTCAACAATTCTACATTACGTTTTGATCAGACTTAGTGGTCTACAGTGTAGTATCACAAAAGTCTACCAATATTAGCAACTGGTGTAGAGCTAAACAGTAAGAATTGTTTAACTGACCGTTTCCCCTTTATCCTATACGCAGATGAAAAGACTGAAATGTAGTATAACACATTATCTAACTTGTTTAAGTTCAAGCTTATTTCTTAGTTGACATGTTTCTACACTTCTTTATTTCACTGGAATTAAACTGTAACTGTATTCCTCTGCTGCCCTTCAACAAAGTCAGTGTAATCGAAAGTCTCCTTTAGCCTGCCAGCTTATTTCTTTAGTGTCTAGCCAAACATATATGTTGTCTCTCTTTTGTGTGAGGAAAAATAAATTTAATCTTCTTTCTTGGTGTACAGAGTAACAGAAGGTGGTGCTTGGCTACAAGATTACCTTCTTCATGTATGACATCCTTTTTATTTAGCATTTTGCGTGTCATATCATCTCTGTTTAAAAAACACACACTTAGTCCTAATCTGTTGTTGTTTCTTCTGATTTCTTTGGATCCATTTATTTCTATAACTATTACTTTTCTTTTGATTGTAGTGAGCTCCTTCTTTTTATGAAGTGATGCATTTCTTATCACATGATTTATTGTTCTGGCCCATTTTGTTAATGACTGAAGCAGGCTTTTTCTCACTCTTTTGGCATGCTTTTGTTTTGTATCTGGACTGACCATAGGGGCCAAGATGTACTCTCAGCCTTATAATAAAGCTAAAAACTAGCATTTTTAGACTTATATGCATGTGTAATTGTACAGGATTTTTTGTGACATTACAACAGGATGTGGGAGCATCCGTGTCCTTTGGACATATCTCTTGTTCTTGTTGCATCTAAAGCTTCCTGATTTTTAGCCTTATTAACTCTACCTCTTCTTTGTCTTTCTGCAGCTGTCTTGTCTTTTGGCTGCTTTTCAAATTCACCCCTGGTTTCTAAATGCTTCATTTTCCAAGACCAAAAATTAAACTTTACCTTTAGTTTATCCATTTTATCCTAGAAATTGAATATTTATTACAACACACAGTTCTAGGTATGAAAGTGTCCCAACAGTCACAGTCTCTAAAGCCAAGACAATGAGCTATATTTAACACTTTATACTGTAGTTAGTATTTTAGATTTACAGGTTTCAACAAGTTAATGCTACTTCTCACTGGAAAATGTGAAATTGATGGAAATATGTCATTCATGTACAAATCTTGGAATTTTTAGACCTCTTAAAATAGTAATAACTTTATTTCTGAGAACTACTTTCATCACATTAATGTTAGTTCTCTTAGAAAATGTCCATATATAAGATATGAAGATAAAAATATGCATGATTATGTTTAGAGGACTATTGTAACAGGAATATATGCAGCTAATACAGCCGTGACTGTTGTGACAAAAACCGTGACTGTTGGGACAAGTTTTCAAGGTGATGTATAGGTGATTTGTGTCAGCACATTAGCTGGCCTGAAATATATATATATCTGTGTAAGAGTTAAGGAATATCTTAAGACAGATTAATCTTAGATATCTAATACTGTTGTCAGACAGTGAGCAAAAGAAGAAATACACAGTCGAACCGTGACTGTTGGGACAAATTTGGTGCATCTAAGGATTCAAGCCACTAGCATGTATGCAGTATTGTAGGGAATGTTAGGATTTGGTATTAAAGTGGTGTCTACTGACTAATGAAAAAGTGAGGTTACATACATTTAAAGCTTTCTGTATTGTTTATTACATGCAGCATATAATAAAGGTATAATACTACTATTTTGGCTTCAATGGAGTATACCTTTTAAACAACCATCAAATGAAGAAATGCTACTTTTTCTTTAAAATGTACTGTTTCCTGATGAAAGTAGATGGCCGTACTATGCATGAACACAAAAAAGGTCCATATATACTTAAAGTTGTTTTGAGCACACATTTCTAATAAATTACAAAAAATGGATGTCACGCCAAAATGGCAATTTTTTACAATCTTCTTCATTTTTAGAATGTCATATCTTCAAAACAAGTTGCACGATTCAACTGAAATTTTCAGCACAGATAGGATCAAACCTCTTGAAATGAAAATAATATAAGAAATGTAATTGAAAAAAAGAACCTTGCTTTTTAATGCTTTCAAACTTTGACTTCACTAAAGAAAAGCTTATTTTGCTCTAGGCCGTATAGTATAGGCGTGAAAATCTTTTTTTTTTCAGTAAATTAATTTTATCGTTGATGGATTATATTTTTTATATTGGATAAAGTTGCGACATTCTTTTTTTTATTATATTAGCATTTTAATATCGTATTGAAATTCTTTATAAAGCATTACCAAAAGTACGCGGTAATTAAAAAAATATCTAAGCAAAATAGGTTTTGAATAAACATTTGTTTATTTCATTATCACAAAAATCAAATAATGTAACTTTTTTATTGCCACAAATTACAACAAATATCAAAACCAAAACTGTTTATTTTTTCCCTATATGTTTAATACGATCCCGAATCCCGGGTCCCGGATCCCGGGATTTTCCCCTCGCCTGAAATGGTTACAAAAGTATGAGCAGGAGTTGGATATGGAATTCAACCCCTCAAAGTCAAACTTCCAAGTGTCAATTTACTATGTCATGAAAAGGAAATGTCCAATCCCTACCCAACATTTCCTTCATGGAGTCTAGTCGAGGAATCCTTCCTGCTTTAGGATATTGATATATAGTTCTGACTGATAATTTAGGGCACATTTTAAATGTCCAAAATGAAAATGAATGCCTCATAAATGAGACTTCAAGGAGTCCAGCTCAGCTAAATTCAATGGCATTGGTATCTAACATTTCATGGGATCCCTACATAGGTCAGTTCTGAAAGCAAACCATATAAGTCAGAGTTTCTGCACAGAAATATAAAGTTCAAATCCCACTGAATGCAGTACTAAGCTCTGTGCTTTAACAGTTTCAATAGTCGTAAAATTGGGAATAGGAAGAATTCACAAACAAAGTAAATGAGATTATACAAAAGAAGTTCAGTCTACTAGAATTGACCACATTGAGAGTATTTACAGAAACATTTTTAGCAAGGTAAGACAGCTGGTTAAAACCTTGGGCAGTTGATTTGTGCCATTCCTGAATCCCATACTATCATGTCTATTGCTTTGCAGACACTAATAAGCCCAAAATATGGTCAGCCGAAACTCTGTCACAAATACATGAAAATGAAAATGTCCAGGGAAGAGAAGCTCACTGGATCAAGTCAGATTGCAGTCAAGTATCAAGTTTTATAATAGATACAGTACACTCCTTTAATATCCAGCGACTTGATCTCGGGTGTTAAGCTGCTGGGTTACATCTCAGCATCACAGACTGTTTGCTTTCCCTAGATGACTACTTGACCCTTCTGTATAGAAGACAATGTCTAAGCCACTCACTGAGCTCCAGCTAACTCAGACACCATGGACTACATTGTAGCTATTACAAATTTCCTTTCTTTCCTGGGGCTGTTAACCACTCCCATTGTTGTTACCTAGAGCAGTTTAGTACAGCTAGGTCTAGCATTAAACACGTCTCCCCTAGTTGTCTTGCTCTCTAAAAAATTTATCTTTTGTGTTCATTTAAAACTTTTGTTCTTATTTCACACATCTCCTGAGTCATGTCCTCTTTCTTGCAAGGGGTTTAATTAAGGGCAGATAGATAAACAGAAAGGCTTAGTGTCTCATAGATCCAAGAGAAGCTAGATTTTGTAGTTTCATTGCACAACAAGTCTACAGCTGGTCAGTGGACCATACAGTATTTATTTTCTATCTCTTTATCACTAGAAAAAGTGCTCCAAATGCCAAAATTATTTTTACCAGTTGTAAGAAATAAGTTCCCAAAATGAGAAAAAAGGGAAACAATGGCCCCAGGGTGACCAGATCCTCATTTGTAAATAAAGATAGTATCATCTTTATCCAGATTCTTGTCATTAAATTGTGTATACTGACTCTAATAATTTACATGAAACTAAATCAACTGTTGATTATTTCTTACCCTTCTTACCTTAATATTTTACACAAAATGTCAAAGCCTGATTTTATTTAAATCAAGACTTATTTCCAAATCACTAAAAAGCTCTGACCCCTGACAAAATGATAAAAAAATCACTTGCATAGACTTCAGGTATATGCTTGTGTCTGGCAGTTCCTAATTGAAGATTGGGGATTGGTTACATATAACTGTTACAAAGAAGTGGCAGGTGAAGCTTTTTTCATGCAAAATGCAGAATTCCAGAGAAATTTGGTGTTATTATTTGGCAAACTGTTTTGTTTATTATCTTGTTTGTGGCATGGGGGCATATTTCAAAGCTGTAGGCTGTTTGGGCTTATGATTCCAGATAATCCATAGGCCAAAATCAATCTATAGGCCCGAAAATTAAAACTAAGGTCCTATGGTCTGGCAAAGATTGTACATTGTAGCCCTGACCAAAATTTTATATACCATGCAATAGAACCTTTGATATCTCTTGAGTTTGCTATTTATGAGAGCAAAAATGTTATAAATTTACCTTTATGAAATCTCTTGACATCAGTGATGTTGCTTTGCTGATCTCATCCCTTTTTTTCAAAGCTAAATAAAAAACGTGTATTGATCAGATTTGTGAACATTCTCAGAATTCATTGGGAATGCTAGACTTAACAAACAAATAAGCCATTTCATTTGAAATGTTCCAACTGTTCATTTAAAACTTGTTACCTAAACTGCTTCTGTAGCACACATTTTTTTTTTCAGGTGAATATGCATTTCTAATTTTAGGCCACTTGTTGATACAGGTTTACAAATAACCTTCTGATGAAGTAGAAAGGGGCTTACCATGTGTCCTTTCATAACTGATGCTGTCCAGTAAAAAGGACCTTTTTTTTTTTTTTTTTTCAAAACCCACTCATTTTGCAACAGGTATCACTTCAATACCAGTGGACAATTCACTGGGAGCTAGTGACTCTTTCATCTTAGTCTTTGATTGTCATTTACAGTTTAAAATAACTTAATAACTTAAACGTTTTTACTTACTCAACAGTATTTTGTGCATGTCCACACCTTTTACTAGTTTTAGCAAGGTTAATCAAAGAATAGGTTACAGTCATCATCAAAACCCATGGTGATGGTTCAGTTACACTACATACAGATTAATGTAGTGTGACAGAACCAAAGCCGTGGGTTCCGACAATTGGTAACAATTCGCTGTATACATCTAAATAATTAGTGAAGTAGTGGATATGTTCTTATATTCACTGTGGCTGTTTTCAGATGGTCTGTCACTTAGATACCATAGCCATTTCTTGTCATGTTACTGAATTATCTCCCTTTATGTCTTTCTAAGTACATTATTACTGCTTAAAGGACTAGTAATAGCTGATTATAACAACAATCCATTCCATTTTATTTTGCATTTAATGCTAGTTTAATGCATCTTTAACAAGTCATGAGTTGAACTGAACCATAATAATTCCAATGTAACAAGAAGGAAAATGCCTCACAGCCAATGAAGTAAGACCTTACTTTAATACAAATTCTTTGAAAGACAGGCCTTTTTCTTTGTGTTGTTTTTTTAGCCTTATTCTTAGAAACAAGCATAAAGAAAAGTCTTTTTTAATTTTATGCACCCATTGAATATTCAGGTGTATCAGAATTTAAGGGCTCAGTGCAAAACTGTCGTATTTCATTTTTTGTATTCACTACATAAGCAGGGAATACAGTGTAACTGTTTTCCCAATGCTCTAACATCGAAAGCTGCCTATCTGACAGTGCGTCCGTTTCTAGTTATCAATTTCTCAGTACAAAGTAGTTCCGAAAGTTGCAGGAAAGCAACTGACGGAGGTATTTGCAGAGCTGACCGATGCTGACCGCGAAAATAGGCCTATTCATAAACTCTTAGTTACGTTATCCATTGATAAGTTCTATGAGGTCAGTGTCAGGTTAAGCAACTGATAAGTAGACTCATAAAAATGTTGCTTTCTTTTTAGCTCACCTGAGCACAAGCTCAGGGTGAGCTTTTCTCATCGGTCTTTGTCCGTCGTCCGTCCGTCCGTCGTCAACTTTTCATTCAAACGACATCTCCTCTGAAACCAATGGGGCAAATTTAATGATACTTGCCTGGGATGTTCCTTGCATGAAGCTCTACCAAGATTGTTCAAATGGTTCTGGTCCATTGCATTTCTGGTTCACTGGAGCTAAAAATAGATTTTATAAGTTGGATCTTTAAAAATCTTCTTCTCCGAAACCACAAGGCCTGGAGCTTTGATATTTGGTATGAAGCATCATCTAGTGGACCTCTACCAAGTTTGTTCAAATTATGTCCCTAGGGACAAAACTGACCCCACCCCAGGGGTCAGTTGATTTTACATAGAGTTATATAGGGAAAACTTGAAAATCTTCTTGTCAGAAACCACAAGGCCTAGAGTTAAGATATTTGGTATGTAGCATTGTCTAGTGGACCTCTACCAAGTTTGTTCAAATCATGGCCTCTGGGTCAAAAATGGCCCCGCCCCGGGGGTCACTTGTTTTACATAGAGTTATATAGGAAAATCTTAAAAAAATCTTCTTGTCAGAAACCGTAAATTATAGAGCTAAGATATTTGGTGTGTAGCATTGTCTAGTGGTCCTCTACCAAGTTTGTTCAAATCCTGTCCTCTGGGTCAAAAATGGCCCCGCCCCAGGGGCCACTAGTTTTACATAGAGTTATATAAGAAAATCTTAAAAAATCTTCTTGTCAGAAACCGTAAGTTATAGAGCTTAGATATTTGGTGTGTAGCATTGTCTAGTGGACCTCTACCAAGTTTGTTCAAATCCTGGCCTCTGGGTCAAAAATGACCCCGCCCCAGGGGCCACTTGTTTTACATAGAGTTATAAAGGAAAATCTTAAAAAATTTTCTTGTCAGAAACCGTAAGTTATAGAGCTTAGATATTTGGTGTGTAGCATTGTCTAATGGACCTCTACCAAGTTTGTTCAAATCCTGGCCTCTGGGTCAAAAATGGCCCCGCCCCAGGGGCCACTAGTTTTACATAGAGTTATATAGGAAAATCTTAAAAAATCTTCTTGTCAGAAACCGTAAGTTATAGAGCTTAGATATTTGGTGTGTAGCATTGTCTAGTGGACCTCTACCAAGTTTGTTCAAATCCTGGCCTCTGGGTCAAAAATGACCCCGCCCCAGGGGCCACTAGTTTTACATAGAGTTATAAAGGAAAATCTTAAAAAAATCTTGTTGTCAGAAACCGTAAGTTATAGAGCTTAGATATTTGGTGTGTAGCATTGTCTAGTGGACCTCTACCAAGTTTGTTCAAATCCTGGCCTCTGGGTCAAAAATGGCCCCGTCTGGGGGTCACTTGTTTTACATAGAGTTATATAGGAAAAACTAAAAAATCTTCTTGTCAGAAACAAGAAGGCCTACAGTTAAGATATTTGGTATGTAGCATTGTCTAGTGGTCCTCTACCAAGTTTGTTCAAATCCTGGCCTCTGGGTCAAAAATGGCCCCGCCCCGGCGGTCACTTGTTTTACATAGAGTTATAGAGGAAAATCTTAAAAAAATCTTCTTATCAGAAACCGTAAGTTATAGAGCTTAGATATTTGGTGTGTAGCATTGTCTAGTGGACCTCTACCAAGTTTGTTCAAATCCTGGCCTCTGGGTCAAAAATGGCCCCGCCCTAGGGGCCACTAGTTTTACATAGAGTTATATAAGAAAATCTAAAAAAATCTTCTTGTCAGAAACCGTAACTTATAGAGCTTAGATATTTGGTGTGTAGCATTGTCTAGTGGACCTCTACCAAGTTTGTTAGAAAAATGTCCCTGGGGTCACTATTGGCCTTGCCCGAGGGGTCACAAGTTTTAAATAACAATATAGAAGAAAATCTTTAAAAATCTTCTTGTCTGAAACCACAAGACCTAGAATTTTAAAATTTGGCACAAAGCAAGCTTTTTCAAGCTTTTTCAAATTATTGGATTAGGTTAAAGGTCACGGAGGCTAAAAGTAGATTTATCTACTGTACCTCATAGAGCCTTCATTTATAGACTAATATCTTTGATATTCAGTATAGAGGTTCCTTGCATGGACCTCTACCCATGGGTAGGGTTTGAGGTCACTGGGTCAAAGTCAAGGTCACCATAGCTTATAATAGATATTTCTACTTTCTGTCATAGAGCCTTTATTTATTGACTGATATTTTACATATTTGGTTTGTAGGCACTTATATATTTTCAATTAAAAAATGAAATACTGCTTAACAGCAAACCTACAGCCAAAGTACTCAGGTGAGCGATCCAGGGCCATCATGGCCCTCTTGTTCTATTTGGTTTATAGATAGAGGAGTAAGTGGTTACAATATAACATGGTGAGACACTGCCTCTGAAGCAGTGAATACTCCAGTGATATGAGATACATGTATTAGGGTGTAACAATGTGTTAACCTTGCTGATAATATGATAATAATGGTAGGATTCCTTGATTCTAATAATAGATTTTGCAGTTAAAAGTTCTTTTCAAGTGCAAACATTTCAAGATATTTTAAATGTTATTTACTTGCAATTGTACCGAAACTAGACTGAACAGTTTCTATATTTCAAGTTACAGAATAGATTTTTTTTTCTTCTAGATTTCAGGTTACCTAATTAGTAACCCTCTATCTTAAATAATTATGCTTGTAGCAAGTGACTCTTATGTTAGAAGCCATTTTCAGAATGATGTGTGAGAGAAATCCTTGATGTACTGCAAGTTATATGAGCATACCAAGGTTTAAACCATGCCTCACGCATTGCAGTTTAATTAACACAACACTCGTATCAGATTATTAAGCACACAGTATTTTCAGCTTGGCTTCGATCATAACTGCAAAGTTTGGCAGTAACAGCTTTGTAGATATTTCCTGACCATAATGTCTGCCAAAACAGCTCATGTAGCATATTTCAAGTACAGATAAGTAATTATACTGCAAAATTGGGTGTAAGCCATTTTGAGGTGATGCTAATAGAAACTACATTTTAAATCATTCTGTAGAAAAAAATATAATCTGAATATCATATACTCGGCATTATTTTACTGTGCACAATTTATTTGATTGAAAACAAAGTTTATCTTGTGCATTGCTTCAGAATATCTTTAAATAGGAAAGTTTTTTTTGAGAGATCATTTCATTTACTATATGCGGACTCCTTTTATTGCAAATCTTTGGCTAACCCTATTGGTGAAAAATCCACTTTTATGTCAAAACATTTCCATTTAGAATATACGGTAATAAGAGTTTAAAAAGCTGTAAATGTTCCGTTGAAAAATTTATCATCGAGCATAATTGCTCTATTTATCAATAAATATACAATGTTTAGTCAGTGAATTCATAATAGTTTGAAAACATGTTTTGAAATATTGTGATATAAAGCCATTAAAAATACATAAAAGGGAATATTTATTTTTTAATATTTGCCTAGATTTTACAATGCAGTGCAAAAAATGAATGTGCAGATATGATTAAAAATTTTTCATGCATCTTGTTTAATATGTCTTTGTCGAGAAAATTTCGGGAAAAATATAGGGACTGACAAAAAATGGATTTTTTTTTCCTAAATGGAGAGTGTGTTTATGTAGATTTATGGTAAATTAAAAAAATAAAATTACTGTTGGATGTGATTGACTTTTCAACCATCTGTTCATAGTGATTCTGAACAAACATGTAAGGCGATTTTTGAATTGTGAATATTTGATAAAAACTCAACAAAAATAACTTAAAAATGCATGCAATTTTTTTATTTTAGTTTATTTTTATTTATTTTTTATTTGAAGATAACTTTTCACCTTTTCAGTAAAGATATTTGGTTTAAATTCAGTTTTCAACATATCTGTTTTGAATCATTCGAAATTGATCCCTCTTGAAATATTTTACAATTCATTTAACCTACATATTGATATCGTAGACTGTTATTTAATTATAGCAGTCGTTACAAATTGGACAGATGCCATTTTATAGATGTAGTTTATCAGATAGGTGGCATTATGCATTTTTGACAATCTTTAGTAATACTTAGGAATGCTGAAATCCCATTGCGGTGGCAGTGTTGACATTCATACGTTAGTATTAAATTGGAGAAAAGTCAATCTATAAGCTTTAAATACTGTTTTGATCCTAGCAGAAAGACAAATCGAGAAAAGAATTCACACTCGTATTTTTATCTTTGAAAAATTTAAACATGACTTGTACAAGGTTTAACGGAAAGCCTTCTGTTTACTGTTTATTGATTTAAATGATTAAAAAGTTAGTTAAATATTAGTTGTTTAAACACTTACAGTTTTCTGATAAGAGGTTTATTGAATGTTAAATTTTTTAGAAACACTCGAGTTTGATTCTAATGATATTCAATGGTATATTTATTGAATGTTAAAATCATCCTCTTTCCTGGGTTTTCCTGTATGAAAATTCTGTATCCATTCTGTACAGAGTCTGTACAGATTCTGTACAGAATGGATACAGAATTTTTGTTTTCTGTACATAGTAGACACGGACACAGAATCTGTCTTTGAAAATCTGTGCAGAAAAAAAATATCTGTGCCAAAAAATAACAATGAACCAGATTTTTTTCTGGGTAGGATTCTTTAATAGCCAGATTTTCCCACTTAGAAATTTCACAAGACAGAATTTTCAACTTAGAAATTTCACAAGACAGAATTTTCAACTTAGAACTTTCACAAAACAGAATAATTTTGAATACTTTACAAAAAATGAGACAGAATAAATGTACTTAGAAAACTAAAGAGGTCAAAATTTTAGACAGACTTAACAATACATAAAATTCAAAATAGAAAAAAAATGAGCAAAGAGTATGCAGAGCAATCCAATTCTATTAATTCCAAACATATTAAAATAGTAAGAGACATTTGTTTGTTTATAAGAAATGACCAGGCAATCACAATGACAAAATATATCATGTTAAAGACCTTTAGTCACACATTGACAACATTTTAATATGAAGTATACACCATCATCAACTTGTGTTTATGTACATGGCACATATGCAATACATTCAATAATGTGCACTATTTTAGCAATGAAATGAAAGATATGCTTTTTTTTCAGAACAAAATAACTGAAATTTTTGTTCACTTGCAATGACAAACCACAATTTATAAATAATATGCCATCAAAATAAGTGGATGTTTTCTTAGGAACAATGTTATAAAGAGTATTAAGGATCTGCAATGGACAGAAAATCTAGGTCTGTGAAAGCTTGGCTAATTCATGGAGGCTTTATTGCATCAGGGTCATTCAAATACACATCCTGATTAGCCTTCCTGAGTTGTAGGGGCACTCTGCAGGTCATATCTGAAGTTGAGGCTTATCAGAAACAAGTGTACATTTGTGTAATTTCCAGTAGTTGATCCCACTGCAGCCCCTTACCTCAGCTACTCCAAGAAGAGATAAGATCATACCAGTATAACTGCCCAGTTTTAACCGCCATTTTCTAGTTTAAAATGAAAAGTTTTGTTACATGTCTACAATTATGTTAAAAAATATTCAGAATGTGTATGAGTGTGTACCAGACAGTATGATATATCTGCATGAAGAAGGAGTTAACTGGATTTTAACATGCTGAATTTAGTTTTGCAACAGACAGATTGTTGAAATGGAGACTTTGCAAAGAAAACTTTTCATGTTGTTTGGAGTCATCATCAGTGATTGAGGTAAATATTTATTGTATAAATGTTCATAAAGTATTTAGATTGTTCTTAGAGAAATTGAGGTTATATATAATGTCAAAAATCTTCATCTTCACAGTTAAAGAGTAATAATATACTGTTTTTTTTCTTTTTAATAATCTTGTGAGCTTATTAGTTAATTACCCCCAAACATCTTAAACATTAATAAATGGTACTATTTTAGATTTAGATAATTAATGTGACAAATCGAAACTTTGTATTTAAAAGTAGATTAAAAGATGCATATTTTTAATGCCGTCCACTGATTTAGAAGTCTCGTGTTTTTTTTTTTTCAGAAAACTGTAACACTAGATAAAGGAGGCCAACTGCTTATTATGCACACTTGCCATAACCAAGCTTTCCAAGCAAAGAAGAGCTTCTTGAGGGTCTGGCCAAGGATTTGAAGTGTTTATGAAAAAGTACTAACCAGTTTTAAAGACCACTTAGATAAAATTACAGTTCTGAAAAGTATGTATATCTTTTCTTTCTACAGTATTACTATTGGCATAAACAATGCATTAACAAAGACGCAGTTTTTTTAATTTTAATTTTTGCTTTCTTTAATTTACCATGTCTTAGATTTTACATTGCCAGGGTTGAGTTTGAAACTGTAACAAAAATAAAGACTTTGATACAAAAGTTTTATGGAGTGATGTAGAAATTTGGTATTAAGCCAATAATAAGTGAATAAATTTACTTCTAGACTCAGAATAATTTATTTCTGACCATTATTATCTACAGTAATTTGTAATCATATATTACAAATACAGATGTAGAACTGTCTGAAATATATTGTCACTGGCCAGGGAGTACAGTGCTTCTTTACTGCAATACAATAAATTGTACTACATTTATATGCAGTGGGGTTTCTTTGTAATCAAATGATAGTTAAAATGGTACTTTTTTCAGAATATGTGACAGATTAGGAAGAACAATCATCAGGATGACATTTCCAGGGAGCACTTTAATTATGCTGAGAATGAAAAATGTGTAACACAAAGAATATATTAAAGAACTATATGCATGATTTTGATATTGGTTCAAACTGTAGATAGTTATTTTTCTATAGTGATTTACATTAATTGCTTTAATTTGAAGTTAAATGTAAAAAAAGTAAATAATATTTAAAAACTATGTTACATGTCCTATTCTTTGTATATGATTTTAAAATTTAAAAAAAAAGATGTACTAACTAAATGGTAATTAGTAATCTGTTCCATGAGAATTGTAAATATAATTACAGTATGATAAGCATGTAAAATTTTACATTAAATAAAAAAAGAAATAAAAGTGTTTAAAAGAAATACCAGTCCATGTATTTTTTTGTATGCATACCATATTCCTTTACTGTATGCAGATTTTTTTTCTGTGTCAGATTTTTCTCTGTACAGATTTTTCTCTGTGCAGATATTTTTCTGCCCATACAAAATTATGTACCAATTTGTTATTCCAGAATTTTTTTTGGGCCCAGAATTTTTTCTGTCCCAGACTTTTTTCTGCCTTATTCTGTACATAATATGGCTCTATTCTGGCCAGACATTTTCATACAGGAATTTTTATTTCTGTACAAATAATACCTCTTTTTCTGTACAGATTTTTTTTTCTGCACAGATTAAAATCTGCCTCATTTAAATATTTCAACTTTTTGTACAGAAAATGTTCTTTAACTCTAATAAAAAATTCTATTAATAGAAATCTGGGTGTACTTGTTCTTTTACTGTACAGATTTTATTCTGTATGTATTCTGCTTAAAAAAACCCAACACAAACTCTGGTTCAAATCTGCCCAGATTATTTCGTACAGGTTGTTACTCTTCATGATTTCTCATCATAGTTAATCCATTTTTTTTTTTACAAGAAGTAATTTTACTTCACAGTTAATGTAGAAAGACAGATTCTCTTGAATGACAGTTTTAAAAGTTCTAATATTTTTGACCACATTAGGCTTTTTTTGTCAGCTGACACTGCTGGTAATCACAGAAATGAATATTCTGATTGTTTTTAAGTCCCTAAAGTCAATCATAGCTTAATTGGTTAAATCAAGTTTAATTAGTTAAATTGAGTTTAACTGGTTAAAGCAATTTTAATTGGTTAAATTGAGTTAAATTGGCTAAATCAAGTTTAATTGGTTAAATTGAGTTTCACTTCCTGTAAGAGTTAATTTAAAAGTCATACCTGTATCAAGTAGGCAGTTTACCAGGAAGGATTAGTACTAGACTCCTGTTATCTGGAAGAAACTGCAAACTTTCTCAGATTAATAGTAATAACAACAACAACAACAACAGTCTTTTATTGAAACCAAGTTACAATTTTGGTAACAACATAGTCAATAATTTTAAATTCTATTCTTTAACATTAGGTAATCGAACTGTTATACACAGACACATACATGTCTTTAAAGACAACAATTCAACATTGCTGTGAGGACAGTGGATAAGTTTTTGTTTCAAAAGCAAATCATAATAGTACATGTTAGAAGATCTAAATATAATATCATTTGAAGAAAAAAAAATCATCTAAGCTGTACTATATAGTAAGTTGATGTAAGATTGTATAAATAAATGGATCCGTGCAACTCGTGCAGATTATAAAAATACATATTAGATGATCTAAATATAATAGTACTTTGTGAGATATGCCCCGGACAAAAAATAAGTATGAGAAATTTCAAAAGGCAATAACTCAAAAATTAATAAAGCAAGAGTTATGGTTCTTGTGCACTGCACTGCTCATCAATGAGATCTCTATCTATCTACTTATAAAGTTTCAAGTTGATAACTCTTATACTTTGTAAGATATGCCCCGGACAAAAAATAAGTATGAGAAATTTCAAAGGGCAATAACTCAAAAGTTAATAAAGCAAGAGTTATGGTTTTTGTGCATTGCACTTCTCCTTAATGAGATCTAAATACCTATGAAGATTGGTCTTGATACCTCTCATAGTTTTTTGTGTTATGCTCCTGACAAAATTATGACGGAAGGACGGATGGACGGGACGGACGGACAAAGCGGCAACTATATGCTCGCCCTTCGGGGAGCATAATAAATGGGTCCGTGCAACTCGTGGGTCATCTTAATAAGACTACGGGATAGCAGATAATCTTATTTATAAAATGTTTTTCATTCACAAATATGATTTTACAACTGTATTATATTTTTACTACAACGTGCCTTAACATGTTTCATGAAGAACAGATTCACTGGAAATATGAAAGTGCAAAATTGGTTAAACACTAAGCGTATTTAAAATGGTTTATAAGAACACGAAGAAAAACGGAAAGCTTCTTAAGCTTATTTTCTGCCTCTAAGGAAAAGAGTTCTTGAAATTTCCGTAAGTTTGGATTTTGAATGAAGTAAGGAGAAATGTACTGCTTTCTCTGCTCACTAAAATAAGGACATTCTAAGAGATAATGATATTCATCACCCACTGTATTAAATGTACATAGGCTACAGGTGCGGTTAAGATAAGCCACGTGCCTAGACCGCCAACGTCCAGTAGCATGGCTTGAAGCAATGACCATCAGTCATTTAGAGGTTAAAGTGATTTGAAGTCAGCAACTTCACCATGGGTGAATAACATAAATATGAAAGTCAAGCAAATTTGATTTAAACTAACCTTTTAAACGAATTGACTGAGTTAAGTCTGTTTGATTTCAACTTGTGACTTTCCAGTCTTGCAAAACTGAAGCCTTTCTACATAAACTGAAGTTTTACATTTTCTTACAATTAGTTAACTTGCATACCACAACATTGTGCTCCTTTCATGTTTGACATAGGAAGTTTGAACATTACAGATCATACATTTTTTTCCTAACTCATATATGTAAAGAAAAAGAACCTGAATTGTTGAATTGTCTCCTTTTGTAATTTCAGATGACTGTGATATAAACTTTAATTACCTTCCACAATGAAGAGGACTCCAAGGGCAGGTCAGTCTAACCTCCCTGTTCCTAAAGCCTCAAAAGGCTCTCCAAACAATGCCAAGTCAACACTGAGCAAGGGCGGGCCCCATACACGCTCGGCAGAGGATGTGCGGAGAGTTCAGCTAAGTGTGGCAGAAACGCCCACAACCCCTCAGAGGAGAGCAATTTCTCCAGGAACACCACAAAGAAGAAGTCTGTTACCTTCTCCAGGTACCTTTTAACTTAAAACTTAATACAATGATCTTTATGTTCTTGGCCCTTAAAGTGTGTCTAAAATTAGGATTTTATTTTTAGAAATACCCACATTTTTCCATATATGTACTTTTTCTAGTAGAAGCAGTCAAGTTGGCTGTTGTTTGGTTTTTCTAGTTTTAGGCCATTAATGGATACAACGGTGTTGTTTCTGATATTATTTACAGTTACTGAATACATTTGCAGTTATATTTTTTTAAATTAATCTAAACCACCTACTATATCAGTTCCAGGCCAGAATGGGCCGCAGACAGGTGTACGCTACATCACAGAAGACCTGATTCGCAAGATCTGTAAAGAGGACAGTCTTGAGATGGTTACCTCTTTGAACCTTACACTTACCAAAGCAGAAGCTGGCAAGAAAATTAAGGTAATCAAATGTCAGTGTTGAAGCACATGTCACTTCCATAAGAGGCATATCCTAAAATTTTGAGTGTACCATTTTCTTTTAAATGATTTTTTAAAAATTGAATGCAGTATTACCCCATGATAGAGTGCCAGTAAAAAATACTTGGTACAATATGTAAACAGAAAGTATTGATGTAAGTCTGTATATAGAGATGTTGTTGTTGTAGCATTTTTGGGTGGATAGCTGTTTATTCCAAACGAATACATTCTTAATCAATGCCTAAAAGCAAAAAAAGAACTTACGTTCTTCTTTAAATTATCAAATATTTTTCATTTTATAGCAAATGAGCCGATAAAATACATGTAAGCCTTACAAACATGACAGTTCACAACAGAAAAATGCAAGGCATCTTGAAAATGATAACCCAGGGTGGGATTTGATGCTTTGGCTCAGTGGTTAGAGTTATGGTTTTTGATGTGGGAAGACCTGAGATCGAATCCTTCTATGGGTGGTTATTTTCAAGATGCATTTGCATCTTTCTGTTACGAACTTAAATGTTCGTAAGAACAGCAGTATATCTTTGGGTATTTGTAGGGCGTGTCCTTTTACAATTAATATTCACTGGTGAAATCACTGGGTAGTCAGTCTGAGAAGCAATATGACAGATTGTCAGTCAGTATAGATACTCAGATCTGGTAGTCAGTATAGATACTCAGATCTGGTAGTCAGTATAGATACTCAGATCTGGTAGTCAGTATAGATACTCAGATCTGGTAGTCAGTATTGATACTCAGATCTGGTAGTCAGTATTGTCAATATGACAGAGTAGACATGAGAATATGCAATGAGTACTTGAATCCAGTTGCTCAGACTTACAGTATTGAGAGTACTTGCTGATGAAATCAGAGTACTGGTAGTCATTTTTACAAACAAATGACAGTAAATCTGAGTAGTTAAATTGGATTACTGCTTCTGTTGAGACATTTTCAGTTATCAAAAATTAAAAAAAAAGTAGAAGTTATTGACTGTACAGCTGTAATGATGATGTAGCAGATTGAAATAACAGTGTACAAGGAAGACGTCATAACTTCAGCACTTTTTCTAGACAGGAAAGTGTGTAAAACAACAAAACTTACAATTTTAAGAAAAAAACTGATCTTTCCTAAGAATTGTGTTTTGATAATAAATAAAGAAAAGAAATTTTTTTCTATAGGAAAGTTAGAGATCTGAAACCTAGTTAACCCATCCGATACACTAAATTTATTTCAGCTTTAGTTCATTTGCATAAAATTCCAATTTGCTTATTTACATGTTATTAGCATATTCAGTTTGTTCAATAAACAGTTATTAGTGAGTTTGCTTGTTTCAGGCATGATTACAAATGAATTTTTAATTTTCACATGACAGCAGGTGATATAACTAATTTATTTGTAACGTGTATCACACTTGTCTTTTAATTTTGTATTCAACTTCTATGTACATGTATTTATTTATAATTATTGGCATATATATCATTAGTACTGGTTGAGCATGTGACCGATGTCTTCGGAATAGTAAACTATTATGGGTGGTTGTATAAGATGCAGAAAGCAACCCATTCTAGAGACTCTTTTGGTACTTTATATGCCCTGTGTAAAGCACTGTTACATGAAACTTTGTCTTTATGTCTAACTTCAAGAGACAGTAACATACCCAGATAACTCTCATGGACTTGTCCTTTATTCTATTTTGGATGGAACCATTTATGTTTTGTAGGGGTACACACTGAAAACAGGCATAAATAAAGCTATGCAAAATGGTCAGTTCTTAAATGTTAGTTGAATTATATATTTTTCTTCATCAGTAACAATTGTCAGGTGATATTTGTAAAAGAATGTTGGGATAAATTCAAGTTAAAAGAAAAAACAAAGAAAGCTTTTCACTAATTTCACTGTTAAACTTTATCATTTAAATTAATTGTTTTTTCTATGCATAAATAATATTAGCCTTCTTTTTCTGTTTTTTTTAGGTGACTTATCTGAAATTTAATTTTGAATTAGTACATTTTTTCCCTATGTTACTAGTTAGTATGTCTGTAGTGTGAAATAGTAAAAGAATTCAATGCAAATTTATGTAAAAGAAACTGTTCACAGGTACAGTGAAACGATACTGCAACCCCCCCTCCATCCCCCCTCCCAATGACAATGTTAACAACGTGAAAGTCCGTGTACTTAACTTGTCAAAATTGTAAATTGCTGCAGTGCACCTAGAGGTTTCATTAATCCCCTTCCGCAAAGCTGGGAGGGGATTATAGGAATGGCCTCCGTCCGTCCATCTGTCCATCCGTCCGTCCATCTGTCCGTCCGTAACACTTTCATGTCCGCTCCATAACTTTTAAACTGCTGAAAATTTTTTGAAATAACTTGGCACAAGTAATCACCATTATGAGACGATGTGCAGAGCGCAATTATTGGGTTGCTACCCCCAAGGTCAAGGTCACACTTAAAGGTCAAGTGTTAAAAGTCTACATTTCGTTTCCGCTCCATAATTTTTAAACCGCTGAAAATGTTTAGAAATAACTTGGGACAAATGATCACCATTATGAGACGATGTGCAGAGCACAATAATTGGATTGCTACCCCCAAGGTCAAGGTCACACTTAAAGGTCAAGTGTTAAAAGTCTACATTTCATCCGCTCCATAACTTTTAAACCGCTAACAAATTTTTTAAATAACTTGGCACAAGTGATCACCATTATGAGACGATATGCAAATCGCAATAATTGGGTTGCTACCCACAAGGTCAAGGTCACAGTTAAAGGTCAAATATCCACATTTCATGTCTGCTCTATAACTTACTAACTTGGCTTACGAAAAGTTTTTTAATTACTTTGCACAAATGATCACCACTGTGACACAATGTGCAGAACCCAACATCCAGGTTGCTACCCCCAAGGTCAAGGTTAAATGTTCTCCATAACCTTTTGACTTTATGGAAGATTTTAAATAACTTGGCACAAATAATTACTATCAAGAGACTATGTGCTTACAATATGCAAGGCACAACATCAAGGTCATGGTTGGTTAAAGGTCAAGAAGTACACATTCATGTCTGCTGTGGAAGGGGATTTAGCTGTCCTTCAGACTGCCTTGTTTTGTTTGAAAGAGTCAGGGCACTTGGGGAACATTGTCTTATTAAATAACATAACCTAATGAAGTTCAGTGGACAGTAAAGAAAGTAGGCAGTTTCTGTCCAAATATTGCATCAGTTTGAGACCCCAATGAATCGTTTCTTTTAAGCTTTTAGTAACAAGTCAGAAGTTGCAATTTGATCTGGGTATTTCACCCCCCAGTGTGGTCCTTATCACCCATAATTTTAATATTTTATATTAAATATGCTTGTAAGTAAGCACAAAAATTGTTGAAGCTGAATATAAATAATGATAAATACAAAGGCTATTTATAATAAGCCACATTTATGTAATATAATGAACATTACAATTGTTTTTATGCTTGTATTATAACTATTATATCTATCACATTAAAACTGCAGCTGTTGCAAAAATTAAGCCAGGAGTTTTCGTGCCATTTTTATTTTGATTGACAAAGCAAAATATTAAATACACAGGAGTGATAATATTTTCCCGTTAAGAAATTAAATTTACTTAATTGATTTGTTAGGGTGAACTGAGGCAAGTAAACAAGCCGTCGGGGTGAAGAAGAAATGTACGGCTGTATAAATAGTATTTTAGATTGCCTATTCAAACATAAAAAGCTTTAATAAAAATAAAACTTTATGAATAATGCAAGTTGTTGAATTTTCACTTGACATTAGTTTATGTGAGTAAAGATAAGGTTAGAATGTGTAAAAATGATTTTTTTTTTATTTTTTGAAAGACTGCGTAAATGAATAATAGTACTTTTAGGAATGATGGATGAGAAAATTGTCTCAGACTATATTTTTGGGTTAATCTGTCTGTTATGTTTTTTTGTTTGTTCTACATTTAGGTTTTTTACCTCTTTTGGCTTCTTTAATAAATGAGTTTGAATTTTAAGAATGATGGATGAGAAATGGTCTCAGATTATATTTTTAGGTTAATCTGTCTGTTTTGGGTTTTTGTTCTGTCACTGCAGTGGTCTAGTGGTAACTTAAGGACTTGTAATCAAGGAGTTGCAAGTTTGAACCCACTGCTACTCCACTGACCCTATTGATTGTCTCTTGTATGAGGCATCAAACCAAGGTCCCTTTGTAATGGTGCCATACACTGAGCATGTAAAAGAATCAGGAGTGACTCTTCAGTGTGATGCTTTCTGTATCTTGCACTATGCCCCACACCAAAAAATGACTAAAGTTTTCTAGGGGCATTGGTCATTATGAGAAACAGGCAGCAACAAAAACCTTGAATAGACAGAGACACTGATATAAATTGTAGTCATTGATTGTAGCTGAACTGTTCAACAAATCTAGCCCTTACTTAAGAAGATTTACAGTTTTCTTTTGTAAAAGGACTAACATTTCTAGGAGGCAATGTTATGACCAGCTATCTTGTTGAAGATCTATAAACAAAACAACATAAAACAAAACAAAATAAGCATTTCTGATTTATAGTCACTGTACTTTACCAATAGAACATGTTAGAGTTATGAGTGCAAGACTTGTTAAGGTGACTGGTACTTTTCCCTTCCAGAATGAAATTAAATTAAATGTCAATTATCTGGTTAACTGCATTGCACGAAATAATTAAAAATAAAATGCTTCTGCCTATTAACTTTGAATCCCCCACCCATTAACCCCTTCCCCATTACCACAACCACTACAGCGACAAAAAGAATAATGTGGGGCAAATGTTGAAAATTGATATGAATCCTTACGTGTAACCTAGAATTGTGAAGGTAGGGTAGCGTACTATTTTACACTGGTTGAAAATGTTATTTAACACTCTGTAATCAAAATACAGTTTTTTTATCATTGTCTGTTTCAGTACATAGAGAATCTTGATCGTTTGAAGAGGCTTCAAGTTCTCATACTCAGTAATAACGTGATCGAGAAAATAGAAAAGCTTGATAAACTCCTAAAGCTTAAGGAACTGGACCTATCGCACAACTGTATTGTGAAAATCGAGGGACTAGAAAACCTTACAAATTTACAGATATTGAACCTGTCTGGAAATTTGATTGAGCATATACCAATATGGATGGGGAAAAGATTGAAGTCACTTCGTGCATTCCATGTGGGCAGAAACCGACTGGAATCAGTAAGTTGAATGTTTAAACCAAGTCCTGCTCTTCCAGAAAATAAATTCTGGAACAGACATTTAAACTTTAAAGCAATAACTAAATTTGTAAAGAAATAATTGATTTGCAAAAATCTATCGAAAATATCTATTATATAATTAAAAACCTTTTCAAAGTAATTAGTTATAGACCTATGCATTTAAGAATTGATACGTGTTGTCAGTTAAAGAAAAGCATGAAACTTAATTAAGATGAGGTTTCTTACAAGCAGTGAGAGAGAATTTTATTAAAGAAAAAATAAGTTTATTTTAGTTTAGTTGATAATCTTATCAAGGGAGGTAACTAGAAAGTTTTTATCAATTTTAGCTAAGTGAGTTAGCCAAACTGAAGCCCCTTCCAGACTTGACACAACTAACAGTTGCCGAAAATCCATTAGCTGAGTTCAATCATTGTCGGCCATATCTGGTGTTCCACCTACGGACTTTGGAGGTGATTGATGGACAGGCTGTAACGGACAGGGAAAGACACGCTGCTAAAGATCGCTTTGAACAAGGTATGTATTCTATTGAAGTGAATGAATGAAGTATGTGTACAAATGTAAGGATGTTTTATGATACGTGTTTGGAGTGTGTTAGCAGTTATTCAAACATTTTAATCAGGACACTAAAATTTAAAAAGCATTTCTGAAACTTCGAAAAATCAGTAAAGGCTGTAAGTCTGGAATTACACCTGTATCTGTTAAGATTAGCTAGAATAATCTCATCAACATATGTTAAGCATTTGCTATAAAAAAAGTGTGTGTACAGTACAGCTGTTATAGAGTGTGTCAAGGTTACATGTATTTTTAAGTGTGACAAGGTTACAGGTATAATTAAGTGTGACAGTGTTACAGGTATCATAAAGTGTGACAAAGTTACAGGAATCATAATATGTGACAGGGTTACAGCTGCCATAAAATGTGGAAAAGTTACACCTATCATAAAATTTGACTTAAAGTGTGACAAGGTCACAGGTATCATAAAATGTGACAAGGTTACAGGTATAATAAAATGTGATAAGGTTGCAGGTATCATAAAGTGTGACAAGGTAACAGGTATCATAAAGTGTGGCAAGGTTACAGGAATCATAATATGTGACAGGGTTACAGCTACCATAGAATGTGAAAAGGTTACACCTATCATAAAATTTGACTGTAAAGTGTGACAAGGTTACAGGTATAATAAAATGTGACAAGGTTACAGGTATCATTAAATGCGACTGTAATGTGTGACAAGATTACAGGTATCATTAAAATGTGAAAAGGTTACAGGTAAAGCTTTAATGCCTGAACAAGTAACCATTTAAGGTGTAATCCTAGGGCTGATCCATTCAAGGAATGATTGTTTGGCACACTGCCCATATTTAAATAACTGAAAGACTGTTAAAATGGCAGTTAAACCCAAAACAAACCATAAGAGGACAGTGATTTAGTAAGTAGAATGCCCAACACCTTAGAAAGTCTTAGGTTTGAGTCCAACAAACAGAATGAGTGTTCATTGGTTCTGCTAACATTTTGTATAAGTACTTGTTTAAAGCTAGGAAGCAGTCATTAAGGGAGATAAGTACTGTTTCCCAATCAGTGTAAGATAGGATAGTGCAAGCTGACATACACTTCAGTTGCTTTTAATTTATATATAGATGAGTTGGAACGTCTTGAGAAACAACTGGAGGGTGAGGAAGCTAAATATCGGCGACTTGAGGAAGACCACAATCGGTCTAAACAGGAACGTAGCCACCTCAGTGCGACCGAGGAAGATCTGCGGAAAAGGGAGAAAAATTATACAGCCAGGATTGAAGAGTTGGAGAGAGAATTAGAGACTAAAAATGATTTGGTAGGTATTCCATGTACTTATTAATTATGGTAAGTATAAAAATAGTCAACTTTGATACTGACTAAGAAATCTTGGTACTAAGAAATAATTGGTGAGAGTTGTTTTTAGTCTTGGTAATAAATATTGTCATTAATTTACCAACACATTTAAAACAGAATTATCTACTAGGCCCAGGTTTTTACAAAGGGGTCAGTTTACAATATTTTCTTGTTGATATGTTGACTTAGTCAGTTTAGTAAAAATTAGGTCAAGGTTAAATGCTGTCCTTAGCCTTGAACTCTTCATAATCATGCCATTTTCTAAGACGACTGTAGACGCAGAAGATTTTGATGAACAGTAAATTACAGTAACTGTTCTTTTACCTTAAAAAGTGATTATTGTTATCAGTTATATCTCAGTTTATGATTAATTGATTCACTTAAGCCGTGATGGAATTCTTTGAAAACCTCATACTGGCATACTCTTCTTACCATTAAACAGAAGAATTGATCTCAGATCTTTGAATGCCTAAAGCCAAATTAAGGTATGTTTTTTCATTACTCAGGTTGCAAGAGCACTTGTGTAAAATTGTCTCTAAAGCAGGTTGTATGAAGAACTGAAGGAGTCATACCCTACAATTTGGAGTATTCCATTTTTTTTTTTTTTTTTTTTTTGGTAATTGTGAATGATATTAAATTAGTTATTACATTAAGTAAATCTTTCAGCCAAAAGTTCTAAGGACAACAGGTTCACTGAGTGCATTGGTACAAGTCTTAATATTTAAAGTTGTCATGATACCATTTTTAGGTGGACAGTCATCGCAAATAATCACTTACTTTGTTGCTGTGTGTCTTTAATAAAAAAAAAGCATTTTTAGCTCGACTTTTTTTGAAAAAAAAATCGAGTTATTGTCGTAGTCATGGTGTCGTTGCCATTGCCATTGCCGTTCCCGTCCGAAAACTTTAACATTGATCATAATTTTTTTATTCCTTGATGGATTATCTTCATACTTGGACACAACAACCCTTTGGACAAGACCTTCAAGATGACCAGACTAAACTTGACCTTGACTCTTAAATGACCTTCATATTCAAGGGCAAAATATTGAATTTTGCTAAAATTGGCCATAACTTTATTATTAGTAGGTGGTTTCTCTTAATTCTTGGACACAACAGCCCTTTGGAGAAGACCTTCAAGCTGACCAGACTAAACTTGACCTTGACTCATTAATGACCTTCATATTCAAGGTCAGATTATTGAATTTTGCTAAAATTGGCCATAACATTAGTATTTATGGTTGGATTTGATTTATACTTGGACAAAACAACACTTATGACAAAACCGACATGTTAAATAACTCAGATTTGACCATGACCTTAAAATTACCTTGACCGTCAAGGACAGATGATTGAATTTTGCTTAAATTGTCATAGCTTTCTCATTTATTTATAGATTTAATTCAAACTTGGACTAAACAACAGTTGTGACAAATCCGACATTATGATTATTTCAAGTTTGACCTTGACCTTTAAATGACCTTGACGGTCAAGGTCAAATCATTGAATTTTGTTAAAACTGGCCATAATTATGTAATTTATGGTTGGATTTGAATCAGACTTGACAAAACAACACTTTTTCGTTTTAGATTTCAAAAATGTCATGGCATGACCTATATTTTTGACCTACTGACTTACTTTTTGTTTTTGGAGCTATGGTAATGAAATTTTGACCTTGTATACAGTTTTTTCTTCCGATTTCAAAAACATCATAGCATAACCTATATTTTTGACCTTCTGACCTACTTTTTTGTTTTTTAGCTACAGTAATGAAATTTGGACCATGTATACAGTTTTTGACCTACTGACCTACTTTTTTGTTTTAAAGCTACGGCAATGAAATTTGGACTGTGTGTACAGCTTTTCGTTTGGATTTCAAAAATGTCATCTCATGACCTATATTTTGACCTACTGACCTCCTTTTTGTTTTTGGAGCTATGGCAATGAAATTGCATTGGTCCATTTCTGTGATATGCATCATTACATTCATAAAAATTTCTTTCATCTTTGAACCCAGGTTAGTGCTTTAGGGCCACTGGCACTCTTGTTTATTAATACTTGGACAAAACAAGGCTTATGACAAAACCTACATGTTAAATTATTCAAGTATGACCTTAACCTTTAAATGACCTTTACAGTCAAATTTCTAATTATTGCATTTTGCTAAAATAGCCAAACTTCTGGTTTTATGGACGGATTTGATCTATACAGGGACAAAACAACACTGAGAATAAAAGAAACGTGTTAAAGAATTCAAGCATTACCTTGACCTTTAAATGACCTTGACATTACTTAACTTGGCTATATCTTTGTTGTTAATGGATGTAGTGTCATCATGCTTGGACATAACTACTTTTTAGACAATACCTCCAGAGAAGGTTAAACTGAACTTGACCTAGACCTTTAGGGTCAAATTTCTGAATGTTGCTAAAATTGGCCATAACTTTGTTATGTATAATTATATTTCCAAATGATGTTTCATTTGAAATCCCTTCACCACAATGTGGTTCCTCTGATGTGTTTGCCTTTGGAAATAGAAAAAAGTCGAGCATGGCCCCTGCTTGCGGTGAACTTGTTGAACATATTTTTGTTTGTTAGATTATCAATAATTTTTCAATTTAAGAGAATGAGCCAGTAAGATTTTAGTGTATATCCCTTTAACTTGTGTCAAGGTTAAATTGCTTAAAACCATTTTTTGAAGTCTTTTGTGTAGTATTTCCCAAGGGCATGCCTCTGTTCCTAGCAAACAGAGAAAAAGTTTAAAAATCTTTAATAGCAGGCATTTCATTAATTTCCTCAATATTATCAAGATAACATTAGCTCTTAAAATAACCCTTTTATCTGTAAAGTTTTCAAATATAATAGGTTTCAAATTGTATACTGATACGCATTCAGAAGCACATATTTGTTTAATCCATGTAAACTTTATCCAGATTTGTAAATTTTCTATGTAAAGTCACTTGACTTTTGAATTTACGATAGTTCGGAAAAACAAACACTTAAAACCCTATGAATTTTGCCCCTTTAAGCTCTTAATGATTTAATATGAGATCATTTGTAATAAATTTGGGCTCGAAAACATCTGTGGAAGTCGGCATGTAGTTCCTTTAGATGTTATGTTTTAAGCACCGATAGATTATTATACACTAGCTACCCGTACAGATTTTCTCACAACTAATAAATTGGAATTATTATTGACTGAGTTACCAGATTTGGAGTAGTCTTGTGAATGGCATCTTATCTTGAGTAATTAGTGACCGCTGTTTGAACAGTAGAAAGCAAAACTTGGTGGATGTTTTATTCAATAGATTAACAAAATTTTGTGGTATTAATTGAATGTAGGATTTATAAATACGATGAAAGAATAGTTACAAGGAAGTAAGTACAATGCAATGAAAAATGTGTTTTATTGTTTGTTATGTGCTAAACAATAGGACAAGTCATTTAATGTGTACTTATACAGCTGTTCAAAAGAAAAAATAGTAAGAACTGTCATTTTTGACATTTGGTTTGAGTGACAGAATGCCAGTACCCTGATCCAGAGATCACCGGTTCGAATTGCATCAGGGATTAGAATTTCCATTTAAATCCACTGTCCAGGCATTATGGTGCAAGTCGGGTCTTGACCCGTAAATCAGTCATCATGCTGGATGAAAGTTGCAAAGACTTTTTTCCTTTCAATGTATAATGAATAACTTTCAACTAAGATCAAAGGTCACCTGTTCAAACTGCATCAGGAACTAGAGTCTCCAGATACAGTCACTTTCTGCATTCCAAACATTATGGTGCAAGTACTGGCCAGCACTTAGGAAGTACTCATCAAACTGGATTAAAGTTTGCAAAAACTTATTTCTTTATAATGTAAAAAAAAATATGAAGTATAACTTTTCCACTAAAATGCCAAAGATTTAATACCCAAACCCCATCTGCCCCTAATGCGGTCCTTCACTCCTATCATAAACCCATGAAAATGTCACTGTGACCAGTAGCTCGAGGCAGTTAATACCAGTTAACTGATTTACTTGTTAACATGCGTCTACATTGTATCAATAAGTGTGCTTGATTAGCATCTAGTCAATTGATTATTTGAACAGATGTTGAAAAATTAAAATGTCATGAAATTTACACTACTTTCGTTTTTAACTTCCACTTTACACAAAACATTTTTTTTTCAACCAACTAACGTAAGAATCATAATTCAGTTTTGTTGTCAGTGACAATAAATCTTTTTTTTCAATTTTGATAAAAGTGTAAAAGCTATCAACTAGATGGTTTTTGTTCAATGATTATCCATAAACAACCAAACCCAAATTAATGTTCATAATAGTACTTGTAATGGGGTGGGGGGGGGGGAGGGGGTTGAATCTACATCCCACAGCCAGCCCTCATACTGCTGACATTATGTTTAAGACTTGATTTTCAAACTTAGCATGGCAAAATTGAGTAAAGTATGATATATTACCTTAGATTCAAACTAAATATTCAAATGTTGTCAGTCCTGTGTCAGGATCATTTAAGTTGTTTGTTGTGTTTGCTGATCATTTGACAGGATAGCATCAAGTGCAGGCAGCAAAATACACAACCATTGAGACAAAGTTACATTGCTTCTATAATATTCTTGTTATCATATGCCGTCTATGGATAAAAGTGAAATACTGTTATGTCACTTCCTGTCTCCACTTGTGTGTGGAACATTTCATACACTGTATACATCTGCATATTAAGTGAGATTATGTTATGGACAGATACAATACTCACAAGCTTATCTAACTGCAGAATTTCACATCTTGAGAGCTGTATTTAACCCTGAACATGCTAAAATTTTGTAATGGATTTGCCCAGCTTTGAATTTGGAACAGTCCATTCAAAGTTTAAGGGATTTCAATATCAAAATACAAAAATGGAGCTACCAACAGTATAGAGCCTGGTCAGACTGCATGGATGTGCAGGCTGGCCTGGCTCTATACTGGTGGCAAAGGCTAATCACTTTCGGTTCCAGTAGGTTAAGCGTTAATGGGAGATTTCTGCCAATATTATTTGACACATGTTAATATTTATAATTATGTTGTCAATTGTTATTCTTGCAGTTGAAGAAAAAGACCACAGAGCTGAATAAGGCATGTGAGAAGCATTATCAACTAGAACAAGACCTTGCCTTCCATAAGATAGACAACAAGTTCGACAGTCTAGGCCGGGGACCAGAACAGTCATATGATGATGTAAGTCACCACTTCCTGTTTCTTTCATGCTTGTCCTAGATGGCCTGCTGGATCGCATGTCTGACTGCTAATATTGGTTCCATCCCTGGCCAGGCTTTCCTGATATGACCTTAAATGTTTGAAGAGACGTTAAACCCCAGTTGGCGTATTGAAATTTTTCTATAGCAATATTATGATCTTCGAAAATTTAGCAATGTTTTATGTAAAGGTAGTAAATTCTTCAGCTATTCAAGAATTCAGTTTGGATTAGCATTACAGAGGAAATTGTGGATGATATGTGTTCTTTTTATATTTTTGATTAAGATTTATTAACAATATAACTCATTTCAGACTGGTGATGACTCGGGTTTATTAGGAGAAAGTCCATATATTGGAAGAGCTAGGTACAAGGCTAACAGGCTTGCTGGAGAGGCTGATATTGCAGGTGCTACGCCCAGTCAGGTTCACATCCACGCTATTCCAGGTCCACTCCGTGCAGACGTCAAAATGGAGCTCAACCACAAACTTGACCATGAGATTGCAGTGAAACAGGATAGAGTCAGCAAAGGTAGGTAACTCTTGAAAAAAATCATGGTAAAAGTCTTTGGAACTGTTATTTATCTGAAGCACCATAACATTTTGTCAAATTGACTTTTATAACTAGTTTACCAAAGGTTTTATTTATCCTCCAAAAACTGTTGTCACTCATGTTTAACGCATGGTGCAGTGGAGTGTGCTTTTGGATGGTTTCATGTAATTGTGGTACTCGTGCACTTTTGCGCAATTAACATAATTTGTACTGCGTTAAATGTCATAACTTTTCATGTCATTTTAATATAATACATGCTATGTCTCATATGTAAAGAGTCTTTTACATATACATTTATACATGTAGCATAAAAAAGTGTGTATTATTTTTGTAGTTTCATGTTTGTTTTTTTTCTGTTAAGAAATCTTAGGAGTTTTTTTGAGCTATGGTTGAAGATAATTGTATTTCAGTACAATTTACAGTTAAAGAGAAAATTACTTATGTAATGTTATAGTATTTTGGTGAAAACCATTTGATAAAAATTACAGTTTTATTTGGTGTAATCAAGTATTTTAAGTTTCTACTTCATCGCAAATCATCAGACAAACTTCAGATTTCCATTTTGTCCATTTTGAAATTTTGTGCGTGGGTTGAAAAATACGTTGGTGAAGGTGAGTTAATTTACATATATGTAAAGGGTTTGGTGGAAAACTGTTGTAACAGAGCATCTTTGATGAACGTGTTACTGCAGCTTTACATTCATTCCTTACTTTGTGGATACAGTTTAACATAATGATGAACATTTCAGCAGACTCAGGGGTTAAAGAAGGTAATGGTTCACCAAGGCTAACAAAACAGTAGATTTCAGTTTGTAATGTAACCAGTCAAATGTTATATTCTTCTTCTATATTATTAGAAGTTGCTAGGAAATTTATTCAGGCTGAAACATTTTCATTGAGGCTTAAATAAAATAGTAACTAAGTATGCAGTTGAGGACTAGTCTGACACAAAAATCTTCTGATTGGTCAGTTTTTAAATGAAGAATTCATTATCAGCCAATAAGAATTCAGAAAGTTTTTCATTTCAAAGTTTGGGTTTGTGAAGGAAATTTGATCAAAATAAAGGCTCAAAGAAATGTGTTTTGTGTCTAGCAACAAACTTGAAATTTTTAAGTATTCAATCATGTTTTTTCACAGACCCATCAGATATGATAAAATGTCTTACACTTTGTGTAATACTGTTTGACTGGTTGCATTTTGTTATTGTGTTGTTGTTGTTGCTACTTTTTTGTTAACAAACAGATTCAGTGCTTTCTTTCACAAATCTCTATAAATTTAGATAGTGTTAAAACAAAACTATGTTTCATACCATCTTTAATAACTAACACTTCGAAGGAACTCTGTTTTGATAAAGAAATGGTTTTGAAGATTCTTCATTCAGAAGCCTAAAAGACTAGGAAAATTTAACACTAGCTTTATTTGTTCTTGCCATGTAAAATTAAGTTTGTTTTTCTGATACTAACTCCAAAGCTTTTAGTGTAATTATTTAAAAAATCTGACATAGTGACATTTGTTCAGAGATTAGTATTTTGGTATTTTGATCACAATGTGTGACATTGTATATTGATGAACATTTCATACTCTGTTGTGCTTCTGAAAGAAGCAGAAGTTACACCAAGTTCAGGTCCTTGTGTTATTTATGTTGTATGAGAATCAATACATATGTCTTGTGCTTTGTGTAGTAGTAACAGATGAGGTCACGTTGGACTAAATGTTTCAGATAATAGGTTAGAGCAAACTGTTGTCAACCTTCTTAACTTTTACTGCATTAATCAAATTTCATTAATAAATAACTATGCTATACTCATCTACTGAAAGAAAACTGATGAAGTTTGTGTGTGCCAGGCTTTTTTTTGCAGAATTGTTTAAATTTATATGGAGAATGGGGTTTTAAGATGAAAGTGTAAATAAACTATACTATAGGTTCTTTAGTTCTGTTTTTTTGAACAACTTAAAATAAAAAAGTGTGTTCTAGTTTTGAAAATAATTTTATTTTATAATACTCAAACATTTAGGCAAATCCTTATATCTGTTTTGTTGTATAAATAAAAGGGACATTTATTGGAGGTTGTGGGTTGGGACATTAGTAGCTTTTCATTTAGAGTGCGAGTTTTGTACTAGAACTTCCCAGCATATAAGTACTGTTGACGTGATTTAAACAGAACAACTCTGAAACCCTAGAAATAATTGTTTTTGACTCTTGACACTTCAGTCTCTAGAAAGCCTGGAACATAAAACACTAATTTGTTCTTGTCTGCTAATTTGTTTCCTTGTTTCAGCTATTAAAAACTTAGACAGTAGATTTTAGGGGATGGACTTTTTGTAATTAACAAACTGAGGTTTCAGTGCAAAACTTTTGTTTATCCTTATTTTATAAAATTGTGTTCATACAATAGCTCTGTACTGACCTCACAAAGCTGTTTTTGTTGTATCCATGTCACTGTACCTTTTTTGAAACACTGCCCCTATATAATAGTCTTCCTGCAAAGCTTTGATTTCTTCAAATAATATCTGAAATAAGCAAATGATTAAATTCTCCTTACATTATAGTTAAGATTTTCCAGTTTTTCCAACCTTTATCTTACTCATTAATGTTTTTGAGAACAACATACCACAAAGAGCATTGTTTAGAGCATTCTTCTTCAGTTCAAAAGGTTGAAGGTTAAAAACTGAATCCTAGTTAGAGCTTGGGATATTGGTCTCTTTGGCAAGGATACCTAAGCCACATCTGCCCCAGTTCTCCAAGCTGAATCCTAGCTAGACCTTGGGATGTTGGTCTCTTTGGCAAGGATACCTAAGTCACACATGCCCCAATTCTCCAAGCAGAATCCTAGCTAGGCCTTGGGATATTGGTCTCTTTGGCAAGGATACCTAAGCCACATCTGCCCCAGTTCTCCAAGCTGAATCCTAGCTAGACCTTGGGATGTTGGTCTCTTTGTCAAGGATACCTAAGTCACACATGCCCCAGTTCTCCAAGTTGAATCCTAGCTAGACCTTGGGATGTTGGTCTCTTTGGCAAGGATACCTAAGTCACACATCCCCCAATTCTCCAAGCTGAATCCTAACTAGACCTTGGGATGTTGGTCTCTTTGGAAGGATACCTAAGTCACACACACCCCAGTTCTCCAAGCTGAATCCTAGCTAGACCTTGGGATGTTGGTCTCTTTGGCAAGGATACCTAAATCACACATGCCCCAGTTCTCCAAGCTGAATCCTAGCTAGACCTTGGGATGTTGGTCTCTTTGGCAAGGATACTTAAGTCACACATGCCCCAGTTCTCCAAGCAGAATCCTAGCTAGACCTTGGCATGTTGGTCTCTTTGGCAAGGATACCTAAGTCACAGTTCTCCAAGCTGCAAATGGGAACCAGTAATCATTGTTGTTGGCTTTTTCCATCAAATGATTGGTTCTGTATTGGGTGATGCCTGGAGAGGGATTTGAATAAGCCAGGATAACTTTTTTGCAACTAGGCTGAAGATATTAGTGTGAATTTAAAAGATAAAATTAGGGGCATTGTTTGAAAAAGAAAGTTGCATTGATTTTTGATAGCTTCTTATTACACAGTAGGTCATAGAAATTTATATTTATTTGATGTTTATTTGTTATCAGCTTGGCCGTTGCAGGTTTGAATCCTGTGAAGGAAAAGTTGACCAGAACTGCCTCAGGTCTACTTTTTAGCGTGAATACTGATTAGAACTCCAGGAGGCTGTCATTATTAGTAGGGAAATAATTTAAAAGATAGTATCTGAAATTAGATAAAAGAAATATGTGAAACTAAAAGATTTCAAGGACTTGAGTACTTTGGTGGAAATTAAGTCATATTTAAATTTTTAAACTGTTTAACTCACTTATAATCAGTTATTGAACTCTTTGTGCAGTATTTATAGTGTTAGTGTGCTAAGAGATTTAACCCTTTCCATTACCTGGTGTTATTTTGCATGAATTTTGTTCAGAGAATACAATGTATTGCAGTAATTCATTACCTCCCCTGGTTGCTTTAAATCCACTTGCCTGTTTTCAAATATATCTCTTTGTCTAAGGTGAGACACCTGTATTCATTCTCAAGATTCAACTGCAAGGGGGACAACTCTGAATAACAGAATATAAATTATTCTATTTTTGGTTTCACTCCAGAGTTACCTGCTTGTGAATTTTAAATGTGATAAATATTTTACAGATGTTAATTATTGTTTTATTTCCTCACCTGAATATCTGTCATCTGGTTACTTCTTGTTCATTTCAGTTTTCTGTATTCAGTTTGTTTGAATGATTATTTGTTTTACACTCTATACCTCTGGTTCATTGACATGTAATATTTGATATAAAAAAAAGAAATGAAGAGATTTTGTGATGGTACAATATTTAAATATTTTTGTAATTTTTATGTAATCTTTCTTGCTTGATAAATCTCGAGATTTTTTATTTGACAAAATGTGAAGGTAAACATGAAGAAGAAAAGAAAAGAGAAAAAAAAAACACAAAAAAAAGAAAACAGGGGAAGAGTGCCACACTGTATGGCTTCAATACTGTATAGGTATATGAAGAATAGTAAATTTAGTCCAATACCAGGTGAAAGGATAGAAAGATAGAAAACTGTAATAGAGAAGTAGAATGAAGGAAAGACAGAAGGATAAATAATAGTAAAGGGGCATACTGGTTAGATGAATAAGGTCAAAAGTCAAAATTGATGTTTATTTTACAGCTGAGGATAGGTTGAAACGACTGACAGAGGAGTTGGCGGTCACAGAGAATAAACTGAAAAATGCGACAAAAGATTTGAAGAATATCGGGGACTCGGCAATGACCGATAAGGAGGAACAGAAACAACAAGTGCGGCAGAAGATGGCAAGAAAAATGAGAACTGTATGTTAAATGAGTCTTAATTTACATTATGTTACATATATATTAATGTATGTGGTTATACTGGGTCATAAGACATTCTCTTTCAATTTGATGGCTTATCTTATATGGAAATATCTCATTGTCACTATTCAATCATCAAAACCATTCTAGTCTAGATACAATTAAAAATATTATAGAAATACAGTTTAAATATTTATGATCTCCATCAAAAATTGATGAAAAAAGTCAGGCAAAATAAACTTTTTAGACATACAGTAAACACATTAACCATTTTAAATGGTTCATGTTACTGGGACATTATATACAAGACACATTAAAATCCCTTATTAAAGTGGTGTGGTACAGTGTTGTGGTACATTTTTTAATTATAATTGCCAATTTGTATTCATCAATAGGTAAATGAAATGAAGGATAGTGCCACCCAGATTGAGGAGGAGCTAGAGAAGACAAAATCATCCATGCATAAATACAAAATGGAGGTGGCTCGAATGAAAGACCAGATTGCCCGTATGGACAGCAAAGATCCTAACTATGTAAGTGTGCAAAGATCCTAACTATGTAAGTGTGCAAAGATCCTAACTATGTAAGTGTGCAAAGATCCTAACTATGTAAGTTTTCAAAGATCCTAACTATGTAAGTATGCAAAGATCCTAACTATGTAAGTGTGCAAAGATCCTAACTATGTACATGTGCAAACATCCTAACTATGTAAGTGTGCAAAGATCGTAACTATGTAAGTGTGCAAAGATCCTAACTATGTAAGTATGAGGTTATGGTTGTTCAGTAGGTAGGGTTTTCCAATCTGGGGTAATGTTCTTTGTGAAAATGTTGCAAAGATTGCCTGAATGGACGTGGATCTAAACTCTGGTTGTTCGTAGACAATAAAAGTTAAAGGGTTACTGTTATGGCATTGCTAGCAGTTTCATAGATTGTTTCATAAAATTGGATTGTTTCATAGGTTTGGACTATTTTATAGATAATTATGACTTGTTTCATACATATGACTTGTTTCATAGATATGACTTGTTTCACATATATGGACTGTTTCATAGATATGATATGTTTCATAGATACAGACTGTTTCATTGATAAGGAATATTATCCCCACCTAAATGCCCTTGAGGGCATTGTATTTTGGCTAATTTTGATTTCAAAATTCATCAAGTACTCATAAAGACACTGTCTCCAAGGTACATTACAACAGTCCCTAAACATTCCTCAGCTGATCGTAGTATTTTTCCATATTCATTTTTAGGGGAGGGGGATGAAGGGATTTCAGTAGTGAAATTTTTAGAGGGGAAGCATTTTAAAAGGGGTTCACAGTATGCTAAAAAAATCAGAGATGTATAACTGTAATATTAAAGCTGCACATTTCAGAGATTAATGTTATATTTACACTTATGTATATATATTTATGTATTTAATATCAATTCATGAAATATTTTATAATATTGAATATTTTTTAGTGATGATTTTGTGCTGAATATTTCAGACATGTATTGTGCTGAATATTTCAGAGACATATTTGTGCTGAATATTTCAGACATGTATTGTGCTGAATATTTCAGACATGTATTGTGCTGAATATTTCAGAGACATATTTGTGCTGAATATTTCAGAGACATATTTATGCTGAATATTTCAGAGAGATATATGTGCTGAATATTTCAGAGACATATTTATGCTGAATATTTCAGAGACATATTTATGCTGAATATTTCAGAGACATATTTGTGCTGAATATTTCAGAGACGTATTTGTGCTGAATATTTCAGAGACATATTTTTTGCTGAATATTTCAGAGACATATTTATGCTGAATATTTCAGAGATGAAATTGTGCTGAATATTTCAGAGACATATTTATGCTGAATATTTCAAAAATGTATTTATGCTGAATTTCAGAGACATATTTAGGTTGAATATTTCAGAGATGTATTTATGCTGAATATTTCAGAGACATATTTGTATTGAATATTTCAGAGACATATTTGTGCTGAATATTTCAGAGACATATTTGTGCTGAATATTTCAGAGACATATTTGTGCTGAATATTTAAGAGACATATTTGTGCTGAATTTCAATGATGTATTTGTGCTGAATATTTCAAAGACGTATTTGTGCTGAATATTTCAGAGACGTATTTATGCTGATATGGTGGATAAAGAACAGCAAATTAACGAGAGTAACCAGATGTACGGACAGTTACAAGGACAGCTGGAACTTATGTTAGACACCATTGCCAGGGAGACCAATGACATCAAGAAACTAGAACAACAGCTGAATGAAGGTTTGAAATCACTGAGCATTCATTATGTCTGTTGAAAAAGTTCAAACTGCTCTCTGAAATTACCTGTAGCCTGAATAAAAAAAATGTTAAAAATGTTGAATTGTATTTAAGCCTAGTTTAACTGAGCTAGCTGCACAAGTTGGTGACATGGTAGAGTGCCTGCTTTGTGACTGAAGGTGCCTGAGTTCAAATCCAGCAATTGGATTTTTCTGAGTTACATTTGGCACCCAACATGAATAACTCATAAGTGTAGATGTTGAGGACACCCTTTCTCACACAGTCTCACACACTTTCAGTATTTCAAGAATTCAAGAATTTTTCCAAAAATAAATGAATATTCCAAATGATTGAGTACTCCTGTAACTCAAGAGGCTACGGTTCTTGCGTTTGTTTGCATTATAATGTTTTTGGAGACTGTGTAGCTCTGACTGTGAACAAATTCAAATTACACAAAAGAAATAGGACACTATGATGATAAGCAGAACAGTTGTGACAATTCATCTTCTTTCATTGGTTACACCAGTTTATCACTGACTGTAATGTAAAATATAATGTCAGTAGATGACCCTGGTGTGAATACAATAAAACATGGGTATAAAGATATTTAAAAAATGAATCTGCTTTCAGATACATTGGAAAGCAACGAGTCACTGCGGGAGGAGTTAGATGAGATTGTGGGTGGTTTACAGACGTACCTGGCCCAGGTTCAGACCAAGGCGGCCAAGAAGGAGAAAGAGTTTGACCAGCTTCTCCGAGAAAAGGAAGACATCGCTGACAGGTGTAGGAAACTTGAAAATGAACTTAGTGTAGTGGACCAAGAGGCTAACAGCCTTAGAGATTTAGAAAGAGTGAGTGTTTTTTTTTGTTAAAACCTATCTTTGAAAAGTGTGAGTTCTTGTACGAGGTTGTTGAAAGAGAAGTTACGAGGTGTGGCTTTTGACTATTAAAGGCAAGATTCAAACAAGTTGAGCTCTTGTTTATGATGTGTCATTGAACTTTTCAGCTAAAATTTGGAAATAATTACAAAAGATTTGAAAAAAGTTACAAAGCTTTAAAGAATTGAAAAGATTAGTTTTTGTTCCTGAATCTTTTAGAGCTATATATGGAAAGATAAGTTTCTTTAAATTTCTTTTTTTTTCAAATAATTAGAGAAGTATTTGTTAGATTGATTCTTTTAACTATCTGATTTGTTAAATGAGATATGGAAAGATTAAGTTATGATCTATGTTATGGAAAGGTTAAGTTATGATCTATGTTATGGAAAGGTTAAGTTAAGATCTAAGATATGGAAATATTAAATTATGATCTATGTTATGGAAAGGTTAAGTTATGATCTATGTTATGGAAAGGTTAAGTTATGATCTATGTTATGGAAAGGTTACGTTATGATCTATGTTATGGAAAGGTTAAGTTATGATCTACGTTATGGAAAGGTTTAAGTTATGATCTATGATATTTAGACATTACCTGTTTCTCAGTCAGTTTTGGTGAGAAAAAAATAAGTTTTCAAGAAATATAGTGATTCTGTGGCTTTCAAGAGGTCTATTTTCTTCATTCATTTGCAAGAGGTTGAAAGACAATTCACTCTTGGTACTTCATTTATTTCAATTTAACAGAGATACATGGAAATGGAGCAGTCATTCCGACAGCAAGAAGACAGGAATCGCGAGTTAGAAGACCAGATCCACCGAACACAAAGGCAGGATTTAGACACCCAGGATAAACTAGAAAACCGAGCTCTAGAGAATGCATCACTGAAGAAGGCACTGAAGGACCTAGAACAGAAAGCCAAGGTAATTGGTCGATTTTGATTCTCAAGCAGTGTGTGATTAAGATGGTGGATTGCAGTGACTTTTTTTTTTTTTATTAAAAATTTTAAATGATTTTTCTTTGCAAGAGCAAAAATTGTATTAAAAATGAATAGATGACTTTTAAAACTAATTAATTGAAAAAAGTAAATATTATTACAGTTACACGGTTGTACTTTGTAAAATATTTTAACAGTTATTGAACAGAACTGATAAACAAGTGGAGTAATCTAGTTGTTCAGTCAAGGGAGTAAATTTGAGAAAACATGCTCAGTTTGTATTTCTCTGTGACTGATTACACATAAAGAAAAAATAGAATACATAGAGAAAAATGCAAATTAAGTTCAAGGAAAGGGATCAATTTATGAAATAATGAAATAGGTTTCAGATACAATTGATTTTCTAGGAATATTTTGCTCTTGTAAAAGTCTTGGTTATTGCAGGGTGCAATTTCTGTTTGATTAATAAGAGTAAATAGTTACTATTTTGATTTAAGGGCCTTGATAAGTCACTTTTTTGGGGGCAGGTGTTTTTTTAGTTTAGTTTATATTTCTTCATGGTGAATTAATTTAAGCCTTAGAAAATGACTTTTTAATTGGTTGTATACGGGTAAAACTCAAACTAGTTTTGAGTGTATAGTTTCTTTGTTTCAGTGAAAATTTTGTTTGTTTGTAATGTTTAACTTAGTTTTATTAAGATGTTTCATACTTTGTGTTTTGTGTAAGTCTTGTGTGTTTGTTTTATGTTATATGTTTGTTATGTGCATGTTTTTGTGTGTTCATGTTCTTTGTTTGTGTTTGTATATGTAGGATCCTGATTTCATCCAAAAACATTGGAGTCAGAGCTCAGATCAGAGCTTTACTCAGAAACAGTCAAGTCAGAGCTCAAGTCAAAGCTCAGATCCATCAAGTGTTTATACTCTTTCGAAGGTACTTGCACACATAAAGTGTAGTAGTAAAAGGTTTAATACCTGACACTTTGTTTTAAAACTGGTATCTATTCTAAAATATTGAAAGTAAAAACTCCAGTCCATTTCAAGAAAATTGGCTTAAATGAAATCTGTTATGTTTGTTCAAACACAGCTTTGAGTATTACATATTTAAGTTTTAAAGTATTTTATATTTAAGTTTTGAAACTTTTTTTAATGAAGTATTTGGATATTAAAGTTTTAACTTTATTTAGATAAGAAATTAATAAATCAAGTTTTTAAAATTGTTAACTATGGAATTTAGGGGTGGGGCTTCATTTGTAAGTCATTCTAGAAGAGAGGTTTGGGTGGGGAGTGAGGGGGGTTGTTGATGATCTTACTATTCTTATGCCAAAAGTGTATAAAATTATCCCCAAAAAAGTAGAACAATTGCTTGACTAGAACTTTACATGTGATTTTAAAGGATGGAGAACTAATAGCAAAGAATGTTACTCAAAATCTCCATTCAACCCCGGTAACGTCCCCAAATGGCGATATTATACAGAAGAAGACTATAAGTATATCGGAAACAATTCCGGGAATTATCCCCCATGATAAAGTGGCAGAAATGTTTCCGCATTTAAAGACTGAGCAGGCAGCTAGGAAGAGGCTCGAGGTATTAACTCCATTTATTGTCGGTAGCCTCCAGCATTCTAGAAACAAATGAATTTACAGGTCGAAAATTTTTTTCCCATAAAATTTGGTTTATGCGTGATATCTTAGAAATATATAGGCTCTTTTGCCCAGTTGCGTAGATTTAAATGGATCATTATTTAGATGTTAATTTGACTCGTTAAATATTTGATACAAGGGTGTGAACTCTTATCTAAAAGGTCAGGAGTTGGAAGTCCAATAACTTCTAGACTTTGAAAATTATTAGTCAGAAGAACTGTTGTAGAAATTTTAACAGTGATAAGTTTTGTACTGTTTTTTGTTTTGTTCATTGGAAAGTGACTATTTCATAACAAATGTATCTATAAATGAAATTAACGATATTTTAAGAGTAAAGAAAACAATAGCGTTATAAGGAATCATTTGTTTCTAGAACTGTAGAGGAAAAATATGCAAGTTTTCTCTCCCACCATATTTAAGTTAAAGCCTGAAAATTTAACTAATCTGATGTAATTTTGGAATACTGATACTTTATGAATACATAATTATAGAAATGTTGGAATACTAATATTTTATGAAAACATATAGTAATGTTGGAATACTGATATTTTATGAATACATACAGCAATGTTTAAAATACTGATATATCATAAATGCATATTTTTATGTTCAGAACACTGATTTATTATGAATACATATAGCAGTGTCTGGAACACTGATATTTTTTGAATACATACAGCAACATCTGGAAAACTGATACATTACAAATACGAAATACTTGATATGATTAGCTGTTTTTCAAGTGAAAACAAATTTGGTGGGAGAAACTTTGCATTAGCAATAAATGGAGAATGAAATAAAGATACAGCTCTGCTGTTAACTCAGATTAACATTAAAACCAATTCTATTTTACAGAATTTCTCATTCACCGCTATATTTTTTGTAACTGCTGTATTTAATTTTTCTAAAGGCTTAAGTGTAGAAAAGCATATGTTAGACAGTATTAACACATGAAATTTGATAAAAAATATTCTTAGAATTAAACTTAGAGCATAAACAAATTATAACAGCTTTATCAAACAGCCATCTATAATTTTAATAATAAATTAACAAATGCTCATCTATAAAGACTAACTTTATATTTCTAATGATAATTATAACTGGTTGAAATTACATTTTGTCCAATCGTATTATAGTATTTTTTTCAGATTTCAGGACAGTTTATTTATGAGTACCCAAGTGTCAGTCTGTCAACTCAGTTAATATCAGTTGTCTTTAGTCTGTACACAAAATATATTTTCAACCACTACGCCAGTTAGTGTTTGTTAGTATGCATTAATAAAGTTGGACTGGTTGCGCTGTAGGGTGGTGCTTAACCAGTTCAATTTTATTAATGCACTATTGATAAACCCTAACCTACTGTTATACATGATACAGTCTATATACCTGTTTAATAGAAATAACGTAAAATTCTGATCTGTTACATACAGGAATTCTTTTGGAAAAAGGTTCTGTGGGTGATGGTGTAAGGAGTATCTGACTTTAATGTCTGTCTGTCAATTTGTCTGTCTGTTCATCTGTCTGTCTTTGTTTCTAATTTGTTATAATACTAAATGACGATGCTCCAGTAGATAGGGAAACTTTATTTACTGTGAAATCATTTTTGTTCGCGTAGGACGAATTTTCGCGTATTTCGCGCTAGGAACAATGCGGAATTTAAGACCGTGCTTTTATTAAACTAATAAAACATTTACGTTATATTTTTAGCGTTATTGATTAGGGACCGGTTACAAAAAGACCTGTCGGTATTGATCTTTTAATCTGTGCACACTTAACCTGTGTCAATTAACGTCAATTAACAGTTGGACCTGTCAGTTCGTATATTCGAAAGCTGACCACGGTAATTGACATGTATACGTGCGTAGGTGGTGAGCCAGCGTCATGCAGCTGTCTTCTGCTTTTTATGCTGATAAAAATAATTGAATCTGAAATTGAAAATGCGCGAATTTAGGACCGCACGAACATACTTTTTTTGCCGTTTGCATGAAATTTCATCCCAGCGAATTTAAATGATTTCACAGTAAGAGTTGTAATTGTAAATATTTCACCAGTGATTATTTTACAGGAACAAGTGGTAACTAATTTCTGTGCTCTGTTAGTTGTGATACAAAATGAATTTCTTCTACTTGTATTCTTTGTTCGATTTTGAACAAACACTCTTAAGAATTGAGTTTAAAGTTTGCCATTTTAAGTTGTACTTTTTTAGTAGTTAAATAAAGATATAATGCTAAGTAATTTATTTATTGAGTATAAATGAGTATTAAATATATAATTGTTAATTGAGTACAGTTGAGTATTCAATATGAATAAGTTTTAAGTATAATTGAATATTAAGTATAATGCTGTCATACTGATCCCAGGTTTGCTTTGAAACTTTCAAAAGGTTAAATATCTGAGTTTTGATAAGTGAAAACAAACATATCATTCATAGCGATGCTGAATGAGTTTTCGCTATTGGCATATTTAAAGTTGACAAGAAAATACCTAGATATCATAGAATTAATAGGTAAATTTTGTAAAATGTTTTCAAGTAAAGTGACTTGTTTATGACATGTCATTTGTAATTATCTTACATTGTATTGACAATTCTGTCTTCACTGAAATTACTTGTCTTGAATTGTTATTTTGTTTTGAGCTCATCTGCAATTTGTCAGTAAATAGGGGGAATGAATATATGTGTTTGTTTCTTTGCCTAAAGCAGTTGATCAGGTGATATTAAAATGTTAAAAACAATATTTCAGCAAGAGAAACAAATGTTAGAGAAACAGCTTCAGACAGAGAAAGCAAAGGCTGTAGAAGGGGAGCGTAAGTCCAAGGATGCGCAGAAAAAAGATGATGAAGTCCGTAAACTGTTGTCACAGCTAGAGACAGCAAAGGTATGGCATTTTTTGATTGGCCTGTTAATTGTTTGTCTCATTTATAGAGCTGACTTCTGTCTAGGGTTAGAATCCACATCAACTGGATTTCAAGTTCTATATTTTTCCTTGGCAATGCAGTACCACTTACTGCTTTCAAGATATTTCAGATGGATAATAAGATAGAATATGGAGGTTGCTGTCAAATTTCTTGAAATCTGCAAGTTTGTAGAATTAGAGAAAATAAAACTGCAGATATCTGATGTATTTGTCAAGTAATGAGTCCACAAGGTGGAAATTATTCTTGTCAAGTTGTGACTTATTTAAAATCAAAGAAACTGCAAAAAATATATGTGGCATAGACAACAGAAAAGTCTTTGAAATATCTGCCTATAATTGCTGATTTTCCTTTAATACAGGCTCAGAATGTTGCACTGAAAGACAGAATAGAACAGGACACACAGACATACCAGGCAAAAATACAAGAGAGTACGTCAAATGCAGAATTGCGTCGTAGGCTGAAAGATCTGGCTCAAAATGTGAAACAGAACAAGGTGTGTATTTCAAATTCTTATACATTCTATGTAAGAGTGTTATATTCTTGTAGAGCACAAACGGTTAAAACTCAAGGGGAAGTTGTACAAGTAATTTCAGGTAATATTTCAAACTGACGGAAAAAAGAAATATAAATAAAAGAGGGCATGAGAAAGCGCCTCCAATTCAGAAGAGCTGTTTTCAAGACAAATTAGTCAAAATGAGATTGAACACATTGCCATAAAAAAAGATAACTGTGTACGGAGAAAATGTACCTAATACTCGCCAATAATTTTGCTACAGAAGAAATATATGATAGAACAAGAAATACAATCCCATGAAAAATTGAGGATGTCTGTCACAGATTTCAAAAATTTCATTTTGACTCTACTTGAATTTATGCTAGAAAAGGGTTGGCAGTGTGGCAATAAGAAATATCTTACACATAACATGTATATAGTAGGCATGTTGTGGTTAATTAAAACTTTACTTACAGCACTCAAGTTGAGCTGTAAAAAAAATGCCCTGACGTTACAAATAAAATAGCAAACGTTTTTTTTTTTTATATAATTTTAGTTGCAATTTTTCAATGTCTATAAAAGTACTTTATTCTTTGTAATAATGATATGACTAATTTCACTGATGAAATAATATTTTCATCAGGTGTCCATTGAACCAGAGGGAGACAGAGATTTTGTTGGGAAAACTTTCAGAGATCTTCAGGGTTTCGTCCAAGATAGAGTGAACAAAAGCACACAGGATCTTGACCAGACTAGAACCAGACTGGATAAATCAGATCATGAGAACCAGTCATTGCGGGAACAAATGAAACGACTCCAGGACAAACTTAATAAACGGGATGAGAAAGTGAAAAATGAGAAAAATAAGGTAATATCTCAAGATAATGAAAATTTCAGAGTTTTTTATTTGTATGTTTGATTTTGTTTGTTTAACAAACAAAATGAAAAAGTACAAAGCAATAAGGATAAAGTAACTTCAACTTGGAAAAGCATATATTTTCATTTTATGACTACCTGTATTAGAATAAACATAAATTTCCAGGTTTGCAGTTATAATAATATAACAAAACCCCTTTGCAAAAAAAAAAAGTAATTAAAGAATCATCGAGTTGATGATTAAGACAGATTTCACTTTGTTTTACAGTATTGAGCAAATAACTACCATTTTTTGTTTCAACAAGACTGTGTGGCATATAAACAAAGGTAGAGCAACCGTTGCTTAGGAACAAAGATAAAGATCTGCTGATAAGACACAATCAGTCAGAAATCTAACTGTATTTTACTGAAAATAGACTGATTCTTTCAGTTTGCCGATTTTTGTCATTTGGAAGTAATCAAAATGATCACAATTGTGGAGGTTTACTTCCTGTATTAAATTGTCTTGGAAAATCCTGATACCAAACAAGAAATTATGGAGAAAAAATAAGGTAACGAAAGCTTAAAAACCACTAAATGTTTTCATCTTTTGCAGTTTAAGGAAGAGAAGAAAGCAGATATTGAGGAGATTAAAAGATTGAATGATGAATTGAACAGACTCAGGAATGCACTGAAAGAGGCAAAGAATCGGTCAAAACAGGTGAAGTAGTTCTTAAATTTCAACACTATACACTTATCAAGTGTTGACAGTTTTTCCAGTATTTGAAGAAATTCTAGTTGTGTTGCAATAGTTATATAGAATTGAGTTTACTTTCTAAATAAATAATTGAGTTTACTGCTTACACTGTTCATAAATAATTGAGTATACTGAATAGATAGATGGGTTTACTGCCTAAATGAATAGATAGATGGGTTTACTGCTTAAATAACTAATTTTTGCTTCATTTTCTGTTAGATTTTTTTAATTGCTAAAGATTTTACAAAATTGTTATATTCATTTTTTCCCCCTTAATGTGAATTCAGAATCAGGAAAAGAAATCACAGTTTGAAAAAAAACTTTTTAACTGTATAATTGCAGGGTAAAGGGTCAACAAAGATCGTACATGATGCTGAAACAGAGTCGGTTATCAGTCGCAGTTCACTAAATTCAGAGGAGAAGCACCTGTTTGATGAGCTTCAGAATGAACTAATGTCGCTGAAAAGAATTATGAGGAGTAAAGAAGATGATGCGAACAAAAAGGTAAGTTCCACGTTTGTGTTATCGACATGGTTTGTACAGAACAAACCAAATTCAGCTAAGACATGTTTCAAATACTCGTCTTGTTTAGGAGAAGGCTTTTTTTAAGATGTTGCATCTTTTAGCCCGATCTGTATGTCAGTTTGTGAATTATATGTGTACGTTATGATAGAAATAAAATGTTTAAACTAAATACTTGTCTGAGCCTTATTTTCATGGCCTTCTCTGCATTGAAAAATCTTTATTTTGTGAATACTTTTTTCAGGCCTTAATTTAGGATCTTACTTTTCAATCAAAATGAAATATGCTTCAATGAAAAAACATCTTTTTGCAGTGTTATAGGTCAGTTGACATGGTTTTGCTGTGTCTTCAAAATTGTTTCCTGTGTGAATCTCAGTAGAACAGTGTAGTAGAAATAAGCCTGTTTAAAGCCATATTTAAGATTTGTTTGAATGTCAAAGTCATTTGTTCTTAAAACCCAGATTAAAGATCTAAGAAAGATAGGGGTAAGTTTGTGAAACACAGGTGTTAGTTCAGGGTCTCATTCTTTTCTTTGAATGCACATATTTTGTTACGAGTTTTGAATGGACATTTGTATGGTGAAGTGTAGTATTTTTAGGGATGGTGTATATTGCTGCATTGTTTTTTAAATTTATAGGAAGATTCTGTGGTAAAAAATGGAGATTTTGCTCTATGTGTTAATTTAAAAATGTACTTTCACCTGTCACAATAGATCTTGTTTTTTATGGTATTTGGTACACAAGCACATTTTTTCAGTGTTACGTTTTGTTGTACACATCGACAGCTAACAAAAAAAAGAAGAAACAATGTGTTACACTTGATACTAATCTTTTGGAAATTTTATGTTGTCATGGTAATGCACAGTGTTGTATTGATCTTACAGGAAGAAATATAAGTTTTTGTTACTCATTTAGATAATTATGTCAAATTAAAAAGGAATGAGTCAGACACTGAATATGCTGCAAACTCAAGTCTGCGTCAATGTTTGTTGGGTTTTGAGCTCACTTGAGCCAGAAGTTCAGTCCATCTTCTGGTATCTGTCACTTTCTTTTATCAGCATTTTATCTGAAACCACTAGGTCAAAGTTGATGAAACCTGGCAGTAATGTTCATTACATGAAGCTTTACCTGTCTCATACAGAACTCTAGTTGGTTTGGCTCCTTGAGAGAAGCCACTTTATACCATCTGTTCCAAAGCTCTAAAAATTGGTGTATAGCATTGTCTAGCAGACTTCTCGCAACATATACATGAACATAATTTTTATGTGTTTGGGTATGCTGTTTAGTTGAATGCCCTTCATTTGTCTTGCTGTTTAGAGCATTGGTACTCAGGTGAGCAATATATAGAGCTGTTATGCCCTCTTGTTTGTTAAGCACTGCACAAATAAGTTTGCAATATTGATGGAATGTTCTATAATATTCGCGACATAAAAATGTATGTGATACGGTATATGTAAAACAAACAGTGTTATGAATGCCAAACAAGCTATTTTCCTTAAATATGCAACAAATTAAAGCAATCCATGATATGAAACTAGATCACTATACATCTTATTGTTAAAACCAACCTGTCTAATAGGAATTTGATTTTTATGCTCCCAAAGGGAGGCATATAGTTTTCAAATTGTCTGTTGGTCTGTTTGTAACTCAGTCATGGATGGATTTTGAAATAATTTGCATAAATGTGTGGCATATTGAGACAATGTGTCACATGCAAGACCCAGGTTTCTAGGTCAAAGGTCAAGGTCACACTTGCACTTGAAAGGAAATTTTCATAAAAGTGCATTGATGGTCGTGTCCGGTCAACAATTATGTCATTCCTGGATGTTTTTTTATATGACTTGGCATAAATGTGTTGCATATGATGACGATATGTCTTGCATCAGGTGTCCAGCTCAGAGGTCAAGGTCACATTCAGGGGCATGTGTCCGTTCACAACAACTCATCTTGTAATAACTTTGTATTAAAGTGAGGCTAAGCAGAGGTTTTTACTGTATGTATAGATGTTCAGTGATTTTAAGATGATCTAGATAGATTCCCTAAATTCGTAACCTGATGTAAGCCAAGCAGCATTGTTTCCCCTTTTAAGAGTGAAGCATTTTGTTAGTGCCAGAAACCTAGATGCTGTGGGTGTAAATCCTGTCAGCAGTTGGATCAGTCCTTTCATATACCATAATTATATCCCTGTTTAAAAGTACTCCTTTCCAATTTTTTAATTAATAAGAATTTTGAAGAAGAATTGGGAAAAATGCATTTATTATAAATGTTTAACAAAGCTCAAGTAAGATTAAAGGAGAAGACAGCAAAGCAATATGTAGCCCAGATGTTCCAAAGCTTCCTCTACATTCTGTGTAGTGTACCTGTCTTAATGTTTTCCTTTTACAGTTGCTTGATGCTGAAGCAGAGGCAGCCATGTTGGAACAGAATCTTCAGGATAAAGAAGAAAGTTACCAGAAAGAGATTGAGCGTCTTCGTGAACATATGGAGTTACAGAGGGTACGTATATTTTGTGTTATGTCGCTTATGTTCATTTTAACTTTGTTCTACAGGTTAAAGCTGCATTTTTGAAATCAATGTGTGTTGAAGGTATTTCATGATGGATAACAATATGCCAAATTTCAGATTTCTTTTATTATTTGCTTCAAGGTACTGTTGTCTTTCACTGACTGAGGTTGAAGTTCATAGCCTTTCTACCAACATTGTCTCTTTTGGGGTGAAAGTGAGCTATATATGTATCTTTTTGCAGATATGTATGCAATTATGGTCCTACCCAGGAATGATGTTTAGGTTTTGCTAACTGTATTGTGAATACACAAGAATATTTCTGAAATACTGTTGAAAAGGGCATTCATCCTGATCTTAATCTTAACCAGTTAGTCATCCATTGCACCAGCAATGTTTGAAACCATTACCTACTTTATCAAAGAGACCGCATGCCTAGGTGAAATTTGACTGTTTATTTCTAGGAGAGACAGGAAGCCAGGATGCAGGTGATAGCAGCCGATCTAGATCAGGCCACCCAGGTAGCCGACTTCCTGCAGAGGACACTGGATGAACGCGAAGCCCAGTTACACAGCGAAGTGCAACAGTCTGATATAAATAACCAAATGATCAGTGAGTCTTTATTCTGTTATATTTTATATATTTTACACATATTCATATCTTCAAGCAAGTTTGAAATATGTTGCAGTCACAATATGGTTTAATATTTGGTCAATAAGTTGAATAGGTGGCAGATGGAAAAGTTAGGATATAAACTTTGTCAGTTGTGAAATGTATCAGCATTATGTGTGTCCCTTTAAGATTTGCTTGCCTTCAGTAAAAGTCCAATTAATTAATTTTTTTTTTTTTTTGTATTTTTATCTGTTTTGAACAAAATTTATAACTATTTTTTTAGCATGTGGTTAGAGCACTTATAAAATCCTAGGTCATTAAAATATTTTTTTTGGGCAGTATAATAGTTTGAGGGGTAATTTCAAAAATGTGCTATCTGCTGCTTTATTTCATAGCATTTAGAACTTTGTCACGTTCACTCCTTCCTAATTAAGTGAATTAGAAAATACAAAAAAAAAAACCCTGAAATGAATAAATGCCAAAGAAATTAATTAAAAGTAATCTTTGAATCTTTGAAAGGTTCTTAGTCCTTGACAAAGCATTTGGAATGAGATCTTGCCATTTATTTATCAACTGTTTTAACAACTTTAGGATCAAATGTTAATTTCAGCCACCCAGGAGGACGAGCTAGCTAAGTTATATGACATTCTAGAGGCGCAGAGGGAGGAACTAGAAAGGCTGAATGGCATGTTGGATACAATTTCTGGACAAGGTGGTTCTCTAGGTACATGCGTTTGATATTGTATGATTTTTATTGACATAAGTTTGAAATTCGGTCTATTTATTACATTACGAGAGTTCTTTTTACTGAATTGTAACCATTTATAATTAATATTTTTTTTCTATTTACAGATTTGAATTATAACGTCTAAGAAAACATTTCATATTTTCATTCTGCTGCTTGTTATTTGTTTATTTTTATTGTCATTTCTTGGAATTGTTATCATTTATTTGTTCTATTACAAATAGACTTGTTCTGTTGAAGTTGTATTTGAGATACAGTAGATTACCACCTTACGACCACGCCGAAATTAAGACCACGCCGCTATTACGGGCACTTTTGAAAAGAACCAAACATTTTTATTCTTGTCCTATTACAGATATTTATCAGAATTAAGACCACGCCGCTAATCCGGTAATACGACCATCCTGTCAAGATCATTTTGTATATTTTATTCTTATTTTAATGCCTCGATTACGACCACTCAAAAGTAGTGCCCCCCGGGCATGTCATCAATATCAGTTGAGTACACCGCTATGTTTACGACACTGCTTTACGACAGCTGCATGTGTAAACAAAAGAAAGTCTGTGCTGTGAAAAACAAATTTTCTTCAGGTGATTACTGAAAGTAAGGATACTAAAGGATGATATAAGTGTTACTTAAAATTGATTCAATTACAACTTGATTGCGACACGAGTAAATAATTGTGAAGGGAACTGAATCATCAGGGGTATAATAAGCTTTCAGTTTGCAGGGGTTCAAAGCAAAATATAATCTTAGATCGATGCTTACCTATGTTGATTGAAAAAGAAATCGTTTTAGTTGGCTGAATAAAACACTTGAGTTAATTTAATTAAGTGTTAATTCTGTTAAAAAACGTAAGATCTTATTTTAAAATTTATTCTAACTTCAAAACTCAGAATATTTACAGTTAAATTTTAATTGTGTCAGACAAATCCCCAGCATGGAGAAACGAAATTGAAATTATTTAAATGCTTATTCATTACTGAAATGTTTAATTATTGAATATAATAACATCATTTTGATGAATAATATATTTTGCTCTGTCTAAATAATGCTCTATTTTCCCATTATGAACTTGCATAATTATGTAAAACATATGTTGCCGAGGTCTCAACCCAGTATTAAGACCAACTCACAATTAAGACCACTTCCCTTTATACCCAATGGTGGTCTTAATAGAGGAATTTTACTGTATTTTAAAAATTTTATCTGAACTATTTCTTTGGTGGATGTTTTGTTATAGTTCCCTTCAGTTTGGTTTAAATGAATGTGGCTCTGGTTTGCCCTTTTTTTGGTGTTGTTTGTTCATATGATAAAAAGAATGGATGTGACAATTATTAGCATTTCATATAAACTTTTATTCCCCTTGCCTAGGAAAAATTATATTACCCGATAAGCTTGCCAGATGAAATGTAAACCCATGTCAGATCCATTTATGTGTGTTCAAAAACTATACACCACAGTATCAGGCTGAATCTATGTGTAGTTGCAGTACAATTTTACTAAAGTTTAACCAACCATAAAAAATTTAAAAAAGTATGTCGAGATTTGCATAGAAACAAATTTGCAAGTAAAAAACTGTTTTTTTTTTTAATGATTGACTATCCATAATCTACGCTCATCAGTAAACTTCAGAACTTTTCTAATTTCACCAAAACCCTGGAAAATCTACATACTTAATACTAAGACTAGGGACTTGAGATAAATCAAGCTTTCCAGGCATCAAGATGCACACATTTTTTCTGATTGAATGCCTTTACAAAAGAAACCACATATGGTTAATGGAATGCCATTTATTACTTTGTAACTCATTCTTGTGCTAACTTGTATTTCTCTAGGAACAGCAGGTGCTGATGAGGAACTGTGGCGACTCCGGCAGGAGGTAAACAACTTGAAGGAAACATTAGCGATGCAGTCAGCATATGTACAGACCATGCCTCCTCCACAAACCTCAGCCGGGGTCCAGGCAAGCCAAGGAACTGGGACGCAGTATTATCTTACAGTGAGTTATTAGGACTGTCGACTTAGATATCATATAAAGTGCATATGAGGCAGGTGGACTGCTTTCATTGAAAGTGCATACCTTTTGCAGTGTTCAGGTGACATTGTAATTTGAACGATGAGAACAAAAAGATTCTTTCTACTCTTTTTCTCAGTGTTTGCTTTCAGCCTACATAATACAACGGTAATATGTTTCCTTATAACTCGAAATGGTCAGAACTACTTTTATTGCTACAGCCATTGTTCACACACAATTAAAAATGTCTTATTTTTTCATATAAATCCATTTCTTTGTCTTCTTCAACTGAAGTCTCTCACACAGATTTAGGTTATAGCTGGCATGGTATGTGTAGTTAATTCATCCAGGTTGTAATTTAAGCTGATACAACAGTAAACTAATGCATTCTAAGAAAACATATTCCATTTTTTAAAGGACCATGGTACAGCATCTGGCCCCACCTACAGACCCCTTCTCTCCCAGTATAGAGAACAACCATTGTCCATGGTACCCCCTGTGCCTGGCATGGCTAGCATGGTATGTTGGTGCACCTTCATTTTTTTTTAATGCGCTAAGTATAAATTCTGCTATCGTAATTCAGTAAGCAAAGTCATCATAGTGAAAAGAATAAATTTGATCTGTCTGATAGAGACCAAATATATGTAAGGGTTTCCAAAAGAATATAATGTGCAGAAATAAAAAAAAAAAAAGCGGAAAATGTGTTTAAATTCAGATTTTGATTTTAAAAAATGATACGTTTTAAGATCAGGTTCACTCTTTAAATGTTTTATATATTTCTCATCTAGTATCTTGTACTAATGTAGGCAACTACAAACTGTATTTTCATTAGATTAAGACGGTTTCTCAAAAGATAATATATTGTATAAATGACTAGAGTACGTACAGTTGTTTCAATTTTAAAGGGTACCAGTTACGCACCACCAGGCTATAGACCTGGACAGGGTGTAGGAGTTGGAGTGGGTGTCGGTACTGGTGGCAGTCCTCATGGGGCTGGCTCACCTATCCCAGGTGCCTCTCAGGGTGGGACAGACCAGCGGGAAGCTCGGACTCCACCAGGTGGCAGACCAGCAGGAAGGTCACGACCCAGCCAGTCACCACTGAAACGTCATGCTGACAGAGGTTTGTACTGCATTAATCAAATGAGTGGAACTGTTCAACAGTTTAGCTTCCTTTGACATTTTTTTAGATTATTCATATTACTAGAAAAGTTGTTACCTGTTTGGCATGCTTAACTTAGTATTGGTTTGCCAGAAAAATTATATTTATAGTCTTTGTGTCAGATTGTTTGCTTGATTCAGGTTTTTTTTATGTGGTACAGTTTTCCAAAACCACTGACATTTTGTTACAAGGTTGTAAATTGGTTACTGAAGTTAAAAAACAAAGACCAAAAACAAAAGCACAGTTTGTGATTTGTTTGCACAGCAATGGTCAAAGGGGAAATGCACATAAAATAAAATATCTGAAGGGGGAGCACTTCTGTATCATTTACCCAAATTGCTGAAAAATGTTACTTCTTAATTGACCTAAACTGTCTATTACTTTTACAGTTCTTAATTCACAGCTATCTTTTTATGCTCCCGAAGGGAGGCATATAGTTTTTGAACTGTCTGTCCATCAGTCTGTCCAAAAACTTTAACATTGGCCATAACTTCCTTATAAGTAAGTGGATTTACTTCTTAGAAACAACACCTTTTTGGACAAGACCTTCCCACTGACTTACATTTAATCGACCTTGACCCCTGCATTTTCTCAAGAAAAAGTCTTCTGTGTCAAACTAACCAAATTTTAATCTGTTCATTTTGGTGGCTTTAAATTGTCATTGATATTTGATACAGACTTATTTTAAAACCTGGTTATTCCCAAGCCAGAGTTAATTCAGAAGTCATGAATGTCACATTGTGCTGTTTCAGAGTCAGTCAGGTTTCAAATTTAAATTTTATAATAGAGATTGGTAGTGTCTAGAAGTTTGTGAGTGATATGACAATGCATGCACTTGGTGATTGTTTGGTTTGGTGTGATGTTATGGTAACACTTGTTTGTTTTTGCAACTTGTGTAGGTGCTGATGCTGAAGATGATGGGCAGTCAGAGAGGAGCCGTGGTGGACACAGCAGCCGTAGTCGCAGAAGGGAGAGGGGAAGAGATAAGGAAAGGGGCAGTACAAAGGGCCATGCCAGAGACACTAGTAGAGATAGGGAGATGGGTAGAGACAGATCCAGAGAAACAGAGAGGAAGATAGGGTTTGAACCTGTCCATAGGCCACAACCCTACCACCCACAGATGCCTAGTGAACCCGTCCATGCATATTCAACACCAGAGGGAGCTGTTTTGCCAGGTGGTATAGCTCATCCTGGCAGAGAAATTGGTTACCCAGCAGGGCAGATGACAGGGCCAGGAGTTATGGCCACTGGACCAGTAGGGGCACCTGTTGGCACAGGCTACCCTCAGGCTGTGTATCCTGTACCATCCGGATCGGCTCCATCTATTTACCAGTCCTCCAGTGTCTCACCAACTAGAGGTCCACCATACGGTCAGCAATCATTGGCACAGGCTGGGATGTCTCAACAAGCTGTCCAACAGCCAAGTATATTGAAACACCCAGGGATCAAGCCTATGTCTGGACCAGCTGGCACAACCCCACAGGGGTACATGATACCACAAGGGTACACAATCCCACCACCCCCAAGCCAGTACCAAGCTGCTAGTTCAGGCGGACAAACTCAGAGTGCAGCTGCACCAGGATATACAGGGAGCTGGGCACCAGCTCAGGGCACTTCCCAGACACAAGGATATGGTTCTACTCAGACTCCAAGTCATGCTGGGAACCAGACTTCTGGATTTGCACCTTTACCAACACACCCACAAGGACCATCAGTGGCATTGGGTAACACTCCCGGTGTTGCGGTCGGAGGTTCGGCCTTCACAGCTCCTGCACAAGCACTTGCTTACAACTCAGGCAGAGTGTTCCTGCCTGCCTACCCTACATCTCCCAGTCGACCTGCTGGGAGAGTCTATTATAACAAGGGTAGTGGAGGGGGAGGAGGTGGAGATGGGGGACCTCCCCCACCACCCCCACCCCAGGGCACAGGGTATTATAGGGATGTATCACCAGACCCCAATGTGAGATTCCTACCTATGGCTCCTCTTGCTCAGGGCACACCTATAGCTGGTCACTCCATGCCCCGCACTGGAGGAGCTAGTGCTAATATGCCAAGCCCAATAAGTAAGTTACTTGTATTACTGTTTTATTTTTCTCTTTCAGTCATACTGGGTACACCTTTCAGGACATCATTTGGTCTATAGCACCATGGTGTTAAGTGATTTATTAAGCTTGTTTTTTACCTTAGCTTACCAGACTTTACATTGTGGGAAAAAGTTGATTTTCATGTACATGACATTTTATCTCAAATGTATTTGGTTTCATAAATTGAATAGCTAGCTTCGATTGCCCAAAACAAATTGCTGTTTTGTTTAAGGCTATGTTGGCATGAGGTAATGGTTACTTGAATAATAGGGAGAAATCACTGTTGATCAACATAATGTTTCATCTCGTATTTTTTTCATTTCATAACTTAATTTGTTCTGAGATTTGTGTTGTGGTTAAGTTAAATAAAAATAGTAACAGCTTTTTGTTAATAGTTAATAAATGCTTAGGTGCAGCATTCATTGATTCATTGATTCATTGATTGATTGATTGATTGATTGATTCATTCATTCATTCATTCATTCATTCATTCATTCATTCATTCAATTATTCATTCAGTCAGTCAGTCAGTCAGTCAGTCAGTCAGTCAGTCAGTCAGTCAGTCAGTCAGTCAGTCAGTCAGTCAGTCAATCAATCAATCAATCAATTCATTAAATGTCAATTTTAGTACTGTCTGTATGTTAAAAAAATGTGATTAATGAATATTAGATTTTATGAAATGATTGGTATTGATTTAATTATAATTGCTCTCTCTATATAAATATTTGTTTAATTTGGAAAAATTAAGTCATAAAAATAAATAATAAAAAAAGGAAACATTTATTCTGAAATAGCCAGTATTGTAAATGTATTTTCTTCAGAAAAAATTTCTGTTCGATTCTAGGTGCTTTAAAAATTTTTGTTCATTAAGGACTCCTGAAGATAAATTTTATTGTATAGGTTAATGGTAGAATGATTACCTGCTAATTACCACAACCTTTATTTGAATAGAAAGAAAAGGAGTGGCCAGTTTAATGGTTTAAATGCTTTTGTTGTATAAGCTCACCCTTGATTTCATTCTTAAAGGCCTTATAGGTGTTATAATTAATTCTGGTCATCTGGCCTGACATATGGGCCATATAAGATTAGGACATAAGCCTAATTAACATACCTGTCAATACTGCTGATCTGTTGTAACATGATTTTGGTCATGTGACCATTTTTAAGTCGGTCTTTTATTTATTGGTTTAACTATTGGAAAATATTAACAAGGGACATTAAACATCAATGAATGTGATCTGTTTATCGGGTACCAAGTTTATAGATTCAGTGTTTGTAAAATCATTTTGAATAGTTTAACTTAATAGTATAAAGGGTTATCTTTACACATTCAGAAGTCTATATAGAGTTTACTATACATTTTACTATGGGAGTATAAAATTCATCAAGGTAGCAGGTTGACGGAAAATAATGTGAGATATTTGCACAGCCATTGATTAATAAAAAAGAGGAGTTATCTTTCATGTTTGAATAACTGCTGATTTTGACTGATTTTCTTTGCCAAGTGTGATAAATTCTTAAGCCATGATTTAGTTAATACAAAGAATAAGTATACTGTGTACACTGTGGAGATAGCATAAGGCTGGCAATCTGTTCTTTCAGATCTGAACTTGTTATTTTCTGTAAGAAGAAAAAAATGAAATATGAAATGAAAACAGGAAATGCATGAATTTTCTCTCAGTGGAAATTTACTTTATTTATTATTTTTTAAATGGGTTCACTGAATAATTTAATCAAAAACAAGTAGAAGTGAGTAAAAAATTGGTATCAAGTTTGTGCTTATCTGATAAAAGAAATTGGATGTGGATTTATTGTGTTATTTTTGGGATGAAAATTTCATGAAAAAAAAAAAGGATTAACTTTTGTGCGTCTTGAGCTTTCTGTATGGGATTTGTATGACAGGTGAGGTATTATAAAAATTAAAGAAAATGATTTCAACTTAATTGGTTGGGCATTTGTAAAATTTGAAAACTGAATTTAACATTTTCAGCATAGAAAAAAAGGTCATATCACTTTTTGTCTGTTTTTTTCAACTATAATTGTCAAATGAAAGAAAAAAACAGAAGAACATATAAGCTGAACTTTTGTAAGCTATAGTAAGAATATCTGTAAAGTATTATATGGATTTTAGGATTACTAAAGCTGCCTTAAAGTTTCTTGTCAAGTTGTGGTTGGAAAAAAGATGTATTTTTAGGCCAGGGCTTTATCTTGGGTAGTTAATACCATGAATTATCTTATCCTAAACCGGTTCATCAAGGTTTACTCTGACAAAAGATATTTGACCAATTATGTAGAGACTTCCTTGTATATCTGCTAGGAAACTTATGTTTAATGTTTATATATTTCAGTAATAAAAAAAGCATGTCTCTTACTTTCAGGGCCAGTGACACGGGACCAGTCCCCAACAAGAATGGCAAAGACAGCAGGTCCAAGTGATGATACCTACCTCTTCTGTAATGTTCCAGAACACCATGACCTTGTAAGCATATACTTCATACATTGTACTTATTATTTATACATACAGCTTACAGTTTTGTTTTGATCACTTTCACAAATTTTAAGAAAGCTAGACATGGTTAAAAAAAATGCCAACAGATGATGTAAATGAGTGGTTCTGGAAATTTGAATGTCTACAGTGTCATGCTCTCCAAAAGTGTAAATTAACATTTTCATCACAAGTTTTCTCTAACATTCTCTAATAGATATAGATAGAAAGACGGAATATGAAAATTTATATCCATGTTCATAGGCATAACACTCAAACGTTCTGAGGTTATAACATTTGCATAATGATTATATTAATTTTGTCATTTTATTATGAGCCTTGAAGATGCAAAAAGTCATGTGTTTTGTATATTGTCATTTTTTCATATCAGTATGAAATGAGAGAATAGAATGTTTTTATGCTCCCACAAAGTGGGGTGCATATAGTGTTGCACTTGTCCGTCCGTCCGTCCGTACGTCCGTCTGTCTGTCCGTACGTCCCGAAATCTTGTGAACGCAACTCCTCTTAAACCAGATGGCAGATTTTGCTTAAACTTCCAGGGATGAACAACCATAATGTGTAGATGGTAGTAAAGGAAGGAATTTTCGCTGCGACCAAATTTAATAGAATTATGGCCCTTTGTTGATTTTTTCACTAGAAATTTTGTGAACGCAACTCCTCTTAAACCGGATGGCAGATTTTGCTTAAACTTCCAGGGATGAACAATCTTAATGTGTAGATGGTAGTAAAGGAAGGAATTTTTGCTGTGACCAAATTTAACAGAATTATGGCCCTTTGTTTTTTTTTTCACTATATACCATATAGAAATTTTGTGAACGCAACTCCTCTTAAACCGGATGGCAGATTTTGCTTAAACTTCCAGGGATGAACAGCTTTAATGTGTAGATGGTAGTAAAGGAAGGAATTTTTGCTGTGACCATATTTAACAGAATTATGGCCCTTTGTTGATTTTTTCACTATATACCATATAAATAATTGAACATATAAATTTTACATTTGTAATTTAATTTAACATGTACATAAGGTTACCTGTAGATCATTTTAGGTATATGTACAGAAAAAATCTTACATACAGGATATACATGCTCTTGTTTATGAGCACTTATGCATAGTGGGGGCATCCGTGTCCTATGGACACAGTTCTAGTTGACTTTGAATTGACATTGCATTTACACTGCAAGGTATGGTAGGATTTTTTCCCAGCTATTTAATGCTGTCAGTCTATCAGGTACAGACTTAGGATCAACAAGGGATCAACCCCTTAACCTTTGTCATACCTATGTTTTGTATTCTCTCCATATCTCTGAACCATAGTTTGCATATTTGAAACGGTTGCATATAAAGTCTTTATAATTCTAAACTCATAGGTCAGTGGACTATAAATAATTTCAACAGAATTCAACAAAATTTTCTCAATAGTCAACATTTTCAAATGATTTTACAAGAAATCAAGAAAAATATTTGTCAGTTTCAAATAAACTTGAGAATTTTTGTAGTCGGGTACTCAAAGTACAAAAATAGTACAAGATCGGTCAGCAGAAGTACCAGTGTTGTAAATTTTATTACATTACAATGCAAAAGAAATGCAAAATTGTAACTTTGCCTGAACTTGTAGTACAAGTGTGAAAAATATGTCCCTGTGTAATGTAATTATAAAACTTTTTATGATGGCTGACACCAAAATTATTGCACTAAAGCAAACACTCAAACCATTTTTTGAGATGAAGATTCCTCTTTCTGTTTGTCAAGATACTTGAAATGAAGTGCTTGAAAGTCCTTGGTTAAACAAAAATATTCAGTAAATAGTTATTGAAAACTAATTTATGATAAGCAGTTTAAAGACAATATTGAGAATATGTTATCGTATATTACGTACACTGTAGTCAGATAAAAGCTGTGGTTATAATGCCCTGGGACCCCGAGAGCTGTAATCATCACTGTTCTGTTTGATTCACTTGTTGTCATGTGGTCAGATGACCTAGGACAGTCCAGGGACATTCAACAAATACTCTTTAGAAATGTTGACTTTTGAATGTGTGTCAAGTTTATACCATGGTTAATTTGTGTCTAACATTAATGTTTTACTCACAAATCAAAACTTGACTGTCCTGGTTACGCTGCCAGTGTTAATAGAAGACTTCCTTTCAGCAAAACTATAACAGAAAAAAAAATCACACAAACCCAGAAAAAGCATAGTTATCATTCTGTCAGCAAATTCATGAATAATTCACAATTAATTTTGCTAATCAGTAGTCTTAAAGTTGTATTCTTTTATTGTTAAATGGTGAACTCTTCACCAAGGATTAGTTTTCAGATAGATTTATGTCTGAAGGGCCCAAGTCTTTTGTCTACTTTGATAAATAATAAGTCATAATATTTTATCATTGTTTGACTGGTAATTTGATCCCTTGAACCTTAGAATGAAATAAATCCTGTGCCCATCTCTAAATGGACTGATTGATAAATGTAGGAGAAGCCTTACAAATCTTTCTTTAAGAGACAAAGTATTCATACGCTGTGTGTATTGTGCGACTTTTCACACTGCATGTCCTATGATAGATTATCTGTCATCAACAGTCTGTTGAAATAAGATTATTCTAAAACGTTTTGGTTTACACCATCAAATTTATTTTCTTATATTTTGAGTAAATGATACAATTATTTATTAGAAAATAAATGAAAAAACTTCATACCCATATTAACTATGCACTATTGAAGGTTTACGATCACTTTAAGGCCTTCCTAGCCAAAGTAAAGGAATCATTCTCATCCAAACAAGAGCCATTATATATGCAGGGAAATAATTAGATCCTGAATTTTTTTTTTCTGACTGAAAGCTACAATGAAGACTAACTTTTATTACATGTTAGACAAAAAAATCATTGATGAATTTAAATGGAAGGTTTTCACCTTGTAACTATTAATTCATGCTCTTTCTAAGTTTTCTTTATCATAATTTAATTATACAAACACCTTCATAACAATTATCCTTATTTTTGAGTCATGGTAATTACTTATTCATTAAATTATTTTCTGATGATAAGAATTCAGCTGTTTCATAGAGAAAAGATTTTGACCACATTTTTTCTCTGTGCTTAAGAAGAGATAATGAAAAGACAAATATGTCACATAGTTCGTGGCATAAGCAGATGGCAATATGTGTAGTACAATAGCCCACTAGGACAATAGCCCACTGGACAATAGCCCACTAGGACATTAGCCCACTGGGACAATAGCCCACTAGAACAATAGCCCACTTATTTGCATAATTATGCATTTAATTAAGAAATTGAGTATTAATGAGTTTAAAATTTAAGTATTCATAAGTCAACAGTGTAGACATTTTTTAATTCTGAATTTCTGTTTAAACAAACTGCAGATCCAGATCCAATCGATTTTTAACCAGCTTTATACTTTTTACTCATGTTTTATTTGGTAGACACAGGGTATAAATGAGTAAAAACACTGTATAATTGAATATGAAAATTAATGCAGACAAAGGATTGAATTTGTATTCAAAATATATAGATGTGAATATTAAAAACAATTAAACATCTATATTATTAGTTTATTACATCTGCACCCTTTTTGATAAGCAGTGGGCTATTGTCCAGTGGGATGTTGTCCATTGGGCTATTGTCCTAGTGGGCTTTTGTCTGTTCCGCAAGGGAAATATGTTCAGATTTCACTCTTGAGTTTTTAAAATGTTAGAATAACCAGGTAACCCCTGTTGTATGTGTGTAAATGTCACACAGGATTATTTTTTTTTCTCACAGTACTTTTAAGTCTTGAGTGAAAGAAATGTCAACAATGAAGAATGTACTGTACAAGTTTTTACAACAGAGTGTCTTTCATATATTTCAGCTTCACAGTTTAATGTACATTGTAAGGGAAGTATAAAGGGAGGTAAAAATGTACAGTTTTTATGTACATTGTACATTTATTGTATTTTATATTATAGGAGGATTATATTGCTGAGTTACAGGAGAAGTTGAAGAAACTAAAAGCCAGAATTGCCAATGAAAGGGTAAGAATTAATATAATAGCTTTGCTCTTGTTTTGTGTGTGTTTCTTGTATGTCTTTCTTTGGTCATACTGTGAAGAGCACTAGTACACATATGAGTGACATAGGGTCAATGTGACCCTCTAGTTGTGTTGTATGTAGTTTATTTTGCTAAATTTTGGGCAGGTGATGTCAGCAGTTTTCTGTCTTTTCCTTTTTCAGCTGAAAGTTGTAGAAATTTCATCTATTGTCATCATGTTTTGTTCTTAAGTCATTATTGTTTATGTTCGATAATCTTGGTTGAGGTTATTAAGGTAAAAACTAAATAGAACATTAAAGTTTGAACTGTTAGTACTTTTAATGAAATTACTTATTATTATTGCATGTAATTAATAAGTTCCTTTTTCATGTAAATTTTATATAATGGCCATTGTAATAATTGTACATTCAGAGAATGATACAATGTTATCAAAGCCGATCATAACTTTCTTTTTTCAGGAGTTCCAAGCCGTGGCACAAGAGGAAAATGACTATAACCTAATCAGACGTCTAAAGGGAGAATTGGCAGTAAGTTACAACCTTATTTTCTATTTTCTAACTTCAGGTGATTTTCTGTCTTACAAACGGTAGGCTATTGACAGCAGACACCTAGAATTACTTTAATTTCCTATGCATGGACACAGATATTTCACATTTACTTTTCAAAGTGTTATGCAAAAAATTGCTATCTGCTTCTTTATTTGATAGCACTTTGAACTTTATTGCATTCACTTTTTGATTTATATTACCATGTACTCCCTCTGGCAGTGCAGTTTATGGGTGTAATGATTATATACACTGAAACATCGAGTTCCATTTTAACGTTACTTATCATAAACAGTGAGACATCTAGCTTCATTTTATAGGGGAATTAATCATAGTGCATTAGCTTCGTTTAGCTAATTTGCTCATGTTGCTATTTATAGGAGCGCCGAGATGAACTAGAAGGTTTGGACCTAGCTATCGAGCGACAGCAGAAGAATCTTAAGAATCTCAAGGCCGAGGAGAAACAGCTCCATTTTGAGAGACAGTCAGCCAAGGAGGAACTGGAGTTCATGCGAGACCAAAATGCCAAGAAAAAAAGGTTTGTGTAAACTAGTAGTAACAATACAGGTTTATTATACAGAAACCAATTTTTTTTCCATTTTCTTAGACTGACTGAACTGTCCAATAACTGATAAATGGTTAAGAAGAAAAACTACAGGTTTAAGTTAAAAGTCAAGCCCGTTCTGATGAATCATGTTTGTGACTACCAGCTGGTTAAAAAAATGTTGCTGATAGCCTGCCTTCTAGATGCTTCTCATATATGATAAAAAAAGGAAAATTTATATTTACAGAAAATGTCTTGTAAGCCCTTATATCTGGCTCTTTTTGTACTTTTTTTGAAGGAACATTCAGTCACTCAACTGGCTTTTTTCTGAAACATGCTTTAGTGTATGTTTAGAAACAGTGTAAAGATAAATCGGCTAAAAGTAAGAAAACAAGAGTGTAACTTTGATCAATAAATTTTTCAGAAAAATGCGAGTGTATCCAGATGATGAAGACAGTTTTGATGAGAGAATGGAAAACTCCCGTAAGAAGATGCTTAAAGATGAGATTCGGTGCTTAGAACAGACCCTTGCCAAGCGGAAAGCCCAGCTGCGGGAGGCAGATAGACTGCTGAAGGAATGTAATACTGACCTCAAGTGTGCGAGAGAAGAAGTAAGTTATCCTGAGGTCTAAATTCACTTTACCTCCAGATGAGTTGTGGCCCTTTGATGTTTTAGCATATTATTGGAGCAAATGCTTCTATCTCAAATTGATCAGGTTACTGTGTCAAGGCAGTATATAGGGGTATTCATCAGGTTTAGTGATAGCTCTTTTTAAGCATATCTTCAGTTGAGTTTTCTTTTCTAAAATGATTTCTGATGCTCAATAAAGAAAGTAATAAAATTTTCACTGTTCAGTCTAAGTTGAATGATCTTGAATAACTAAACCCCACTCAAATTAAAGTATATTGGACTTAAAATTACTGTGTGCTTACGTTATTTCAGGCAAGAGAAACTGTGAGAGAATATGACAAAGCCTCACTGGGCCTTGAAAGTGCTGTCAAAGAAACCTCAGAGCTTGAGAAGCGTGCTAATGTTGCGGGTGTGGAACTGATTAAAGCCACAGAGAAGTTAAGTGCCATTAGACGCGAGATCAAGGACAGTGAAGCGAGACGCTCGAAACAGGATAGATTACTCAGAGATGTTACACAGGTTGGTAGATATTGTCCTAGGAATTAAATACCAGAGTTTTGCTGAAAAAGTTTCCTGTAGGTTTCAGTTGGCTTTCTTGTGATGTCTTGAAAATGAAACACATTTAAGGTCATGTTCAGTTAATATTTCCTTATTGTTGGCAGTTCATCTTTTGTATGTAACATGTTGTTCCATATAACCCTGTTTTTGTGTAATTGATGAAATGAGCTTTATGCCTGCAGTTACTGAAATATATGTAAAGTTATTGTGTAGTGATACGTAGCACCAGAAAGATTTACAGACAAGGTTTTGTAATGAGTAACTTGTGTATGTTTTCAGCTCATCACAAAACGTGATGCAGAGTTCAAAGATTTAGACAGTAGATCCAAAGTAACACAACAAAAGTAAGTAAATGTTTCATGAACGTCTTTTCTGCAAGCTGTTTGATTGATATCAGTATAATCTGTGATGGTTACATATAAAAGCTCTTGTGTGATACAAATTTAAAGCAGTCAAATTAATTGAATTACTTATATGACACGATAGGTAAATCTTTTTGCCAGAAATGTTTGTGTCTCCGAATACAGAGATATACCCTAAAATGCAAAGTCTTCCATTTTGTTCAGAATCATGTTAATGTGTCAGTTGAAAATTCAGAGTAAAACTTGTAAACTGAATGTTGTGATATTAATGTTTATGTAGAGTTGTTGTTGTTCCTTTTTTGGGGTGGATAGCCATTTATTACAAATGCACACTTACTTTATTGCTATAAATTATGCCTTAAGAAAACATTTATGAACATGTGTTCCTCTTTAAATTATCAATTATTTTTCATTTCGAAGAGAATGGGCCAATAAAATATATAATTATGTACATGTATATCATCAGTCAATTTTAGGGTATGTCCCTTTAGTATGGCAGCTTCAACTATCCTAGATATGTTTATCTCTGAAATATTTTGATAAAGAGCAGTATGTGTTAAATCTGGCTTCCATGTTTTATAACCTGTATATTTCATTTCTTTAGTAATTAACCCTTTACCACATGGTTAAGTGTTAAATCCCATATGCGACCAGTGCAGATCCAGATCAGCCTGCACATCCATGCAGTCTGATCAGGATCTCCACTGTTCACTTTTCAGTCAGAAATACTTTTATGGATATAAAAGCGAACAGTGGAGATCCTGATCAGACTGCACAGATGTGCAGGCTGATCTGGATCTGCACTGGTTGCATATGCGTTAAAACACGTATCTATGGAGTAAAGGGTTAAAAGAAGTGGAGAGGCACATTTTAGATTAACGTTTTTTTAGTACAAGAAATTTTGCACGTGTTTTTACAAGAACAAAATTTGAGGAAATTATTGTACCTGATTTTTCCAGTTTAAGTAAGTTACAAACTGAATTGGCAGCTGCCTCACAGAAGGAGCGAGATACTGTGCAGGCCCTGAGAGATTCTGAGGATATATTAGCGAAAAGACGTAATGAGATTGCAAGAATGCGAGATCAGGTAGGAATTATTTCAAGTCATGTATCTGTAATACTGTAGATGTTATATAAATTCAGTTGTAGATGTAGCTTTGTCTATACAGTATGGGGAAAATGTCTAACCCTTTCATGAGCTATGAGCCATTTCATTGTGGGGATTCAGCTATGTTGCAGACTTTATAGGAATGCCCATATACCTGTGTTTAGATGTAGCTGTGTTGAATACAACTGTGCTGAAGAAAGGGGTTTTAGCTGAATAAAAGGGATATATAGATTTAAACAATGCTTGTAGTGGCTACCATGTTATTTTGATAAAGTTATTGCAAGAAGAATGTACTTGGAAGTAATTGCGGGGGCCATGAATAAATTATTTATGCTCTACAGTTTCTTTAACATATTTTGATTTTTTTTTAAATCATGATTATTGGCATAAAAGATACATCTCCTTAAAATTTGTAATAATCACTAGGTGAAAACTTTATCTCTTCTTGTTGTATGAAAAGATTAGGAATGCTAAACAAAAATTGTTTTAAAGCAGATTTATGTATAATTTTGAGTTTGAGCTATGTGAGTATTTTCTGCTGCTGTGTATAATGTTATAAAGCAAAGACATGAACAATATCTGTTTCAGAGTTCTATATGAACGATATCTGTTTCAGAGTTCTATATGAACAATATCTGTTTCAGAGTTCTACATGAACAATATCTGTTTCAGAGTTCTATATGAACAATATCTGTTTCAGAGTTCTATATGAACAATATCTGTTTCAGAGTTCTATTGAACAATGTTTTCTTGGATATGTCTGCTGTAATGTTTTCTAGATAGAATTTAATCAGTAAACAGGTTCTTTATGAAACTATAGATCACTTTTTATGTTGTAATTTCCTTAATGTTGGACAAGTAAAAAGTTAAAAATTGAGTTTTTGATTTTTGCATGCACACTGTAAATAGGTTCAAGTGAGCAGTATTATCGCATACATGAGAAAAATCATGCTGTAATTTATACTTTACATGTAAAGTGGTGATGTCATTTTATCTTGGGTAAATGTCAAGAAGTACACACAGTATTTTTAACTGATGAATTTTAAAGTTATTGTACAGCTGTAACTACCTGTAAGGTGTGTCAGAATATACACTCTCAAACAACAAAGAAAATTGTTTTTCACTATGGCATGAGTGCATGTTTGACCTTGGCATTTACCATTTTGTTAAAGGGTGAAAGTGGTCTCTGGCCTAGGATTATGTTTTTAGGTTTGAAATTGCTTTTACAATAAGCAAATACCTGTATGTTATGACAGCAGAAAAAAAAGTGATCTAGAGTTCTGAAACTTTAACTTTAGTATAATATGAAGAAATGAAGTAGAGTAAATTATTGAAAATATTTAATAATTTCTAACTCATATTAAAATTTTTTTGTCTATGTCAGCCAGTTCAATTCAGCATGAAATGACAAAGTTATTTTCTGTACAATGGTCCTATTGTATTGTTCTGTCCTAAAACTTTCCATAAGGTTTTCCTTGATCGATTGATGTAATTATTGAAACTAAGTCGGAGAACTTCCTTTGAGAGTCAGATTTTGCAGAAAAATTGACTGGCTTATAATAGTGTTTGTCTCTTTTATATTATGTATAGCCTTAGGAATAACTTACTAATATAGTGTTAAAGAATAATGAATAAATCCATAATTATTTTACTGTTTGGAAAATTTCAAAAGCTGAGCAAATCAGAAAGATTTTTTAATAGATGGCATGTCACATGTTTTCACTGAGGATTATGGGTAATTCTTTTTCCAGCTGGAGAGAGTAACAGCTCCGCAGGGGAAAAGTCGGCGCTCGTATTTGTATATCTAAGACAGATAAGACCATCTTGATTTAATAATCAAATTTCTGTCAGCTTTTGTCTCATATCTGAGAAGAGTTTCTTAAAAAGTGGATGTGGGGAACTGTTGGACAAGGAATACTTAGGAAAAATATAAGAAGTGAAGGCTTGGTGACCAGACTGTTGTGTGTGAAATGTGTTTGACTCGAGTTATTACCAAGAGAATAATCATGAAGATCGACTTAATAAAATATGCATACAATGAGTTTGGTTAACACCAAGATGACCAAGAAGTTACACTACTGATTGGGCAGTTCTTAAAGTGACTTTCCTGTAAGGAAACTTCAACTGGAAAATAAAGTTCTTTTAACTGAATTTGTGCATGATGAGTTTGTGTGTGAAGTGAATAGTTTATTTGTAATTTCAATTCTGAGCATTTCATGACATTTGATCATTAAATGAAGATGGTTAATGTTTGTGAGTGATTGATTAACTAATAGGGTGTGTGTTTTACCCCGTAATTATGCTGCTTGAGATTGGGGTAGTAGGAAGCACTTAGCTCTTTATATACCATCTGATAGAAAAAAGAAACAATACAGGTTAAGCACACTTTGAAGGTTAAAGATCACTTTCAGTTTTGATATGGTTGCTTTTCCTAGTACACTGTTTGGATGAACTCACAGGAAGGTGTGTTTCATATCATTACATGTAATTTTCTTGTTGATAATAGATTCTGTTCTGCATTTGCCTTTATGAAACATGAATCAGCTTTAAGTATAACACATTTCACAGCCTGTTTAATGGGAATTTAAGTAAGTCAAAGACTTAATGCTGTCATTTGAAATGTGCAACATCTATGGTCAAAATCAGTAGAAATTCTAAATGTATCAGAAAGATATTGCTGAAGAGCCATTTTAAGATGATGTCAGAATCATTGACAGATAGGCATTTATTTCATATTTTAAACCTTAGAGCATAATCAAATTTTCTGCATCAAAATTTATGGGTGTGAAATATGGGGATTTTTGAGTGGCCTTAAATGATCATACATTTTACTGCCTGATTCTTTGCAGCTATTTGTTAGTTAATATTTTAACCATTTAACAGCATTTATTGATTTATTAAGTATCAAACTTTGCATGATTTATTTGATTTCTTTAGAACTGTGATACAAAATGTGATGAAATGTAGCTGTTGAATAAAAATAAAGTTTTGTTTGAGCATGCAAGATTTTTTTTTTGGTACTTTTTATCCATTGTGATATCTGACACTTAACTCCTACTAAAATAACCAGTGTTCTTTCTTACTTATTAATGGATACCATTTCTTATTTGTGCTTATTCTATTGATAATCAAGTGATGAAATTGTAATCAAGACTTGCTTTGCCAGTTTTATGAAATTTTAATTAAGATATTAAGCATACATAATTAAATACATTTACCACATGTAAGATAATATTACGGCTACACTGTTGTCTTTATTTAATCTGTCTTTATTGATCACTGGAACATAAACTGAAAAAAGAAATATGTTTCATTTTGCATGGACAGTCTGTTTTAAGAAAAAGTTTAGCCAGCTTGCTACCTATAGTGTAGAATATATTACATGTATGTTGTAAATATTTTTGTGTTTCATGTAATGGCATAACAATATGAAGCATAAATGAAATGGTAGCCACTACTTCCCTGTACTTACACTATACACAGCAGCAGAAATCTTGGTTTTTTCAAACCAAACAGTTCCATCATGTAAGGTAAACATCAGTGCACAAGAATTTTGTAACCTTTGTCATAGGTGGGCTATAGTGTGAATACCATTTTTCTTGGAGAGTGGGGAATTAAGAACACAGTGTAGAGATCCTGTGCACAAAATGTGTATTTTGTATTGGTGTGAATTGAAATAGATTCTTTCTTATGTGTGTGAAACAGTTGACCATGGAGTGTATCTCTTTCTCTGTACATCACCTACAGTACTCAAGGTTTATAAATACAGTGAAAGGTCATTAATTGAGGGATCATTTCAAAAGTGTTGTTTCTTTTTCTTACTTTATATGTAGTTACAACAGTTTTGTAATGACCCCTCAGTCTATTTATCAATTATTAGATTCTTGATTAGTAATATTGCTTTCACTTAAGAATAACAACAAACCTTTAAGGTAGACATGTTTAAATTATCAGTTTCATAGCATATGTCTGTAAATGCTGCTTAGTCAATGAGTGTTTTGCTAGTCATGATAAAAATGTTGCCGTTCCTGATTTGGATGCCATTAAGCTTTATTCATTACTCAACAAATTCATGCATATTTCATTCTTTCCTCGCACTACAGTATAAGAAAAAGGTAAGCTCATTTGAATCATCCAGGATTTATCGGAACTTTTGTATTATATTTTTCATAAGTAATAAATATCTAGACACTTTTCAAGTGGTGTGTCAAGAACTTGGAAGTGTTTATATCATGTGGTATGAAGCAGAAGAACTAAGCCTAGCTTGAGAAACCAGTCTCTTACTGGCTTATGGTTGTGGTCAACATTCCAGAGGAACTTTCATTTATTACCTTGAACAAAAGAGTCTAGATATTTATGTTATGTCCTTGGAAGCTTTTGTAATAGCAAATAAAAACTCTTGTAGAAAATGATAGATTAGAAAATGTAAATGATGATTTTGTTTTTATGATTGTTGACATTGGGCTGTATTTGGAGTCTTGAGTTGATCTTTAAAGGGGTAAACCCTCTTACTAAAAAGATAGCAAAATGAACGTACATGCCCGGAAAATTCCTTCCATTTTGGTCATTGTATTGTAAAAGCTTTCAGATGGGTTTTTCATGTATCCATCATTAATCATGCTCCAAAAACATCAGTTCCATCATTTCTTTTGTACTGGCCTTGTTAATCTTTACCTTCCTAGAGGCAATGGACTTGAACTTTGTGACCTGTGCAAAGCAAGATCAGCCTGCACATCCATACAGACTGATCATGGTCTGCATTACTCACCATTCAGTCTGTAATTTTAAATAAGCACCCCCATAAACAAGTAATGGATCTGTCCAAATTGAGAGACGGACAAGTCCATTTTAGATATATAGCATGGTAAAGGGTTAAAGCCACTGACCTCCATCCATACTTACATAAAAAAAATGTCCTAGTCAAAATTTGAAAGAATTGAACATGTCCATTTCAGAAATTTTACGTTTATTTTGTTATCACCAGTACAGAAGGAATGAAGCATATAACATTAGTTCCTGTATATTCGGCCTTACCTTCTTGTGAATAAGATAATCATATATGTTTAATTTTTGTGCATGTGTAATATATAGAACAGTTATTTAGATTTTGACATTTTTGTTTTGTTTTCACAAATGTTGGTAGTATTTGGAAAAGGTAAATTTTGCCTTACATATTAAGTGATTTGACATTGTTTGTTTTGTGACTTAACAATTACTAAATTATTTAATTTGTGTTTTGTTACAAAGTTTTAAATTTTGTCATAAATAATATCCTAGGATAACTTGAATTTCTAGATTCATTTTCCATTCTTGTCTGTCTTGAAAAAAAAAATGATATGCCGTAATAGAAATTATAAGATAATCTTAAGAGAAGCTTAATTTTAGAATGAAGAGCCGTTAAATCGAAACAAATTAATGAAAAAATTCAGTAAGTTAAGCTACCTTAAAATATAGGAAACTGTTGAGGCATAAAATATAATAATTTGTTTTTGTATGTGCACAAAATACCATAATTATACTAGGTTATTTTGTTGCTGCATAAGTAAATTTAGAGCAAAACGCTCCGTTTCAATATTTCTTGACTTTTGTTTTAATGATTTCAAAGAAACCAGTAAAAGTTCACAGCTCAAAAAGTCAATCTGTTAATAGTTAAGTAGATAAACAATGAAATGCTGCTATTTGTAAAAGTTCTTGCTCAAGCATGATTTTTAATTTCAATACTTTTAATGCATGAATTTAAGAAAATTTGTGTATTTTGATATTATATTGTATGATGAATATGATTTAAAAATTTATCAGACTGATAATTACAAATGCCAGAAAAACAATGAATTTTTTTTAAGTTAATGTTTTTATTTTTTAAGGCGACACAAAATAAAAGTTTTTGCAGCATGGTATATTGGTGAATATACCAATACCACTGTACAAAGTTCAAATGGGTAGTAACTTACCCAAGAGGGCTTTTGCAGGTGTGGTTGAATTGCAAGCATCTGAACTTTGTACAGCTTGTGAAAAATATCCATTTTAAGGTACATGAAAGGAAAAATAAAAGAAAAAATATGATGCTGAAATTGTTTTCCCCTTCACACTTGACCATTGGCTTTTCACCACTCCTAAACTATACTGTAACATCATATATTAAAGAGATTGCAAACCTTGTTTTTGACTTTACACAATGCTCTGAATTTATATTGTTCTCTTTTTAATCCTGAAGGAATGTAACATTCAGTTTAAAGATGAAGTGATGTGATGAAATCACCACAGTTTTGTTTTTAATGCTTGAAACAGCTTAAAAGTGCAACTCTGTATGCTGTTGCTTGAATATTCTTGCAATCTGATGTGACACCTCAGACAACTATATCTTGTGAACCTTTTTATAAAAGTTGAGATATTATGCTTTGTTGACAGTATGCAAGCATGTTGTCCTCTGTTTAGACTGGTTACATATTTTCTTTTGAAATAAATTTATTGTTCAGACATAATACAAAATACAAATCTTGCAAACCTGTGAAGCAGTCAAAGTTACATTCATTTGGTTATATTTAGAGGAATTACTTAACATAGCTTCATTTGAACATTCCTGTAGATAATAGTGCAATATTTTTGTACTTTTAATAATATACATGAAACTTTGCTTTTGGTTGTATTGAATATAACTGATTTAAATCGAGGTTCTTGCTTTTTCAGAACCAAAATTTTTTATATATACACTCCCTCAGTGAAAATATAAAGAAATGGACTCATTTGACAGAATTTCAATGAAATTAATATTTATAAACAAGTTTTTCTTTGTTCACAGATTGATCAACAAAAGCATGAACTCGAAAAAGTAGATCATGCGATGGGCAAAAAGCGAACAGAGTTACAGTTCCTGACTGAAAGTGTTGAAAGAAAACAGGCAGAAATAAATCAGCTGATTAGAGATACTGAGTCAGAATTGTCGAGCAATAAAAGGGAGTTAAAGGTAACTTTCTAACCCAAAAGCAGATTTTTTGAAAAGTATTTTTAGTGATTTTTTTGTTGAAAATGTTGCTAAGTGTTTGTAGAATGCATTCCAAATGGATGATAATGATAGAACTGGATGAGTATGAGGTGGCCAGGAGTTCCGTATCTGTTATCAATAAATTACACATGGCTGATAAATGGAGTGTAACAGAAAGTGTTGAACATGCGTATCCGATGACACGAGGTATTAGGAAATATTATGCATATATTACACTGATAAGCTCAGCGGTTTTGGAAAATAAGGTTGAAAGTAGAATATACTGACTGAGAAGTTTACTTACAAACTTCTGTTTACTGTATTCTGACATATGATACAGAGTGTTGTGATGGGTTTGAAAAAAATATTGCATTGGAAGCAGGGCTCCCGAAAACCGAAAACTTGTCGGTTTTGACCGAATTTTATCTCTATGTTTACCGATTTCGATGTCCAAAAGTCCTTAAAAAATCGGTCCAGATAATTTCCAAAAAAAAAAAATCTGTCTAACTTTTCATAAAACAGTCAAAATCTCACACCAAAACCTCAATTGATCGCTAATCCGGTACTTCACACCTATCATAAAACCATAAAACTGTCACTGTTGCCCGCGGCAATTATCGCCAATTAACTTGTAAACAAGTAAAAGTGTGCTTGATTTGCAGCCGGCCAATCGATTAAAGTTGACCGGCTCAAACTGTGAAATATAATTTCATCGAAATCAAACTCCCTGCAGCGGTTACTTCCCCTGATCAGTACAGAAAACAGTTAAAGTAGAAAAGCGTGAAGTAACCGGTGCGAGGAGTTTGCATCGAAATAGGCGATAACTGTCGTCTGCTTAATTTCATTAAGGGCTTAATAGTTATTGTAGTGGCTAGCTGCAGCACAAAGCACACTTTAAAATATCAGTGACTAGTTTCACCTTGTAAAATTAGCTCTAATTCTACTTTCGCTTTGAAAAACACATATTTTCGCGACGTAAACACTATCATAACTCAAATTGTTCTTTGCCCTTAAATCGTTTCTATTTTTTTTGTTGGTTCTTGGTCTCGGGGGTGGGGGGGGGGGGGGGGGGTCGAGGTCTTGGACCGATTGAGATTTCAAAATTTTAGGAGCCCTGATTGGAAGATATATTTTATAAAGAAAAAAAAGATATTGGAAAAATGGAAAAATATTGGAAAAACATCTTGACTTTTTACAGGAACAGAGAGATTTAATACGGAATTTGGAGATTCAGAAATCAGACCTAAGTTCACATATCAAGTCCAAGAGAAGTGAACTACAGAAGATTAAAGATGAGATTGATACAGATGATGAAATACTGCAGGTATTAGTGTGTCTGTCTGTTTGTAAATGCACTATAGTGCTTGAAGTGAGTTTAAATTACATTACTTACATACATCCATTTAGTTTAACTGCTGTTGAAGATTACATGAGTTCAGACCAGTGCAATCTTAAGCTGAAAAGAAGAGGGTTATCAAAATGTTGGTCAAATTTCCATAAAAAGGTTTGAACCTACAACTTTATACAGATTATAAGTTCAATGCTTGGTGCTTTCCCCTATGTTCCTCCCTTGGGAGTCAGTAATTTCAGTATGGGAACAATTAAAACTTTTGTTTGCATTTTCATGTTCTCATTCTGTTGTGTTGACATATAAAGTATGCAACTTGCTCTTTAAATATGTCAGGCATAAAGAATATTAAGAAATGGGAGAGAAAATGTATTAAGAAGTGAAGGTGTCTCATAAGCCCAGGAGGCTGGCTCTACCAGTAGAGGTGACACTATAATAAACAAGCAGTTTACTTTTTTGTTATACCTTACAGAGTTATACAATGGTAACATGATAATTAAACTTATAGAGAACAGTATTTGATGTCACATACAAGCATGACATTAGCGATAGTTTGATCATGTAATTTCTATTTTTAGAAACTTGTGAACACTGTGAACAAGCAGAAGGCAGACTTAAAGCATACATTTGAGATGCAGAGGCTTGAGCAGACAGAACTGGATAACCTAAAATCCCAGCATGCCCAGAAACTTGCAGAGCTAGAAAAAACTCAGCGGGAACTCCTAGATGTAAGTTTTACATCAAGTTCTGCATCGGTTTGTGTAATATTTCAGTGCAGGAAGGGTCTAGCAGTACTAACTGTCGTTAGTATATAAACATGAACATCCTGTAATATACTCACTCTATCCAGTCTTCATAAATCTTCTTTTCTCTCAGTTTTTACAGAAAAGACATAAATTAGTCAAAGACTCATTCTGTCTTTCTGTTAGAAAGAAATTAAAATCAAACCTGTATTTACTTTTTTTTCAGGAAAAGAATGCGTATGAATCGTACAACTCTGATGTAAATAAGAAATCAGCTGAACTTGAACGGCTGAGGGGTATAATAGAACGCGACAGGGAGGAGGTGGAAAGGCTTGCGATGGAGAAACAATCATACGAGGACAGGATCTCTACTATGACACGGGAAAAAGAAATGTTGGAAGAAACTTTTAAGACTCTCGATACCAAAGTGGCCCATATGAGAAGGTTAGAGATTATTTCTGATTTAAATTAAAGCATACCAGTATATCAGTCAACTTTCAAACATAGCAGAATATAAGATCTTGTTCGACCGTTACTATGACATAGATATTAGTTGAAGATACAACCTCGAATCTTACCCAAAAAAATAAAATTTGTGAAAATTTGGCCAAGAAAAATGTGACGTGTGTTGCATATGTTGCAAAACATCGACCTATGTATTTTTAGGAGTCAGAATACAATGGAGGAGAAGATCGACAGTACATCAAGAAGGCTTGAGACTTTGGAGGGAGAATTACAGAGGAGGGAGAGGGAGATGGATGATCTAAACAGGGAGAAGGCACACATGCAGAAGGAAGCAAATAACCTGAAAAACAACATCAAAGGTATGACTCACTGAAAAGTTAGAGGTCTGAGAATTAGCATCAAAGGTATGTCATGGGGAAAATTAAAGGTCTGAGAATTAGCATCAAAGGTATGACACACTCAGAAGTTTAACACCAAAGGTATGACACATTTGGAAATCTAACTTCAGAGGTATGACACAGATGTGAAAGGTCTAAGATTTAAGTTATGACACACTTAGAAATGGAAAGTCTGAGATTTATTTAACTTTAGTTTGATTTAAAAATGTAAAAGTAAAGTAGAATACTTGATAAACAGAATCAGAGGTACAACAAACTAGTTCAGTAATCGTAATCATTAGAGGTATTACATGACAGTTAATTTTGTTATTGGGTAATTTATTTAAAATGTTAGGCTTTTGTTATGTAATTAAAAATGGAATGAATGAAGTTTTCAGTGGTGAGATAAGCAAATGGAGCAAAACGCAAAAAAAGTCGTACGTGCTTTTAAATATAGATAGAACCATTTTGAATGCCAGCCTTGACAGATTGTCTGAAATGTTTCATCAGGTGACTTTTATTATGACTTTTGATAATTAAAACATTGCTTCTGTGTATACTAGTAACATACAAAAACAAAAATTATTATTCTTGTGGGTTTTTTTTTTTTTGCAGATGGAAAGAATGAACTGAGGCTAATCAAGGACCAAGTAAAAGATGCAGAGAAAAGTATAGCCCACTTAGAACAGGTATTTGAGTTATATTTATAAGTACATTCGATATAGTAATAACAGTTGAAATGTGCATTTAAGTGTTTGTAGAAATTAAACCAGAAGTTTTATTTAAAAGCATGTTGAGAGACTGGAGTTTATTAAATTTGTCAAAATTCATGATGACAAAATTAAGATATAAAATTTTGATGCCGAAAGGTATACTAAGAGTTCAGATTAATGGTTACATGGCATTGCGCAATTCTAGTTGTGTCCTGTAATTGTTTTTGGTAAAAAACACAAGAACAATGGTCTGTCAACAAACTCTTAGTCAGCCAAACTGTGTTATCTTTGTTTTTTGTTTTTTTATTCTGTGCATGTTTATTTTTTATAATATTTTAATGTTATAATAATAGTAATTGTTTGAAGTTGATTAATAGTTGATTAATGATTGATTAATTTTTCACCAAAAGCAACTTCGTGACACTAGTCTGCAAAGAGATGAGGCCAAATTAGAGATGGAACGTCTGAACGAGGGTATACGCCAGTCGAGGATCACTCACGACGACTGTATCCGGCAGCAACACCAACGAGAAGAAGAGCTCCAAGATCTTATACGTACAATGGATGAGCGGGAAATTGAGTATCAGGAAACAAGAAAGGTAGGAAAAACATGAAGAAATAGAATGATGTGAAAATATCTACTGATTGAATTATATGTTAATATAGATACGAGTCGATACAGAAAATGACCTGTCAATTCTTTGTCTTGTAAAATGATAAGTTTACCCATAATGCAAAGGAGATGGAAGAATTTAAATGCAGGATTTGGGCCGATATACTTAATCTGTCTTCTTTGGTTGTGTTATTTACAAATTTAAATTACATTTTACATCAAAGTTGTGCAAAATAATATTTAGATGAGGTTACTGTTGCAATGTTTTGAATGTGTTGCCCATTGCACATTTATGAAAACCATCTTTACTGCCATGTTTATAAAAGAGCTACGAACAATTGTTGTAGTAGTCTTTGTTTTGACAACTCGTTAACAAATCGAGGGGAAAAATGAGAAGCACTCTCTGGTTCTTTATCTGATAACACTTGGAACTTTTTTTTGCATTCACCCCTCATAATGATTGAAAATAGCAGATGACATATAAGACTGGTGACATTGCAATGTTTTTGTTAGTCTCTTTGAGGTTTATAGCCCTTTGTATGTCATGAAATTATTGATTCTTGAGACTATCAGGTGAAGAACATCTTACTTCCTATAGTGGTATTACATGCTTCATGTTTAGAATATTCGTCTGCTGCCAGATTTAATAAACTGCATGATTAAGACTAACATTAACACTCTTTATACATTTCAGTCATTGAATAAAGTGAGGAAAGAAGTGGAAAAAGAAGAAAGTAAATTACAGAAGGTAAATTATTGTCGACCTTTTCTTTCATTTCTCCACCTTCGTCCTCCACTACTACTATCTCAGATAGAAAAAAAAAACATAAACAGAATAGTTGTTTAGTCCCCTTAAAGATTTAGCCTAGCTATGAAACAGAATAAGCTCAACATTCGAAAGAAATGTGTATGTCCTTAAATTAAACAGTTGAGCATTGTCAGTATTACAGAATCATAAGTTAAACAGAAGCATTTCACTGGTATGTGTAATTGTTATCAGTCTTTAGGCCAGGGACCAGAGAGGGGCATGTGGGGGTGGGAGAACATGCCCCCCCACCTCCCTTGCCACCAGCTGAGTTGGCTTAGAATAGCTCTTTCAAAGAGTCATAGTTGCTCTAATGTTAAATCCAGTACTCACATTTCACTACCCATGGTCCTGGATCAAGGCCTTCTATTATTATCTGTTATGTTTTGATAGTATTTTGTTCTAATGTTTTGGAAACATTTTTACTCTCACAAAAAATTGTAATACAGAAAGTTTTTATATTTGATTTTTTTTCATTACTTTTCTAACGAAATATTTCAGTTTATAAAAAGACTGCCAGTTTTTTAATAGGCAAATGTCCATTGAAGCACAGACGAACCCTACAATGTACATATACTTAAGATGATAAAATCATGGTTTTATTGATGTACTGAACATTTTAAATGAACAGGTTTCATAAGCTAGTGTGTTCATACATCTTAAGACAAGTTTTTCATTATGCACCATTCATTTTCATGCTCCTTGCTTGGCATGGCTATCTTTTATAACAGATGCTCAGAAATAACAAGCTGTCATTTTTTTCTGAAATGCATTACTAAATGTGAAATGTGCATTTAAGTAACTGCCTTTCTTCTTAGCTGCATTACTTAAATTTTGCACTAAAGTGATGACTCATTTCTTATTACTTAGCTGCATTACTTAAATTTTGCACTTAAGTGATGACTCATTTCTTATTTCTTAGCTGCATTACTTATTGAATTGTGCATTTAAGTGACAACTTGTTCCTTCCTTCCTTTCAGTTGCATTACTTAAATTGTGTTTTTAATTGATGACTGATTCCTTCCTTCTTAGTTGCATTACTTTAGTTGTGCATTTAAGTGACCTCTAGTCATTATCTTTACAGCTGACTACCAATACCTGTCTGAGCTGCATTACTTAACAAAAATTGCAGGCCATGTTGTTTAGTGTTGAAGCCTTCATTGTGTTCTAAGCACATATCATTTATTTCATTTACCTAATTTCTGTGAAGATAAAGTTTTTCTTTTAACAGTATAAACAGCAAAACACATTTATTATATGTAAGAGGATGGGAGTGCTTCTGTTAAGTGTTATGAAATTAAGAGTTACAGTATGTAAAAAAATGGAAAAAAAGGCAAACGTCAGGGGTAGGGGTGGGGAAGGTATTTTTAACCAGAAGATTACAAGTTTGAACCTTATTTGCTGAATTTGACCACAGTTTTATGCATCATTTCTTGTGGCATTATTTCCATGTTAACTTGTGAAAGAAGCCCTCAAGAGTAGTTAATTTAAGTTGTAAAAGCCTTGAGTCTTATAATAAGTCTGACGTAAAGTAAAAGTTTGTTGTAAATGTGTTTTGCTATAGCATTTCTTAACTGCTGGTGATGGTATTTTTTTATGTGCCCCGCAAATTTTTTCAGCTTGTCTCCACAGCCAATTATGAACTAGAAAATATCCGCACTGACCTAAATACGAAACAGAGTGAGTTAACTGTAGCCACAGCCGACATTATGAACCTAAAGGTAATTGTGTGTGCATTATGTAAAGGAGATACAGGGTTTGCACTGAAATTGTAACTGGATTGAAAATTTGTTTAATCTATACTTACAATTAACTTGTTTGAAATTTAAAGAGACCATATTTTGTGTTTTTGTATTATTATCCTTGCCAAGCCTCCTGGATTACCTGAAAATTCTTCTAAAAAGGTTCCCCGATAGCCAACTCCCAGAATACAGATTTGCCATTAGAGTATCTTACCTGTTGGTGTAATCTTTTGCATCCTTGGAATACAGGTCTGCCTGAACGCTGAATGAATATTTATTTATTTTACATGTAGATGACAGGCTGTTAGTGGAAAATGCTAATTGTGCAAAACGAAATGTAACACATATCATTGGTTATTTCCCAGATTTACATTATTTAGTACAATCAAAAGATAAAAGCTGTTCTTTAAAACAAGAATTTTTCACATCTGGCCAACAAGTAAAATCATGGAAATAGCATCCTAAATGATCATGTTAAATTTATCTTTTTGTGCAAACCCTGTATATGATAGCGTTAAAATTGTGTGCACTAGTTTTATATCAGTAGAAGCACACATATAAATTGGAGCCTACATGTATTTATCTTATATATTAGACCTTTCAGTTATATCCCTATGAGCAATTAATAATTTCTATTGTGTGAATATGGCAGTGGCTTTGGTATATGATGAGAAAAAGCAATACAGCTTGTGTTTGGTTCTTCTCAATTCTGTCTGTCTGTTAACTCACTTTACCTTTGCTTTGTAAGCTAGCTGTAAGATAAAAAGATCCTTGCTTGTCATTTTTAGACAAAACCTTTCCGTTTCCATTTAAAACTTATGTGTGATTGATTGACAGTTGCCTTGACAATTGTGAAGTCTTTATGTCTGAATCTAAATCTTAACACAATACCCTTACCAATTTAATGAGGAATGCCAGGTCATTTATTTATCAGGAAGATTGCAAATTCTTGATTTTGATTGGCTAGAAATGAATTTTATTTTTTCAAACTGACCAATCAGATGCAAGAATGATTACTGGTAGACATTTTCTCATGGAAGTACATGTGTATCTAGATTTTCTGATAAACATATTCAGTAGTCATTTAAGACCTCTGCAGTTCAATAAGATATAATATTTGTTCTAAGCTACCATATGTAGATATTTATAACTAAACTTATGAAATTCTATTCAGTTATAACTGCATTCTGTCAGTTGTTCTGGTTACTAAGCATAATTAATATTCTGAGTACTTCGTACTTAAAGCTTGCTGCACTGCTTTGGTGAAACTCATGAAAGCTATAGAATAGCTGCTTTTCGAGGCTCTAACACATTAATTTTTCAGACATACACATGCTTCTCTTTCCCATTTTGTAGGCATCTTTTTCAGTTACAAGTTTCATATACAGTTTGAGTTCAGTGGTCAGTGGTGTTTCATTTCACTATGTTTATATCATCTTTGAAAGTGAAAAAATATACATAATATTTTCTATTTTGTAAGTGCATTATAATGTCTTACTATGCATAACAAATGAGTCATGCATGTTTCCATTTCAAAACAATTTCTTAGCAAAACAGTCATAGTCATTTCCATTTATTTATGAACAAGTTTATAAAAAAAAGTCATTCCATGTTCTTTTATTCATTTATGAAATCTGTCATAATGATTCATTTTTCCATTTTCTATGATAATGTCATAATCATAAATATTTCCATTTCTATGATTCATTTGTAATAAAAATTATGCAGACAGTCAAAATATTTATATTTCCATTTATATGATATTGTCGTTATCATGAATGTATCCATTTCTGTTATTCATTTTTAATAATATAAAAACAGACATTATTATTCATATTTCCATGCCAATAATACATAGAGGATATTCAAGTTTTTTCAATAAATACCGGATTTATTTTCATCGAGTGGTATGAAAATAAATATTTCACGAGTGGCGATAGCCACGAGTGAAATATGATAATTTTCATACCACAAGATGAAAATAAATCCTGTATTTATAGGAAAAAAACTTGAATTTTCTGTTTATTATAAACTTTCTCTCTTTTTTTACCTTTCGATTCCAAAAAATTCCCCTTTATGTGTATTGACTGAATTTAGAAGAAAGTAGTCCGGCAAGACACCAGTGAAAATATGGAAAATATGTTTCACTGCAGTGAAAAATAAATTTTTACAGTGAAAATACGGAAAATGAAGATACGCATTTTATTTCATCAATATTTCTCAATATTTCATTTATAAGTATATAATAAATGTCATTATCATGAATTTCTATGTTACGTATTTGAATACAAACTGTAAATTAACATGATCATTAATATTTCCATTTCTGTGATGTACATGTATTTGTGAATGTTGACTATATGTAATGTTGCCAATATTCTGTAATTCTTATTACGTACTACAACAGAAAGAAGCAGAGAAGATGGAACTAGATGAGAAGAAGTTGACAGTATGTGAACAACAGATCAGAGAACTCAGTAAGTTAATAGTCAACAAGACGTTCAAAATAATTTCATTTAGCAACTAAGATATTGTTGAAACTGGCAATTAACTTCCTGAAAAAAGACCAGCCAACCCAGTCAGTAAACAATGGTGACTGATTTCTGCCATACTGTGTTATTACATGAAGTTGGGGTAATTAGAGGGGAAAATGCCAGAAAAATACAGATCTGTCATGTATTTGCAATAGAAAAGAATGTTGTTTTTTTACAGATTTAATAATAGTTCCGTAAAGGCCTTTTTGACCTAAATAAAGGCGATATTTGAGTAAGAGGGGAAAATGCAAAAAAATACAGATCTGTCATGTATTTGCAATAGAAAGAATGTTGCTTTTTTACAGATTAAATAATAGTTCCTTATATGCCTTTTTGACCTAAATAAAGGGCAATATTGTAAAATAAAATCACTTTGCTTTCAGAACAAGAAATTCAGGACAGGAATGAAGAGAAGAATGAGCTAGCCAAGGCATTAACAAGATCATATGAAGAACTACAGAAGTTACGGACTGAGTCTGCACAGGTTTGTGTTACATTCCACCCATTACAGGCTGTTTTTTTGTTGGCTGAAATTCAGTTTAAAAACACATAGTTAAAAGTTTAAGTGAAATTTATGGGAAAGGTCACTGAGTATTTACTGGTACATGTCGTGTTATTCCTACTGATAATAATGTTATGTCTTTCTTTAAAGACAGTTTGATCCTTAGAACTTCATCATTCTTTAAGATGAAACAAGAATAGCAAGCAATGGCATTTTATAGCTAAGTTTATGTATAATTATTACAGTTGTAAAATAGATTGATATCTCTGACTAACCTTGTATCTATGGTTGAATAGTAAATGTTCTTGATTTCAAATTGTGGTAACTTACTACAGATAGGGGGTTAGATAAGCTTCATCTGTTAACTGGCTCTTTAAAAGTTTAATGACCACTAACAGTCAAAGTCATGTAGGGCAGGCAGGTTAATTAACCCTCATTCTATGGAAAGACCAGTTAATAGAGTCCCATTTTTTAATAAGAAACCTCAAACTTTCTCATGAAATGGCCAGTAGTGGGCTTGCACCCAGTCAGTCAATGAAAGCTTAAGTGATTTGAAGTCGTCTTCTTCAACCACTCAACCATGGAGAGAGGTTTAAATTAGAAAGTTTGCAGTTCTTTACAGCGGATGTGTATGTTCCATACCTTTTGTCTTTCCAAGAGCAATAGTTTAAATAAATAAAAAACCGATTTAACCACACAGTCACAAACAGTTATGAAACTGATAAATGTTTTTACCTTCAGGAACAAGAGAGACTTACCATAGAGAGAATGCAGTTAGAAAATACTCTCCGAGATATGCAAGAACAGCTGGAACATGCTAAAAAGGTATATTCTCTTAAACCAATAAATAACAAATATTAAGTCCTAGAAGGAATCTTTGATTTTTTCAGCATACCTGTATTAAAATCGATTTTACCTACATTTTTAATGAATGAAATTGCTACACTTAAAATCTTCAGCTGAAGAAAGAAGTTTGCCATTTGTTAACATGTTGCTGTCATGAAATTTTTGGGCAGAATTCATAATTGTTTGTTTATACATGTATATTATTACATGTATATTGACTTAAATGTTAGTTTATTACATTCATGTAATAATGTTTTACATTATAGGAGATACAGCAGATGCAGAAACGGTCAAGTTCTCAGGTAACGGAACTCCAGCAATTGGCCGAGGAACAATTTAACCGGGCCAATAAACTCTCAGATGAACTGACGAAGATAAGGGCCAAGAAGGTAAATATGTGTAATTTCTATAACTTCATGAAGATGAGGCAACAGAAAGGAATTTTATAATTCTTAGTTGAAAATTGTGTGGAACAGTATGGGACAGAAGTGAAACATTGAAACAAACTATCTGTTGTGAAATTTGACTGTTTTACCAGCTTGGAAGAAATATTTTGTACCTTTGTATATGAATATTCTGATAATATGTATACACAATTTTTGTTCTGTACATCAAGAGAAAACTACAGTAATACCTATTTCCTGTAAAACAGAACTACAAAATCTCTTAGTCAAATTTTGTGTCTGTTACCATTTACAAATTGATACTACAATCAACATTTTATATTTCTTTAATTAAGAATTGTTCGCTGTGTTTTCTTGAAAGTTATAAATTTCCTCTCTGTTCTTAGACTTTATAGTACTTCATAGGAAAATTTTAACTGGAAAGGCTTATGAATTAGTATGTATATTTTCAGTTAAATATTTTCATACCCCTACTTCTGTTTTTGCAAGTGTATGTTTATAGAGATAAATGTATTAATGTTTGCAACTTCTTATTCAGTTTTTGGTGGATTTCTTTTTAAAATGTGAGAAAATGGAATAACCTTAATGAACAGGTGATTTACAGATGATAAAGCAATGAATTTTCATTGAAATCCTATTTGCTTCAGTGATTGCCCTTTTTTTCTTACTTTCTTATGAAAACATACAAAGTGATGGCATCTGTGTCCCATGTTTGTTGGGGCTTTTTTCTAGACATAAACTGTGAGCTTTACTTTATATATATAGAAACTTTTAATTTTGTTGGCAGATGTAAAGTTGAACCATCAAAGCTTCGAATTTGATTTAGTATTGGATTTTTCGAGATGATTCATGTCCTTCTGTTGCATTATTATACAGGCATTAGTTACTTATCAAGCTTTTTGTTCCATTTAGGCATTACATTAAAGGTTGAATAGTTTTATGGTTAACATTATAATAATTCAGAATGTCAGCTGTAACTACCTTATTATAATTCAGAATGTCAGCTGTAACTACCTCATAATAATTCAGAATGTCAGCTGTAACTACGTTATTATAATTCAGAATGTCAGCTGTAACTACGTTATGATAATTCAGAATGTCAGCTGTAACTACGTTATTATAATTCACAATGTCAGCTGTAACTACGTTATAATAATTCAGAATGTCAGCTGTAACTACGTTATTATAATTCACAATGTCAGCTGTAGCTACGTTATTATAATTCAGAATGTCAGCTGTAACTACATTATTTGGTACAGGCCAGGCAACTTTCTGAACGAAAGTAAGCTCACCTAAATCCTTAAAAGGTTCAAGACGATAGGAAGTGTAATTCTAAAGTTGTACATGTAAACATTTATAAAATAGCCAGAATAGGTGATGTATTACTAACTTCAGATCAGAACCACTGTCTCATGCTTATTCAAATTATCCATATTTCCTATATAGATGTGAGACATGTACACCTGTATATACATTGTTCATGTTTCATGTTTAAAGTTTTCAACACTTGCTACCATTATAATCACATTGTAGGGCTTGAAAATATTTCTTTAAAGCATTATGAAAAAAAGAGGACATATTTCCACATTTTAAAGATTTTGCTAAAACAGAACATAGTTTTAAGGTAAAGAGCTCTTTTCCAGGAAAGTGACCAATCACAGACCACCTTATCTGATGTGACCAATCAGAATATAGAACTTGAACATGATGACAGTAAAACAACTCCAGCTGAGGTGCCCATCCCTGTCTGTCTCCCTTTTGTAGAGTAGTAGTTGGGAATGTTTTAGATGATAATTTAAAGACCAGTTATCATTCTATCAGATTTCTTTAATCTCTCCAAGACAAGAGTACAAAAAAAAGAAATCTTAAAAGAATATTTACCGGTAGTTCAATAATTTTTTATATTGTCTTTAAGAAAGTACTTTGTTAAACGTTCCAATAGCGCTAAAAAATCCTACATAATTATGATAATTATTTATGTTTGAAGAATTATTCACAGTTAGTGTGAAGGAATTCTTGGTTCTTGAACCATTTTGAAATGAATTTAGATACATTTCCTTAAAGACTCCTACATTAAATATACACATGGAAATCTGATGCAGTGATCATAGAACCCTGTTCCTTTTTTATATTCCGCATGTTTCTTCTTTACTACCAGAATTCCTTTTTTTGTTACTACCAGAACATCTAGCTCTCTTTCAGTCGTGATTTGTCTGTGGATCTTTCGTTTTGTTCCAGAAATACTTAGTTCTAGAACTAGATAAATTTGTAGCTAGAATAATATGTCTTTATGTAGGTAGATTTTAACTGTTGTAATAAAAACTGCAATCCAAAAATATCATCTAATCTTTAAATTTGAAATCAAAATATTAAATGCTTAGAAAATTTTGTTTGAGTACAGTTTTATTCGGTATTACTACATGGCTACATGCATATTTTCAGCTCTCCCGAAGATTTATCCTTTTCCTGTAGGAAACATTACCTGTATTATTTGCTTTTTGATTATTGTATGGCAGTATTATTTTACCTTGACTGCATTGAAATATTGTGATATGCAGTTACCGTTGTCAGAAAACATCAAATTTCAAGACCTCAGTGGAAACCTATTCTGTCTACTTAGTGTGAAAAATAGGCATAAAATAGTTTTACACTGAACCCTCAATTTCCTATATGTCTTACCAGTTTGTGACACTTGTAAAACAGTCTTATTCTATAGACTATTTGTTTAGATTAGCCTTACAGACATTGTTCCAAGTTATATGTTGTAGGTGCAAGGTTTATCTTACGTCTGTAGTATAGTGTCAGTTTTTCACTTAGATGTTTGGTGAAATCTATTACTGCATTTGCAGAAAATGGCCATAACAAAATTCTATCCAGTTTTCATTTTTTATAAGGAATAAAGCCCCCAAAAATAGTGAATGGTTCTATCTAAATTCTTCTTTCCTCCATTTTCAGCAGACTGTACCACATGACAGTCAGGTGACCAGGTCACATGACAAAGGACAGTATCCAATCACAACTGTCCCTGATAATTCAAGGACCAATAGAAACTTAGTTGACTTGTCTCATGCAACAGATTTCAGCTTTTCTGCTCAGGATAAATATAAATCAACTGACCAATCATTTTCTGGTTTAGAGGAAGACTTGAGTTGGCCCTCTGAAGGTCCAGAAACCCATTCTAGGCTGTCTGTCTCACCAGTAAGAGGGTCTAATGCAAGTTATAGGGAGCAAAGTAAAATTCCTGTTGTCTCCAGATCTAGATCTGGCAGACCCACAAGTGCTAGTTTTAAACATGAGAGCCCAAGCCCAAAACTGCCAAGAGATACCCATTTCAGGTCCTCTTACACTATACAAAGAGACAGAAGTTGGAGCCCTCCAAGGGACTTGAGTCCATCAAGATTTAGGAATAGAAGGATAATCCCTTCACCAAATAGAGATTTTGATTCATTTTCACTGCCAGAGATTCTAGATAGATCCATTGACAAAGATCCCCAAACATCTGCTGTAGATCTAGTTTCTAGTATTCCAATTACTGTCTTGTCCTCTTCAGCTCCAGCTGTTTCCATGGTAACAGACTCCTCTTCTACAATCACTTCAACTGTTACTAGCCCTCCAACTACTCAAAGAGACCTAAAAGAACCACTGACCCCAAAATCAGCCCATAAAATACCAGCACTAGGGATGTCCCCACCTGTTAGAGATTCAGGGTCATCCCTGACTACTGTTACTTCTTTGACTGACCAAGCCTTGCCTGGTAGTGCTCGGGACAGTGTCCCAGACAGAAGACGTTTTTCATTCGACCTTGGTTTCCTAGACATACTGACCTTAGATAGTAACTCTAGTGTAGCTGACCAGTTGAGTACAGGAAGAGTGAGTGTACTCTTTATTAATAAAGTCTAAACAGTGTGGTGGTGGTTCATTTCTTGAAGGTTAGAGGTCAAGGTCATTATATTTTCCATTCTTTTGAGAAACATATTCATCTTTATTAGCCAGAAAAAACTCTTTTTCAACTGAGTGTACAGAAATGTATATTTTGATAAATGTTATAGGAATATTTTTTCATCTTGTGACCTTGATCTCTGACCTTTATTTTAGCAGAACAACTACAACAGAGGTTACTGCTGTGATACGTGCTTCAGTTTACTGTTTACTGTCTTGATGGTTTTATTAGAAGAAAAAAAAAAACACTAGAATTTATGGTTGAAAAAGATTTTCAGATTTCATCTTCTGTTTCTAAGTTATAAACTTTAGTTTGTAATGATTTCACATCAACATTGATAGAGACCAGTCCATCTTTTGAATTTTGTCAAATATTATTTACTATAAAAGGGATATGTTCGCTTAATATAATACTGCTGCCAAGTATAAAACTTCTGTAAGTTTGGACACTGAGGGGTGACCAGTAAGTTTAGACACTGAGAGGTGATCAATAAACAATTACACCTTGAGTCATAAAAAAGCTTAGATCATTGTTTGGTTTACACACGTTGCAAAGGGTCCAACTAGGTATGTGTGATATATTTGTTTATGTTGGTTAACTTAAGTTTGCATAAATGTTGTAACAGTTAACAGAATTTCTGGGTGCTGGATGTTTTTTTTTGTTGTTGTTAAAAAGTCCTGTTTCATGTATTTTCTAAGATAAGAGTGTTCATATTAAAGTTTAGTATTGCATTATCACAAATCATATGTAAATGGATTATCTACCCTGAATACTCTATGATATAACATTGGTCCTTCCATTTTGGATTCCTCTGCCTTTATGGCTATTTTATTAAATAAAAACTGTTACTATAGTGAAGGAAAATGACTTACGTGATTCTGATGTTGTTTTATCAGTAATGCTTACTTTCTCATGTCAGTAATTTTGCTGCCTAGCAAATAATCATTTGGATATATGGCTTGATAAGGCATAGGGGTTTGCAATAAACATAACCTGAAATGAAGAGGAATATTTATATATAACTTTTTAACCCCTTTGAAAGGCTTGTATATGAAATATACGTATAAAAAGTCAGTTGGTTTTTTAATAAAGATCCTATAAGCAGTTTAGCAAATTAAAAATCATTGCCTAAAAAAAAATTATAAAGATAAATAAGATTTAGTGGTGACTGATTTAATTATAAAAAAAAGTGACAACTTTGTAACAACAGAAATATCCTTTCAACGAAGATCAGAGTTAAATAATCTTTTTTTTCCAGTTGACAGGGAAACTTTTTTTTCCAGTCTGTAAATTGTAAGTATTTAAATGAAAGTTTTAATCAAAGGTGTACAATTTCTAGACTTAGAATAGCTTTTATGTCTTCCAGTGAGATGAGTGACATTTTTTGAACATGTGAATCTTTTACTTCACAGACTACTGACAGATTGTCTGAAGATAAGGAGAACGTTAGAATAGAGAGTGCTGAGGAACAAAGAAAGTCAGAGATCCTTCGGGAAAAACTATCGAAGGAGCAAGAGTTACTGAGGGTTAGTTAATACTTAACTTAGATTGTTTTTTTCACCTGCTTTTGATTAATCAGGACTTTTCCTTGCTGGTCACTTACTAAAAACTTATTGTTTTTAATGACTTTGCTAATATAACTGATTCTTTCTCATTTTTACTTCGGCATTATTTGAAAAAGTCAGTGCAATATAATTGTAAATACAAAGTTTTATACAAGAAACACGGCAATGACATGAAACGAGGTTTTCGAGAATTTAAGCAGTAACATTTCCCAACTGTTATTGTGAACAAATGGAGTACTTATAGTATAGCTGATTTATTTCTACAAAGAAAATGTATGGTGCCCCTTACCTTGACCCCAGAGACCCCTAAAGCAATCCTTAGTGAGGTAATGACATATGCTTTCTTATAACCAAGTCTTAATGAAATATGCTAAGGTATTCAGTGGAAACCTTAAAACCTTTTAAGAAAAAGTTACTTTACCTTTGACCCTATGACCCTGTTAATCAATTACAAATAAGGTCAGGCTAAATGCAACCTTATAGTCAAGTCTGAGTATAATAGGCCAAGTGGAACAAAAAACCTGATTGAAACCAAAAATCTATTTTTTAGTAACTGAATTTTGTTAATAAGGTATACCTGTTTTCAAATTGCTAATCATATTTTGAACAGCTACAGTTGCAACAACAGATGCAGAGGCATGCGGATGCCATGGAGCAAGCCAGATTACAGTCTGAAGGAACCATAGAAAATCTTAGAAAAAAACTCAACACTTTACAAGATGTAAGTTAATGCAATCACAGACATGTAGGATTTCTTTTCAAAAATTAAAAATTTATGTGGGTATTTCTTAAATCTGCTTTCAAGGTCAAACAGTAAAGGTCACATAAATTATCCTGCTACTTCTGAATTAAGAGGTACGGTAATAGTTTTATCCCTAGCAACCAATCTTACCAACACATGCCAAAACGTTAATAAGTTTTATGAAGGACAGGGTTTGTTTTGGATACTGACACACCTAACTTGTTATGCTTTGTTTTATTCTTTGCAGGTGCTTATAACGACAACAGATATCACAAGTCCAACATTACGCAGGGCAAGATCTCGTTCTGCTGGACTTATTCCCTCCCCTGTAAGCTTGAATTGCAATTCTGTCAAAAACACCTCTTTCTTACTGGAAAGTCATTAAAAAGTTATCAGTTGTTATACTAAAATCAGAAATGGTTAAGTTGAGGACAGTAAATTTTTATGATCCCACAAAGTGGGGAGCATATAGCGTTGCACTTGTCCGTCCGGCGTATGTCCGTCCGTCTGTCCGTACATCTGTCCGTACGTCCCGAAATCTTGTGAACGCAACTTCTCTTAAACCGGATGGCAGATTTTGCTTAAACTTCCAGGGATGAACAACCTTAATGTGTAGATGGTGGTTAAAGAAGGAATTTTCGCTGCGACCAAATTGAACAGAATTATGGCCCTTTGTTGATTTTTTCACTATATACTATGTAGAAATTTTGTGAATGCAACTCCTCTTAAACCGGATGGCAGATTTTGCTTAAACTTCCAGGGATGAACAACCTTAATGTGTAGATGGTAGCAGGGCTCCTAAAATTTTGAAATCTCAATTGGTCCGAGACCTCGACCTCCCCCCTCACCCCCCGAGACCAAGAACCAACACAAAAAAAAAAAACGATTTAAGGGCAAAGAACAATTTGAGTTATGATAGTGTTGACGTCGCGAAAATATGTGTTTATCAAAGCAAAAGTAGAATTAGAGCTACTTTTACGTCAAACTAGTCACTGATATTTTAAAGTGTTCTTTGTGCTGCAGCTTGCCACTACAATTACTATTAAACCATTAATGAAATTAAGCAGATGACAGTTATCGTCTATTTCGATGCAAACTCCTTGCACCGGTTACGTCACGCTTTTCTAATTTAACTGTTTTCTGTACTGATCAGGGGAAGTAACCGCTGCGGGGAGTTTGATTTCGATGAAATTATATTTCACAGTTTGAGCCGGTCAACTTTAATCGGTTGGCCAGCTGCAAATCAAGCACACTTTTACTTGTTTACAAGTTCATTGGCGATAATTGCCGCGGGCAAAAGTGACAGTTTTATGGTTTTATGATAGGTGTGAAGTACCGGATTAGCGATCAATTGAGGTTTTGGTGCGAGATTTTGACTGTTTAATGAAAAGTTAGACAGATTTTTTTTTTAGAAATTATCTGGACCGATTTTTTAAGGACTTTTGGACATCGAAATCGGTCCATAGAGATAAAATTCGGTCAAAACCGGCAAATTTTCGGTTTTCGGGAGCCCTGGATGGTATTAAAGAAGGAATTTTTGCTGCGACCAAATTTAACAGAAATATGGCCCTTTGTTGATTTTTTCACTATATACCATATAGAAATTTTGTGAATGCAACTCCTCTTAAACCAGATGGCAGATTTTGCTTAAACTTCCAGGGATGAACAACCTTAATGTGTAGATGGAAGTAAAGGAAGGAATTTTTGCTGCGACCAAATTTAAGAGAATTATGGCCCTTTGTTGATTTTTTCATTATATACCATATAGAAATTTTGTTAAAGCAACTCCTCTTAAACCGGATGGCAGATTTTGCTTAAACTTCCAGGGATAAACAGCTTTAATGTGTAGATGGTAGTAAAGGAAGGAATTTTTGCTGTGACCATATTTAACAGAATTATGGCCCTTTGTTGATTTTTTCACTATATACCATATAAATAATTGAACATATAAATTTTACATTTGTAATTTAATTTAACATTTACATAAGGTTACCTGTAGATCATTTTAGGTATATGTACAGAAAAAATCTTACATACAGGATATACATGCTCTTGTTTATGAGCACTTATGCATAGTGGGGGCATCCGTGTCCTATGGACACAGTTCTAGTTTGTTATATTCTTGTATGTCTAAGTGGTTTGTCATATTTTTATACATGTAGCTATTATCTAGCTGAGAAAGATGAATCAGGTATCTTTTCACTTATCACTCACTATGCATGAAGGTAATTTTTCAAGGTCTAGAATGAATCATATATATTATGCTCAGGCAAAGTGAAAATACAGAAAAACAAAAAAAACAAAAAAACAAAAATGAAGACAAAGTTCTTTTGTATTTTAAAATCAAATAACAAACAGTTAAATAACAGTTGAATTTTCTTTAAACAGGACAGACAAAGGTCACCAAGCCCTGGCTATCCTCGTCATGGTTACTTGGCTCAGAGGCCAAGGTCAAGGTCACGATCAGCAGACAGAATTGCTAGAAGTATTTTTCCAGAAAGAGACAGTAAGTACCGATACATCATATCTTTGTTGATAGAGGTATTTCTGTGTAATGCAAAAGTTTATACCCTTATACCAGTACCCTGTGAATTATCTGTTTTTATGTCTTTTACATTGTATTATGTTTTTATATTATTGTTAATTCAAATTTAGATAAATAGGTTCCCTAATCAGTCATCACTTTATTTTTATACTGGTATTTGGAGTATCTCATTTTTCTTAAAGCAGGAAAGTTTTTCAAGTGTCTCAGTTTGAAAGCTGTAAAGAATTTCAGATGTCTCCATTAACTTAAAGCAGTTAAGATGTTCAAGTGTCTCACTTAATGCAGTGAAGAATTTCAGACATCTCAGTTAACTTGAAGCAGTTATGATTTTCAAATGTCTTGATTTGAAAGCAGTTAAGATTTTAAGATGTCTTCACTCAACTGAAAGCAGTTTAGAATTTCTAATATCTCACTTTAATGAAAGCAGCAAAGAATTGTGTATGTCTTCATTTCATTTAAAGCAGTAAATATATCTTTTTTAAATTTTTTTTCAGTTCTGACAGTTTGATGATTGCTGAATCCACAAGTGCTGTAGTAACTTCCGTCCACTATTCTTCAAGTAGGGCAGCAACTTTCAATTTTTCAGCTACTATGACAGTAACTTTCCATCCACTTTGATACCAGAACTTACATTGCAGCAACTTTCCGTCCACTTTGATACCAGAACTTACATTGCAGCAACTTTCCGTCCACTTTGATACCAGAACTTACATTGCAGCAACTTTCCGTCCACTTTGATACCAGAACTTACATCCACTTTGATACCAGAACTTACATTGCAGCAACTTTCCGTCCACTTTGATACCAGAACTTACATTGCAGCAACTTTCCGTCCACTTTGATACCAGAACTTACATTGCAGCAACTTTCCGTCCACTTTGATACCAGAACTTACATTGCAGCAACTTTCCATCCACTTTGATACCAGAACTTACATTGCAGCAACTTTTCACATTGATACCAGAACTTACATTGCAGCAACTTTCCGTCCACATTGGTATACTAAATGCAGCATATTTCAGTTCACTTTTACAACTCGAATTGCAGCAACTTTCCGTCCACATTGGTATACTAAATGCAGCATATTTCAGTTCACTTTTACAACTCGAATCGCAGCAACTTCTTTTTCTGTTCTTCAAATGTTGCTGTGGCAAATAAATGCCAACATGACAGCTTTTTTAAAGTGCCAAGTTTGTGTATGTTACATGACTGTATTTATTTATAGTGACCAGTTCAAGTTGATTATATACTATATACTTTTGTACTGTATGGTCCAAGTACTGCCAGTTGAATGTTTTCTGCCTGTATACAAATGTATGTTCAAAATATTCATACTGTGTAATTTGTACTTGCAAGATACATGCCACATGTATTTTTGACTTATTATTTCAAAATATTTGATTTAAAAGACATGACTAAGTATTAAACATACATAAATACACCATCCTATCTTTTGACATTGATATTGAATGGTTTCCAAAATTTGATGGATGAATGTGAAGAAAGTTCTTATAGTAAAGAAAGAAGCAGATGAAACTTCTTGACATTCACTTCTAGAAATGTAACCATGTGTACAGTAAGTTGTAAGTAATATGTCTGAGCTTTCTTTTAAAAAGCCTTTTAGAAGAACATCTATAGATTTTAGCTTTGTTAGTGTTTTCCATCAAATTCCTTTTGAAACCCTGAAATAAATGTAGTTGATACTTTACTTGTACATGTAGTCTGTTAGTAAATAGATAGTCCCCACTATGCTATTTTTAAGGATTTAAAGTCCTCACTATGCTGTTTTTTAAGGATTTAAAGTCCTCACTATGTTAGTTTTAGGATTTAAAGTCCTCACTATGCTATTTTTAAGGGTTTAACTTAAGACTATGAAAAGGAAAACATTTTTCCGGCATTTTGCTTTTTAGGTAATAATTGGTTAACCTAGGGTTTATAAACAGACAAGATGCATTTGTTAATCGTCAGTTGTTCTTGTTTATCTAACAATGTGGTTAGGTTAAACAATGTGTAAGTTATGATATACCTTCTGTTATTTGAAGTAGGGGGAAATATTAAATTACTAAATATTAAATTTCTTCAAGAGATTACCTCTCTGAAGTACTCTAAAGGAACACCTTACAGTTAGCTAATGATACATTGCATATCTTTTTTTATTGTCTCATTTAGTATACAATGAGAAATTACTGATAATTTATAGTTAATAGTTAAGTTATAGTTAAGAAAAATTCTTTAAGCTTTAAATCTCTTAAAGAATTTTGTAGGAAGAATTTTTGAATGACACCTTGACAACAAATGAATGGTAATTATTCATTCAAAATCATATGAATTTACATGATTTTAAAGAAAGTGGAATATTCTCAATTTTAAGGTATGCCTCTTTAAGATTTCCAAGTATTTTATGTCATTTGATCTGTAAGCATTTTGATCTGAGTGACCTATACTCATTTAAGCTATAGTTCTGTTAGTGAAGGGACCAATATTGTGGCCAGTTTATATTTGTTCTGTCAGACATATGGTTGCTTACAGATCCTTTGCTTGCTGTTTTTTCCTTTAGCATTTGGATATTCTTATCTTTTACTCTGTTTATGGTGAAAATCATGTGATATTTCATTAGCCTTTATTTAGTTCTCAGTTCCTTTATGGTTTTTATGGTGTTTATGTCAAAACTTTGATAAATTATGACACACTCAAACATCCCATAAGCTGATATGTTTTGAAGTTTTGCCATCAGGTTTTAGTTTGGGCTTTGATATAGTAATGGGTTCAAATAGGTATATTGTGTCCCAGTTTAGTGGTAGAGTTTTGTGATTTTCTTCTATTGATAAAATGGGCAAAATGGTAAAAAAGGTCTAAGTTATTACTGTTTATCATGACCTATTTTTATGTAAATGACTTTGCAGTCCTGTGCTTTGCCATAGTGAACAAATGTTTGGATTAAATTCTATCTGTGATATTTTTTATCATATTTATTGAGTACTTGCAAACAAATTTTGTAGTTAGGTAGATTATGTGTGTATAAGTTTGGTACTGTTCATTGCTTTAGGCTGGCAAACAAGTTTGGTACTGTTCAATGCTTTAAGCTGGCAAACAAACAAGTTTGATACTGTTCAATGCTTTAAGCTGGCAAACAAACACGTTTGGTACTGTTAATTGCTTTAGCTGGCAAACAAACACGTTTGGTACTGTTCATTGCTTTAGCTGGCAAACAAACATGTTTGGTACTGTTCATTGCTTTAGCTGGCTGTTAATTGCTTTAGCTGGCAAACAAACACGTTTGGTACTGTTCATTGCTTTAGCTGGCAAACAAACACGTTTGGTACTGTTCATTGCTTTAGCTGGCAAACAGGTTTTGTTGGTCTTTTTTTCTCTGTAATGCTGTGTAATACAGTTTAATTATATAAGCTTGTCACTCTTGTCTTATAAGGTAAATGTTGTTGTTTTTAAACATTAAAATGAAAACCTTAAAGATCACCCATTTTTACATTAGTTTTGAATGTTTTACATCTTTAAGCCATAGCAACAGTAGTATAAAAGTTTACTCTGCTAATAGTAAATCCTGAAGCACTTGTGAATTTTACAAAAATGTATTTCTGATAAGATGATAAGTACTGCTACCTTTTGTAAATACAGAGTTATTTTTTAATTACATTATAACAAACATTAATTGGACAGGTGACACAAAAAATAAATTTGTGATATATATTTACATGGGTTCTTTGCATTTCTTAGAATATTTTATTTTGGACTTTATAATTTACAGCTGTAGGTAGAAATTGTATGTACCTTTCTAAACAGTATTTATTTTATGACACACATGGTTTATATGTGATTATATGTTATATGTGATATTTCTTTGTTATGTGTTATATTTAAATGGTATTGTAACCATATTTAAAAATAAACTAAAATGCAAAAAGAATTCATTGTTTCATGTACTCTTTTTTTTCCTGGAAAAATGGCAAAACAGAACTGCCTTTGTGGTAACATTCTATGTGGTGTTCAGCACTAGCTTTTAACAATGTCTTCCCCTTAACCACTTGGTCAAAGTTGATGCAGGGATGTTCAATACATGTAGCTCTGCCAAAATTATTCAAATAAATCCATTCCATGCAGAACTCTGGTTGCTTTGATAAGAATGAAAATCTTTAAGAATCTTTTAGTCTAAAACCACCAGGTCCAGAGATCTGAAATTTGGTGTGAAACCATAAGTTCCAGTGTTCTAAAAGATTTTTCACAAATTATTGCCTATAGAACCTCTGCCAAGATTGTTCAACTTTGCCCAGCTGTCAGATGCTTTACATGAACTTTTAAAAGCAAACAAAACAAAATCTTCTTGTCAGAAATCACAAAGCTTAGACTTTTGAAATTTGGTGTGTTGCATTATCTAATGGAATACTCTAACAAGATTTTTCAAGATTTTTATGTCCCTGTAATCACTGTTGGGTCTACCATGGGGGTCACATCGTTTACATTGAAATACATATAGTTTGTTTTAGCTCACCTGAGCACGTGATTGTCCTTCCTCCGTCTGTCAACCACAATTGTTTCAAAGGACATCTCATCTTTTCAGTATGAAAATTCAAACTATCCTACTCATAATTTTGCATGTAGATTTCAACTTTGACCTTAGCTGACACATTGACCTAGTGGCCTACTTTCTTGTTTGCAACTGCAGTATGGAATTTTGAACTATTCTTATAATTTTGCATCCGTATTTCAACTTTGACTTTAGCTGACATTGTACTGACGGACTTGCTGTGTCTATGGAAATTTGACCAGATGTACAATTTTACATGTAAATTTTTACTACAACACTGGGTGAACTTGATTCCTTCATTGACCTTGCTGTTTAACTAGTGGTACTCGGGTGAACGATATACGGCCATCATGGCCCTCTTGATGGCCATCATGACCCCGACCTGGGAATCGGTAATTTATCTCTTTATAGGATTCTTTCTCTTCTCTCAAACCATAAAATCAAGAGCTTATATATTTTGGGGAAAAAACTATGAAGTGGTTCTGTACCAAAGTTGGTCAAATCCTGGACCAAGAGTTAGATTTGACCCTGCTCTGGTGGTCAGTAATTTAACTTACGTAGGATTTTTTTTTTAATGTTCTGTTGTCTACAAGGCCCAGAGCTTATATATTTGGTATCTAGCATTGTCTGGTGGATCTGTACTAAAGTTGCTCAATTCATGGTCACAGGTCAAACGAGACCTATGTTCACTATTTTATCTTAAAAAGGCTTTAAAATTCTTTCTTAAATCTTAAGGGTAAGGCCATTGATATTTAATGTGCAGCTTTTTGGGTCTATACCAAATTGTTCAGATCATGGACCCAAGGTCAAAAATTGACCTCACCATCAGGTCAATAGTTCCTATAATAAGTCTGAATTTAAGCAGATTTAAGTAAATTCTTGCTATGTTAAAGTCGGATCTCAGAATAAATCTTCTTGTTAGATTACCTACACTTTTCGACGACAATACAGACTTCTTGTCGATACAAAAAAGCTGCTTTATCATGAAAACTTTTAATTAGAAAAAACAAAGAAACAAACAAAAGTAAAAATGTATGCACATCCTTCTACCCAAATTTTCCATAACGATCGAAATATAATATCAACATATTACTTTTCAAGATCACTAGACAATTCTTCTTGTCAATCCACCTTAACTGAAAGCAAGGTCTTTCAAATAAATATTTGAAAGACCTTGCTAAAAGAAGGTAGCACACATTTCTCGTCGGGAGTTCAAAGACCTTTGTTTAAGTCTATAAACCTTAGAACGCGTTAAAATTATTTTTTAAATATTTTTTTCACCAAGAAAGATTTTAAATTTTACGCTTTTTAACAACAAGGAAATTTCTTGTCAGTTAATTTTATACGTGTAAATATATATATATGTTGTAACTTAACAAGTATCACATTTCGCATAAATATCACAGAAACATATTTCACCTTCCAGATACAAATTAATAATATAGAAGCATAATATATAAACACAGTAAGAACGTGAACAATATTTTTGTTGTCATTGAAACAAAAAAAATGCCATACGGGTCGTGCTTTAAAATTGACAAACTGAAAACAACTCTTTATTCTTTTACACACATGTTTTTCACCTATCAGTCATTTTTTTCTGATTTAACTATATTGACCTTAAGTCATATTCGGAATTTCTTTATCCATGTTGGTAATAAACTGATATTCATGAATGATTAATTTAATGATGCACAGGAAATAGATTTCACGCATGCGTGAACACAAAGACGTCTGAAATTTTGTAGACGGAAACAAAGTAAATTTAATGTCCAAATGCAGAATTTTCTTATGTTGCATCATTGACCTACCACTAAATAAACAACTTTTAGTCTGTTTAACAATATTACCAAGCAGATTTTATAATCCCTGAGTGAAGAACCAAGAAAATCAACTTCGAAATGTGACAAATTGTGAAAATATGCAGCCAGTGCACCCACTCAGTTTGCTTTAGTGATAAAACCTTTGTTAAAACTTTGGTGTGCAAATGGCAGGAAGGACACAGCAGCCACTTCTGTCAACCCTTCGACGTCGGAAGCGTGCACAGCCACCAGTGTTCAATGGTGTTAGTGGATCTTATGAAGACAAAGACAGTGACTTTTTGTGGTTAGCTTTTATTTGTTTACTGAACTATGATTAGCCCTTTATTTTTTGTAGTGTTTATCAAATGTTTTTTCTATATAGATATTTGTCAGTTTTATTTTTTGAAAGTCATATGCACTAAGATAGGAAATTACTTGATGTAGCATTTAGATAATACTGGTATGCATTGGAAGAGAAGTTTTAAAGATGTTTGTCATAGGTAGCAGCTCGTCTGATTCAGCTCATCAGATTGAATGTATAAAGATGGTTATACCTAGTTTAACACAAAAATCAGTTGAAACTACTCACCTACTATGTTAAATCAGTGTGATAAGAAATTAGCAGGTTATTGGTCCAGCAGTAACACTTGACAGGAATCGTGGTTCTGTAATCCATGGTTTCGTGAGTTTGATCCCTGCTCTGCCATTTACATTACTAATCGTCTTTCATATGAAATGTTCATCCAAGGCCGAATCAGTGCTTAATACTAGCATGGAAAAGAACCAGGGGTATCAGGGCTCGACAAATGTTTTGGAAGCAACTCGTCCTGCAGGACGAGCAGCTCAGAATTTTCACTCATCCTGCTGCAATTAGTACTCGTCCTGTAGTTCACTAAGGAAAAAGCAGTAAACTGATAATTTTGTATAAATCCCCTACTCCCTGCTGAATATTAGCTGATTATTGCATTGTGACATTTAAAAAAGTTCTGAGATTTTCACTTAAACATCCATCTTTTTTTACAGCAATAAAATTCAGTATGTGCGGTACATACCGGATTTGTGCAAGGATTTTTTTAGCTACCTATGTGATCATAACAGAACTGGACAGATTTTAGCACTGAATGCAATAAATCAACATCCGGTTTGCGCATCGGCTGCAGGAATTAATTTATGTTCCATTTCATGTGTGTTTTAAACTTCAAATTTTATTATTTTTGGCTAGAAATTCCACTCGTCCTGCAGGACGAGCACTGCCAGAAGATCCACTCGCCCTTAGTCAATTTTTACTCATAATTACGAGCGGACGAGTGGATTTGTCGAGCTCTGGGTATTATTGGAATGGATTGTACTATCCCAGGGCATTTTTTCCTTCTATAACAGGGGCCAATGTTCGGCCCATTCACAATTCAAAATTGCACTTTTTTTCACACAGCGGCATAAAAAAATTCACAATTTCAAAAGAGTTCACAAAATATTGGGGACTTTAATGTTTTACCTTCCGGTAAAACTTGATTGCCAATTGCAAACATGTAAATAGTTTTAATCGAGTTAAATGGTATTTGTGCATGTTAACCGGGTTAAAGTACCGACTCGAAACAGAATTTACACAGGTCAGAAATTATAATCAAGCGTTCATCGCACACGGTTTCCGGTTTCAATATGTCGTGAAATGGCATCACTTGCGTATCATTTTTTCACAGTTTCATGACATATCGTGCCTTTTTTCACAAAATGAACAGGCCCAGGCCCCTTCACAATTTTGACAAAAAATGCACTGTATCCCAAACAATCTAAAATAATCTAGCTAGGCAGGGGGTGTTGATCAATTGGGCAAGCAAAACCAATGATAAGTAAGCTCACAAAGATAGGTATGTAGTATGACAAAACCACCATTAACCATGGAGAACTGTCGTAACCCAAATATTGCAAGGTTTCATTCAAAACATTTCTTAACATGTTTTGAATATTGAAAATCATTGCTTTTTCATTATTCAGATATTTCAATTTGTTAAGTAGTAGTTACATGTAATATATTGACTTTAATCTGTGGTCATTTGATATTTCAGCAAACGATAGATTGTGCAAGAAGCTCTTGCTAAGAGCAAAACATATTTTGGTTCATTACTTAAAGTGCTTTCTTGTTTGGAATAGCAAGATCTCATGTAAATGAAGTAGAATTCACATTATATTTATGATTTTTAATAGTATTTTTAGTGGTACAATTTCTATTTAATGATAACTGAATTTCGTAGCCTCATTTATGTGGAAAGCTTGAAAAAAATAAGCAAGTACATAAAGCATTTATATCCAAAATTAGCTGATAATATATTGCATATTTCATTGGCTTATTCTCTGTAAAATGAAAAACATCTTCTTATGATTCTTACACAAAAAAAATGTATTAAATCCATTTGTATATTGTATAATGACACTTTCAAATAAATGGACATCCACCCCAAAATGGTACAACTTCACCTTTCTATATAAAGAATATCATTATTAAAATTTACCTGTTGTACTTTTTGACTGACACCTTGACATTTGGTTAAGAGTTTAATATAGGCCGTCCAAACCAGGTTGCCGCTGGTTCAGCTCAAGCTTTTTATGATGATAGTGTTTGCCTAGACAAACGAAACATTCATAAATAGAATAGTACATAGTGCAGAAAGAATTTTCAGCTCACTTGTATATGTACAGGTAACATTTTGTTTAAATCTGGTTGTACACAATTGATTGTCATTTAAATGAGAGCAAAATTTGACACAAGTCTTTATTTGAATGTTGTTGTTTTTTTCAGTCCCATATGCTTTGATCTGATTGATGAAGCCCACATGACAAAATGTGGACATACATTTTGGTAAGTTATTTTTAACTATGTCACTGGTACAAGAGATAAGGGGTTAGCTTTTTCAAAGAAATGACAGTTGAAATGCAATCAAAGTATCAAGAGGTATGGTATTCTTATTTTCAGGCATCTTTGCTAATGCAGTTACAAATACATTAAAATTTAAAAACAAGGCTCATTACCCAGTGTTATAATTACATGGAAAATGTTCTTTGGAGAACTTATTCAAGGTCAGGGTTGCAATTATATGGAACATGTTTTGCAAAGGACTTCTCATTCAAGGTCAGAGTTATATGGAACATAATGTCTCACTGTAGGCCTTTGGTTGACCTTGATTACCAAAAGATTAATGAACTCCTGAGGTGTTACACAAATATTTTGTTAAAATTTTAGTGAAGACATGTTGTTTTTCTTTGTTTGTTCACAGCTTGCTTGACATATATTATCTGTAAGTTTTAAGAAAAATTGAATCATATTAAAGATCACTAAAAAATAAAAAGGTTTTATTGTTTTTTCAGCTACAAGTGTATAAAGACCAGTCTGGAGACAGCAAACAGGTGTCCTAAATGTAACTTTGTGATAGAAAGTCAAGACTATATCTTCCCTAACTTCATGTGTAAGTTTTTATGATTATTACGAAATCTGTTGACTGGAACACTGAACATTCTCATTAACCCTGAACCTGCTGAATTTTTGTAATGGATTTGCCCAGCTTTGAATTTTGAACAGTCCATTCAAGTTTAAGGGATTTCAGTATCAAAATACAAAAATTGAGTTACCAACAGTATAGAGCCTGGTCAGCCTGCACGGATGTGCAGGCTGGCCTGGCTCTATACTAGTGGCAAAGGCTTATCACTTTCGGTTCCAGCAGGTTAAGGGTTAATAATAGAGCTAAAGACAGATGGTTTAGATTCTTTTGAAAAGGAGTAGCAGAGTACACTTTCTTTGTTGTTGGTCATTTTTTAACTGCAGTCTTACAGCTTACAATTCATTTTGGTTTTTCATGATTGGTTTTATGCAATTAGAACTGAGGTTGCACTGGGATGCGGTGTTCCTGCTGATATTTGCATCAGTTGAAAACGAGGATTTTTACAAATTCAAGTTCTTACCACAATATAAAAGGGATATAAAGACCCTTTAACTGGGGTCAGTTAGGATAATTCTAGTGGAGATTTTGGGAACACTGTTAAAACAGCTATGTTATGGAGTTTTTCAGGGGAACTTGGTTATTTACAGGTTAAACGGCATTCATTCTTCTGTAAGCAGTTTTAAGATGAGTTGAAAAGTAAAATGTATCTGATACTTTAGTATTCATATTGAAATAGAGAAAAAATATCAGAACATCTGTGCTACTGCTACATGTAAGCAACCTTTCTAAGTAAAGGAAGTGGTTTAGTATTACATGTACATACAGTAATTCTTTTGTTTTTGCAGTGAATGAGTTGATTCTGAAGTACAGAAGTAGGCAGGATGATAAAAGAATACGTCTCGACCAGCAGGTTAATATTCTTTTGCTTAAAATTTCATGCTCATTCAAAACTTGTGCATTTGCTTGTTCTTCCTTCAGATTAAGTGGCAGAAATACATCCAAAAATAATTATTTTAGTTAAGGCTATTTCAGTGAAACACCTAGGTAGAGAATCTCACCACATGAAGGCAAAATAAAGAAGGATAGGAAAGTTTGAAATGGAAATGGTGACTTTTTTTTAGAAACAGAAGTTGTGTTTGAAATTGTTAAATTCTGTTTCACTGTATTGTAGAATGTACCAGGATCACTGGATCTTGCTGAGCTGGTTATGGAGGAGAATATGGACCTGGCAAATGTTAACACTCTGTTGGAACTGTTACACTCAAAGAAGCAACAGTTAGAAGATGTAAGTATACTTTAATGAGCATCCCTGTTTCATGTAAGGTAGTGGTTTGACTGACAGAATCTGCTTATTGCTTTTGTGCACAGTAAGTCACTGACACAGGCTATTTTGAAATAATTGGTATCAGACATAGACAATCACAATCAATTATAGTGGACAAAGTTCCCCTTAGAGTAATTCCCAAGTGGAGCTAATTGATTGGACATAAACTGACAATGCGGATTAATGTGAGCACTTTGAAACACTAGTATTACCAAAACCACCAGAAAGTGTTTCCTGTTGTGACTTAATCATATTTATGCCTGATGAATTATGTCATCTTTATTAGTTGGACAAGTCCATTTTCAATTAAATTTTCAATTTCAGTCTACTTAGGGAAGTAAGTACTTTATGCAAACAGTGTAGACTCTGATCATTCACCGCGTATTGCAGCATCTGATCTGGGTCTGCACTGTTTGTCTTTGTCTAATTTTGGGGACGCTAGGCATTAATGGGTTAATCACATTAGCTAGTGCCATGAAGAGCTTTGATTTTTGACAAATCTACTTTTATATTAGGATGGAAGGTTAGCACAGAACACAGTGTTGAAGGAGTTTCTGGTACAGGTTAGACAGAGGAAACAAGAGGTGAGGATGATTGTTTCATGTTTTAATGTTAAGAATTAATTAAGGGCTGAAACAAAAGTAAACTTGGGAACAACAGTTTTGTAGTACCTCACATGAAAATGCTGAATCGTGCTTTTTGCTTTTGCTAGATTATTCAGTTGGTATAGGGGTAGTAGATTATATTATTGAGGAAAATGTGATATTTGTTGGTAACTTAACATTGTTTTATATAAGGAAGAGATACATGTTTTGATGAGAATGGAGTTACAAAAGTTCTACAGGACAAGCCACGAGGCAGGCTCTCATTCTTCTAAGACATGTAAAAGTCCAGATATATCTTGCATCATCCTAAACATTGGTGAATGAAGTTTTAATGTATCTTTTATTTGGTACTTTTTTCATCAATATTTTTTTCTGAAGCATGGAAGGAAAAGAGAAAATGTATTACAGTTTAATAGTAGCAGTTCTTGTTATGAAAATAGTGGGTGTTTCAGTGAGTAATTCTAGAGAAGGCCCAGAAAGCAAGTGAATACATGCTGAGCCATCCAGTACTTAAAAAGAATTAAAGATAGATTTGTTATAACTAGCTGTAACAGAATGTAATGGATGGTCACATGGTACAAATTAACAGCACCGACTGTATAAATAGACTATAGAATGAAATTTGTTACTCACAGCAAGATTAAAGTCACTTTTGAAATGTTCCATAGTTTGTATGATTTTGATGCTTGATTAAAATTTCTCTTCTCTTCAGCAATTAGACCAGTTAACCAGGGAAATATCTATTCTAGATGAGGATGTTAGAACAATAGAGGTATAAGAGATTTGTGAATTTATAATATATGTAAAGAAATCTACTTTGGGATGAGATTCCTGTAACTTTTAAGTGTACAAATTTTTTGTGAAAAAGTCATTATCACTTGATAGATGGTAAAACTTAAAATTCATATTCCAGTTACATACCAGAAAGTAGAGTTACTTCACTTTAAATTAATGAAAATCCTTTGCAGTATTTTCAAATTGAAATTCTCAATTGCTTAGAGTGGAGTAGTGCAGTGAAAGTATTTTTTACAAAGTGTTCTTTATATTTCTAGGAAAGAATAAATGAACACAGACAAAAGTACCCATATCTACCTGTAAGTATATAATTTTATAGAATGACTCCAAACAACATCTGAGTGTCATACTTTCCCCAGTGATCAAGAAGTTAAGGTGGCTGATGTAACTATAACCACTCACTAACGTAAGGAATTCAGTTGTAGACCTTTTATTCACCACAACTTTTGTCTCTTAGAAAGTTGACATTTTCTTTTAGATGATGGGTACATGAAATGTGAGTCTGGTTCTAGTCCTTTCCGGGCTTATAGGTACATGCAATGTGAGTTTAGTTCTGGTCCTTTCCGGGCTTACAGGTACATGCAATGTGAGTCTAGTTCTGGTCCTTTCCAGGCTAATAGGTACATGCAATTTGAGTCTAGTTCTGGTCCTTTCCAGGCTAATAGGTACATGTAATGTGAGTTTAGTTCTGGTCCTTTCCAGGCTTATAGGTATGTGAAATGTGGGTCTAGTTCTGGTCCTTTCCAGGCTTATAGGTATGTGAAATGTGAGTCTAGTTCTGGTCCTTTCCAGGCTAATAGGTACATGCAGTGTGAGTCTAGTTCTGGTCCTTTCCAGGCTAATAGGTACATGCAATATGAGTCTAGTTCTGGTCCTTTCCAGGCTTATAGGTACGTGAAATGTGAGTCTAGTTCTGGTCCTTTCCAGGCTAATAGGTACATGCAATATGAGTCTTGTTCTGGTCCTTTCCAGGCTAATAGGTACATGCAATGTGAGTCTAGTTCTGGTCCTTTCCAGGCTAATATGTACATATAATGTGAGTCTAGTTCTGGTCCTTTCCAGGCTAATAGGTATATGCAATGTGAGTCTAGTTCTGGTCCTTTCCAGGCTAAAAGGTACATGCAATGTGAGTCTAGTCCTGGTCCTTTCCAGGCTAATAGGTACATGCAATATGAGTCTAGTTCTGGTCCTTTCGAGGCTAATAGTTACATGCAATTAGAGTCTAGTTCTGGCCCTTTCCAGGCTAATAGGTACATGCAGTGTGAGTCTAGTCCTGGTCCTTTCCGGGCTTATAGGTACATGCAATGTGAGTCTAGTTCTGGTCCTTTCCAGGCTAATAGGTACATGCAGTGTGAGTCTAGTCCTGGTCCTTTCCAGGCTAATAGGTACATGTAATGTGAGTTTAGTTCTGGTCCTTCGGGCTTAAAGGTACATGCAATCTGAGTCTAGTTCTGGTCCTTTCCAGGCTAATAGGTACATGGAATGTGAGTCTAGTTCTGGTCCTTTCCAGGCTAATAGGTACATGAAATGTGAGTCTAGTTCTGGTCCTTTCCAGGCTAATAGGTACAAGGAATGTATACAGTCCATTCACGATGCTACGAATATGCATCGTACCCTGTAGAATTTTTGTAGAATTGCATTTTTATTCTTACCTGTTGTTGATACTGTTGTAAACCATCAATGTCATTATATATTGTGCTTGTCCGGAGCATAGCTTGAAAACCCTTGGACATAATTTGTTTAAACTGCACACAGTGGTAGAGGGCATTAAGACGGAGTGCAGTGCCAAAGAACCATAACTCTATTCTGCCCAATTTTTGAATTATCTCCACTTATTGTCCAGAGCATTACCTGAAAACCCTTGGACATAATTTGTTTAAACTGCCAACAGTGGTGGAAGGCATTGAGGCGGAGTACAATGCCAAAGAACCATAATTCTGTTTTGCCCCGTTTTTGAATTACCTCCCCTTTTAGAAAAATCTTGTCCGGAGCATAACCTGAAATCCCTAGGACATAAGTTGTTTAAACTGCACACAGTGGTAGAGGGCATTGAGGCGGAGTGCAATGCCAAAAATGTGCCCACTTTTTGACTTTGCCTGTATGTTCTTGCCTTGCACATGTCCCTTTGGCTCTTGCTTCGGGGAGCATATGTCGGTTTTACCGATCACCTTGTTTGTCTAAAGTTGTTAGGAAGAAGAACGACACTCCTCAGATAAAGACTCAATGATAGCAGTTTTGGTGAACTGTAAAATGGATGTTTGCAGCGTATCGTCACACTATTGCTTAGGCGATAATTGCTAAATAATAGTAAACAAAAGGCGATCTGCGCGAGCAGTAGGTATCTTTCAAAGAGGTGTGAAAACACCTGTCTGACGGCAGTTCGCTATATTGCATCTTTATTTCACTATTAATTACATTATGAGAAAATTTTTTGCTCAATCGCATTTTTCATTAAGTCACATTTTTTCTTAATTGAATAAAGAACAAAAAAATGATGGGACCGATCACTTTTTTCGTAGTACACCCTTATTTCATTATAGCGTGATTCGTAGCAGAGCGATTGGACTGTATCTAGTAATGGCCCTTTCCAGGCTAATAGGTACATGAATTGTGAGTCTAGTACTAGTTCTTTCAAGGAATAATGAAAATCAATGGCTCAGTGCATGGAATTGTGTGTTTTGGTAAGTTAGTGAGCTTACAGTCAGTGTTACACAGGTTTAGATATAAAGAAATAAGACTGGTTTGCTTGGTACACAGGTAAGAGGTTAGGAAATAGAACATGAAGATGAATAACTACTGGTTCAAGATTGGGAAATGATGACAGGAGGTAGAACCGTAATTTTAATCATTAACAAATAAGGTTTTATTTTTCAGGATCATTCTGTTCCAAACAGTTTTGACCCTTCAGTTGCATCTGGCAGTTCAGGGATAAGTCAAGATGGTTTTAATGGCAGTAAAAATGTAAGTGACATTATCAGTTATAATAATATTGCCTTATTCTCTGTTATAATAAGTGAACATTATTTATGTACAAGATGGTTTTAATGGCATGAAAAGATTTGATTATCTACCAGATTGCCTCTAAAACTCTTGCTTAATTTTTGTACATCAGTAAATCAATCTATGTTCTATTAATACTGCAATCAAGTATAATGCATTATTTTTGCTTGATGCAGATTTTTACTTGTAATTATCAAAAAAATCAAATGTAAATACTGACTTTTTATGAATTTGTTACTTTAACTTGGGATTTTTCATTTTTATTACTAAGATTATATGTCTTGAAAATTAACAGGATGTAAATCAACTTAACCTTAGTGTTTTGTTACAATGGAGAAAAGTGAAACATTGTCACCTTACTGGTTAGTGATAATTATTACCTATACAAAGTAATATATATATATATATATTTTTTTTTTTTTAATGTTTTGATGTGTTATTTTTCAGTCTGGCAAACTTTGGTTACAAACCTCTGTTGCATCACGGCGGAAAAAAGTAAATCAACATTTTGAAGATCTTCAACAATGCTATTTTACTATCCGCAAAGATGACTATACAGGTAAAAATGGTGTTATGTTTTACAGATTCTTAAATGTACTTTTTCATTATTCATATTTTCAACAACAGAAAATATGCAGCAATGTTCTGCAATGAAAACAACAGTTACACTTTTAAAAGCTTCTGTTAAGAATCCTGAAATGTTAATTGATGTTGGATATTGTAAGTTAGAAAGATGATAAAAATCTTTTCATTGCATTGTATTTCATTGTATTGCATTTCATTGCATATAATTGGAGTGCATGATATGCTTTAGTCTAAAGTACCTTGATGAGTTGAAAAATAGCTAACATGAAATGGAGGTGTACTATAGGTACATGTATTATCAGTTTAAGCTCTGCTGTTTTTGAAAAAAATGTCCAGGTATTGTTAAAACTTCGTTGTCGTCAGTGTCTTCGTTGTCTGCGAGCAAAAACTTTTAAATTTTCAAATATCTACTTCAGCTGACATAGCCTGTGCTCTCTTTATCTGTACTTATAACAGACTTTTTAAAAACAACCAATAATAAAAAAATAGTTACACAGGAAATGTCAAAATTTATCTGATAAAACGGAAGAAGAAAAGATCTGTTTGAAATACAAAAACTGCATGATGAAAAATTTAGAAAGGAACAGTAAATAAAAGCAATTAATTCATAGCTAAAAGTAAATACGCAGTGTTACATGTAAGTTTGCCATTATTTTACAGGGAAAACACATACTGTTTATTTTACATTTAATAAGAATGCTATTTTTTTTTGCTTTGTTTAATTGTAAGACTGTTAAAAACGTTTCAGGTGAGCATGAGACTTCAGGAGGGCTGGAGGAGTTTACAGAGAGTCTGTCGAAATTTACACGCTTCAGCTCATTTAGACCCCTAGCAACCCTTAGTTATGCAAGTGATATTTATAACAGTTCAAGTATTGTTTCCAGGTGAGTGAAGTTACGTGTTTAAGTAGTGTTTAGCAGCTCTGTATTCTGGAAAGTGAAATATATCACTGCAGATGATAGCTACTAGGGTTTGAATGTAAGATAACTGCGTAAGTACATTTGAAGTGTGATCGGAAGAATCACAGTAGAATATAATTACATTGTTTCTGTGAAGACATTTATCATCCCATCAGTACATTTCTCAAGAAAGAAAAGATGTTATAGAATGCAAAATGTGATTCTGCAGAAAAAAAATTGATCAGATCCATTGTTACTTTGAAAAAACAGGTTTTAAATGTTTTCTGCAATTTTTTACCACTCCTTTGATTATACATATATTTTAGACAGGCTTTAAATTTTATATAGAAACATTTTTAAAAGTTGTATATTCTTACATTTGGACTGCTTGTTTTTGGTCAGTTTAATCTCTTTTCCAGTGTTCCCTCTTTAGGTAGCAATTTCTTGGAAAAGAGAAAAACGAAATATATGCTTAAAATTGTAAAATAGTCTTTTGCATTTAGTAAATTTGTATTTAATGAATGCTGCCTGAATGAGTTTCCATTTTTGAATGCATATTTGCTCATGTTAGCCGTCACTTTCTATTTAGAAGTCTGTGTTTTATGTTACAGTATAGAGTTTGACAGAGACTGTGATTTTTTTGCCATTGCTGGTGTAACCAAGCGGATAAAAGTGTTTGAGTATGGAACTGTGATAAAGGATGCTGTAGATTTGCATTACCCAATCAGTGAAATGACGTGTAATTCTAAAATCAGGTAAGTTCATAGTATAATCTATGTAGTACTAAGCGCTTTAATTAATGTTATTTTCTTTAAAAATGCAATATAGTCACGACTGTTTAGGGACTGGACTTAGAGATTCCCCTTGTATTTTCAGCTGTGTTACTTGGAGTGCTTACCACAAGAATATGTTAGCAAGTGCGGACTATGAAGGTGCTATAACATTGTGGGATGCATTTACAGGACAGAAAAATAAAATCTTTCAAGTAAGTTGATGAACATGTATTGAAAAAGTCAAGTTAATTAAATGGTAGAGACACTTGTGTACATGAGAAACAATTGTACATTTACCTCACTGTTGTATATCTACATGCATTGTACATGTATGCAGCAGTTTATCATTGGTTAATTGTAGGTTATGTCCCACTAGAGACCAGTGTCATGTAAACCTCTACATGCATTGTTGGATTATAAATTCAAAATTTTACATTTATGCCTGTGCTTGAAAAACTCTACAGAGTTTGCACAGTGCATGTATATGTGAAATATATATTGTCATTGAACTAGAAAATGTTCTTTCATAAAGAAGCAATTTATTACACATTAACAGCTAGCTTGGAAGTTTATTTTCATACTAATGCTTTTTTCCTTTCATTTGAAGGAACATGAGAAAAGATGCTGGAGTGTGGATTTTAACAGGATGGATCCAAAACTAATAGCTTCTGGTTCAGATGATGCCAAAGGTACAACTGTTTATATTTCAGCTTAGCACACTTTGATAAATTAAAGTCTTCCTTAAAAAAACAGTAAGAAATTTTGAACTTCTATTACATTTTGCTTATAAATAGTGATCCTTCAGATGTCAAAAAGATCCCTTCTCATTGACTACACGAGTAGTACATATCTGTTCATGAATTAGGAGATGGCAGCTCTATCCCCAGTCGGGCATGTCACAAATATGATCTTAGATTTTTGAAAAGGACATTAAATCTAGGTTCACTTACTCACTGAAATCACACATTGTGTGGTGTTTTGGTATTCGATGAGAAATCTGATAAACACATAAACTAGATATTGAGGGCTTGGAGCAATTCTGGACTAAGTGCCTTCATCTTGATTCATTCGCTCTTGGTCTATTTTTGCACCATTTCCTTGATCTGCTAATCTTTCTTTAAATCATGAAATTCATCATTTCTTTTTCAGTCAAATTATGGGCAACAAATCAAGAAAATTCAATCACAAGCCTGGAGGCAAAGGCAAATGTTTGTTGTGTGAAATTTAACCCAGACAGCAGATACCACTTAGCATTTGGCTCAGCTGGTAAGAAAGTTTTGGCTCTTTAGTCTAATGCATGATTTTGGCACTTTTTAAGTAATAATACAGGCTTTCTGAAAAACTGTAATGAGTGAAGAATGTCAAATGCCTAAGACAGAAGTCCTTTGGATTGATTCTTGGCTGTGGAAATTGACTGGTACTTCCATGTTCCTCCTTTTAGTGCCGGTACTGGCTAGGACTAGAACAGTCAGTAATTAAGATAACTTTCATATAAGATGCTGTCAATTTTTTCTTCAAAACTTGGGTTGAAATATAGTATACTTTCATTGATTATTGGCAGTTTTAATACAGATTCATGCAAAATTGGAAATGTATCTAAAAAAACTACAATAGAAATCAAATGTAAGGGAGACCACTATGTAGCATTTAGTTCCTGTATCTGAACCATATGCAAGGTATATGTAGTTATTTGTCTGTATGTAAAATGTTGAACATTTGGAAATATCAACAGGGCAGTTGCTCTTCCTTTCTTAAACAGGTATGTTAGGACGATGAGTATTAATAATACAAGATAAGTAAAATGTCCTGCAGGATGGGTTGCCTCTGAACTGGATCTCTGTTCAGTGTGTATAACTGATCTGTTTTTTACAGTTGTGTACATATCAAGTTATCTATTTCAGACCACTGTGTGCACTATTATGATCTCAGAAACCAGAAGCAACCAGTGATGGTGTTTCGGGGGCATAAGAAGGCAGTCTCATACACCAAATTTCTCAATGATACTGAATTGGTCTCTGCGTAAGTTTTCACTTGGATGAATAACATTGCAGTCTTAGCATTGTTTTGTATGAAATTTTTGAGTGTTACAACTTCAAAATGTAAAAGTAAAACGATGAATTTTGATGTACCTGTTCACTGCAAATTGAAATTTAAGATATTTTTCTAAAAGAAGTCCATTTTTTATGTAAGGGTCCTTCCAGTGAAACATAAGTCACACCCAGTGAGGCAGAATAAACTCTGTTGGGATGGTCTTTTGTTTTTTTTTTGCGGGGTTGGGGCACTTTTCTTGTTATATTAACTTGTAAGGGGTTGGTTCATTTGAAAGTGCCTTCCTTCAGTGGGATGTTTTTAACTGGAATGGTCCTGACACCTCTGTACCTGCTTGCTTTTTTTTCAGGTCAACAGATTCTCAGTTGAAGTTGTGGAACACATCAAAACCTACCTCTGTGCGGACATTTAATGGACATATAAATGAGAAAAACTTTGTAGGCCTTGCAACTGACGGGGATTATGTGGCCTGTGGTAGGTTGAAATAACTCTTTTTCTCTTCCTTTCCATCACTCATGAGATCCGCTTGGTGTATATTGCAAACTGAATTTTAAATATGTAAAAGAGGGTTATGAGTAAAGCCCTGTAATTTAATGCAGACAGAGGCAGTATACACTGTAATAACTAAAGGTACTCAATAATTGTAATGGTAGCAGTTGTGAAAAAATTCCTGTAATTATTAACTTTCTACTGATAAAATATTTCAGTTTCAGAGAGTGTGCAGTGTTAACCGTCTTCATGAGAAAATTGCCAAAAAAAAAATGGCATTCCATACTGTAAAATAATAGGTAGTTTGTTGATATGTCTAAATGTTGGTTTTCGTGCATTGCAGCTCACATATATTTTTTTTCTGTGTTTTTCAGGTAGTGAGAATAATTCATTATATATCTATTACAAAGGGCTGTCAAAACAACTGTTAACATACAAGTTTGATACAGTCAGAAGTGTACTGGTGAGTTTGAATGTTTAGAAAACAGACTCATGGTCTGATGGGGTGTTTGATACATTTGTATATTGATTACATTTTTAAAAAAAAGATCAGAAAACATTCCTTGATCTCTTTTGTATTTGCTTCAAGGATCACAGATGTTGTATAAACAAAATAAGTGATTTTTTTTTTTTTTTCAAAAAAAAAAAAAGACCAGGTCCCGAGATAGTTGGAAGTATCGCATTTCAGTGATGTTTTTAATGGTCAAGTTAAAACATTGTTTCTTGTTATTTACAGATACACATGTTATCATTACCTTTATGATCATACAAATAAAGGTAACCATTGGAGATTTACAAGTTTAGGGCACTGTCTTGAGAAAAAATTACCTAAAAGTACCATTGTAACATGAAATAAAAATGCCTGAAAAGCTAATTACTTTACAGTGCATAGAAAAATTCTAGGTTAAGACTGAAATAACTCAAAAACGGTTTTTGTTTAATGATTTTAGGAGAAGGACAGGAAGGAAGATGATGCGAATGAGTTTGTCAGTGCTGTAGCCTGGAGACCTGTAAGTTGTTACCTTTTTCTGTTTCATCTTGATTTCATTTATCATGTCCGACTTTGAAGAAAAGGGGATATATTGCTCAGCTTATGTCTGTTGTTCCTTCCGAAGATCAAATGGTTTTTGATTAATGACTTGAGAACACACAGGCACAGACACTTTAGATTTTCATGTAGTAGGAAGGTTTGGTAGATGAACCCTATTGTTTTTTGAGTCTACTAGGTCAAAAGTCGAGATCACAGGGTCTGCAGTTAAAAAAATAGTTTCAGATCAATAACTAAAGAAATGACTGCACAAAAGAACTTTAAAATTTACAGAAATTCTGGGCATGATAAGTAGATGAGGCCTTTTGTCTACTGGCAGCTGGCCTGGCTAGCTCAATCGTAGAGCATCAGATTGTCAGTCCTGGCATTCCCAATCTCGGCCAGCAAAATTTCTCTGTGATTAAAATTAATCTCAGACAGTATGCCTATAGGTCATTTGTCCCTCACCTCTGAAGCAAGTGAGGAAATAGTCAGTCACTTGCGGAGAAATTGGTTAGTAAACTGGTTGGATACCCAGGAACACTGGTTAGGTGGACTGACTACCGGGATATGACCAAAGCTGTTAAACTGGTTAAACCCGAAATAAACCAAACCAAACCTATTGTATAAGGGTCCACATGGTCAAAGGTAAAGCTTACCTGGCCCACAGTACTGATCATCATTGCTGGTTGTGTTCCCTCTTTTTGAAGTGCTATATCGTTTAATTTTCTTTGTCTAGGCTCTCAAAAAAATTGGTTAAAACAACAACTAAATGGTAAATAAACCACTATAATTATAAAACACACTGATGAATGGAAGTGTAGCCCATCTACACCCAAACATTCTACTCAAAATATTCATTCTGGATAGCTGTTCTTGGTGCTTGGCAAACTTTGAGTAGTATATGAATATTTTAGAAATAATAAAGGCTTAGAGTTGACACTTTTTATGGAGTTACAGTGATAAATACTGAAATCATCAAGGTTTCAGGTTTTCAGTTCAAATCCAGTGTTTTTGCATGTCAGAGACATCACTGTGTTATTCTATATTATTTCAGGGTTCTAATGTTGTTGTTGCAGCAAACAGTCAGGGAACAGTCAAAGTAAGTGTTGTTAAAGATCTTACAACAACAAAAAATGTAAAGCTTTGTATCAGCAGTCTGGTATACTAGCATTTCCAAAAGTAGATCATATACTAAAATAATAGATGATAAAATCCATTCTAGAAAATCATTTGATGAAATTTTGACAGAGTTAAATTTAGGAACAAATGAGATATGGTAAGTACTGCTATATTTCTCCGATATGCAATGAAGTTTTTGTGTTTTTGAAATGCAGTGTTAACATGTTGCAAGTGTAGCTGAATCATTCTGATTTATTCCATGTGATAGTTTGTTTCATACATGTATGTATCTTAGCAACTCATTAAAACACCATTGATTTGAAAGATGTGCATCTTAACTCTATTTTTTGGTGATTTCTGATTTTTATGTCCCCTAGCGTTGCACTTGTTCGTCCGTCCGTCCGTCTGTACGTACGTCCCGAAATCTTGTGAACGCAACTCCTCTTAAACCGGATGGCAGATTTTGCTTAAACTTCCAGGGATGAACAACCTTAATGTGTAGATGGAAGTAAAGGAAGGAATTTTTGCTGCAACCAAATTTAACAGAATTATGGCCCTTTGTTGATTTTTTCACTATATACCATATAGAAATTTTGTGAACGCAACTCCTCTTAAACCAGATGGCAGATTTTGCTTAAACTTCCAGGGATGAACAACCTTAATGTGTAGATGGAAGTAAAGGAAGGAATTTTTGCTGTGACCAAATTTAACAGAATTATGGCCCTTTGTTGATTTTTTCACTATATACCATATAGAAATTTTGTGAACGCAACTCCTCTTAAACCGGATGGCAGGTTTTGCTTAAACTTCCAGGGATGAACAGCTTTAATGTGTAGATGGTAGTAAAGGAAGGAATTTTTGCTGTGACCATATTTAACAGAATTATGGCCCTTTGTTGATTTTTTCACTATATACCATATAAATAATTGAACATATAAATTTTACATTTGTAATTTAATTTAACATGTACATAAGGTTACTTGTAGATCATTTTAGGTATATGTACAGAAAAAATCTTAAATACAGGATATACATGCTCTTGAGCACTTATGTATAGTGGGGGCATCCGTGTCCTATGGACACAGTTCTAGTTCTTAATGGTAAACATTATATCTTTAATGGTGTTTATTTCAGGTTTTAGAGCTAGTGTGACTTGCATCAGTAAAAAAACAGACCATACCACTACCTCTTTGCCCTTGTAACCAGGGATACTGGAAAAGTAGAGACCGGTTGCCAAGGCAGTACAGTTCTTAATCCCTTCTAGAATTACCTCCCTTTTGCTGCTTGAGGACTGAGTTATTTATAGGTCAGATAGCCTTCACCCTGCTGTCAGAAATTATCTAAGACTGAAAACTGTGTGAAAAATGACTGTATGGTTTTAGAAAACAGTGATTACTAGAAAAGAAGGGGTTGAATTTAAGGCTGTTATTGAGACAAACCAACTATTTATAGATTCTTTCCTCTTGATTGGCTATTCTGTTCAGGGAACTGTAAATTTTTTATGTTTACATGGTAGAGGCTTAGACAGACTGTTTCAAGATGGCTGGAATTATTGTTCAAAATAGAAAACTTCATGGAAGTCTCAACCTTTATATTTATTCAAAAACAGTTATGAAATAAACCAATTATATATATTACATATATAATGAGTATATGTATGTATGTTTTGGAAAACGGTGAAGACAATGAATTTACAAAATTCCTGTGTGACAGAAAGAAATTTTTTTTGGGGGGGGAGGGGGGGGGGGTGCAAGGAGGGAAAGGAAAATCAGTGCTCCTGGAGAATTGTCATTATGTATGCCTGAAAGCATATAAATGCAAGTAAAAGAGTCTGGATAGGAGAATGCAAATGATATAGTTTTTCAGGAGAAAACACAACAACCTTCTATGTTCAGTACTGTTAACACCTTTTCTGTTTAGCTTCTAACTTGTGTAATATTTATTAGAAGTCATACAAATGCAAATGCATGTGCTGCCAAAACATGTCAATTTCTGTAACTTTAAATGGTTAACTGCTACAGAACAAACATTTGTCTAGAGAAAGAAATTCAGACCCCCTGGTTATCAGAAATAGAATGGTGAGAACTGAAAATTTTGAGCCTGCCCATTGGAATAAAATACATGACAAAACCTACCAAAACCATAAGGGTGTGATATAATCATAGGAATGAGCAGAATATGGTAGATGTATAAGCTTGGTGAAAATTAATTGCAGATAAAAAAAAGTGTTTAATGGTTGTAGGCATATTTACAGGAAAAGGCCCTTATGTGTTGGTGAAAGTTACAGGCGCTATTTGATTATGTCACTGTCAGAAAAAACCATTTCATACTGCTTTGTATGTTAAAACTGTAAATGTGATCATATTTTACCTTTGTATTCAGAACCATGGGTTTTAATCAAAGGTGTGGATTAACACCAGTCAGTAACACCAAGTTCTTAATCTTACATTATTGGGTGTTGTTTGTTTGGTTCCTTTTGCCTGAAAGTTAATATAGAAGTTAGGACTCTAGAGAGAATATCCTGGTATAAGCAGTACTAATGTATCGTAAATGTAACTTGTATACCTAAGTATCCAGGACTTTTAAGAATGAATTTTTAGATTAGAGCAGAAATTGTGCAAAAATGAATTCAATTTCAACTTTTTGACAAAAAATGGATTGAATGTTAACAGAAAATTGTTAGAAACAAGTTACCTTAAATTTAAAATTTCTTCTTTGTCTTTTTACCATATCATACAAATGTAATAAACATTGTGAATCCTTACTTATATCATCAAAACTGTCTATGCATTATATAACAAAGGATGGAAATAGTTTAACCTGGTTTCTCCAGTAATTTATCAGTAATTGAATAACAATTTTGTATCCAAAACACCCCAGAATTTTACTTTACTTGTAATAAAGATAATTTGATGATTTTCTAGATAAATCATTTTGCTTTCAGTACGTCACTTTCCCGTAAGTAGCAGCTGTCAATCAGACTTTTGTCATTTAAGACGACACATTAATTGGTTCAGGGAAAGTATGAAAGCCTTCAAAGGATGACAATTGCTGAATCTCGAACAACTAAACGGTTTAGAAAAATTTCAAAATCTGGATTGTCAAATCATTTTCAGCATTGCCGTTCTTTAAGCTCCGAGTCCTTCAGTACCATAGAATAAACACATTGTACTGAATATATAGAGGCTAGTAATCAACAGACATGGTCTTGTAACATTTTTCAATTACTTGTACTGATTACATTCTAAGCCCTGGCCATCTATTCCTAGTATTGGTTTTTCTAGCATAACCTGCCACTTCTTGTGTAGTGACTATCTTTTGATGTGTCAAGCAGTTCTGGAAACCTTGAGGAATTTGTTGGACTATTGTAACTTTAAGTCTCATATAGGAGTATAGATAACTAAAAATTAACTTGTAACTAAAAATAGATAAATTTGGGATATGTGCCAAGTCATGTTGATATTTATTTAAAATAAAAGAAAGTCTTATCTCGTTTTGAATATTCCATTTTTGCTGATGACTTGTTCGTTGATATTGCTGTGTATTAGATATTCATGGATATGTATAGTTAGACCATCTTCACATATTTATAATAAACGATATTGTTAAACCATCTTCACTTGTCTAAGATGTATAGTTAGTCAACCTTTACATGTCTAATATAAAAGATAGTTAGGCCATCTTCACATGTCTATGAATAGTAATAGATGTATAATTATTTGGGCAAATCTTCACATTTCTGTAATAGAGAAATATATTGATTTGTTGAACCACTTTCAATATTCTACCGGCTTCTTTTGAATATTACTTTTAATGCCCCCTAAGGGAGGCATATAGTTTTTGAACTGTCCGTCCAAAAACATTAACATTGGCCATAACTTCCTTATTTGTAAGTGGATTTACTTTATACTTGGAGTCAACAACACTTTGGACAAGACCTTCCCATTAACCTATAGTTATCTGACCATGACCCCTGAATGACCTTTACCTTGAAGATCCAATTGTCCAAAAACTTTAACATTGGCCATAACCTTATATGTATTAGAAAGTCAATTTACTTCATACTTGGACATAACACTCCTTTGGACAAGACCATCCCATTGACCTATATTTGTTTGACCTTGACCCTTTGAATGACTGGTCTTCAGCTCAAAGTCAAAGCACCACTTTGGGGGCATCGTCATCTTACATTGAAAGTTGTTTTTTATGAGGATGTCACAGTATCACTTTAACCATAACTGTATGTCTTAAGTGATTGCTAAATGTGTTTTCACATTGGATTTTTAGTGGTTGTTTTTTCACATGATGAAATTTGCTTCGAAATCACTTGTTAAAAGACTGAAATGAAATGTAATTTATTTTTCTGTTAGTCATATTGAACTTCTGTATGAAGATGCTTTAATAATAAAATTTGAGATTTTTGTTTGTTCAGTTATTTATTAATTTATAACTTCTCGTGGATTTGAGAATTTTTCTGTCAAATATTGAAGTTTGATTTTCAGGTGCCTTAGTAAATCATATGGTATGTTCAGCAAACAGGTTTGGCTGTTGGTCTATATGTGCTCAAATTTCTGCATCAGAAGCCAGAAGAATGCAACTTGGTATAACACTGAATGGCTTTCAGACCTAACCCCACTGGTAAAGAATAGAATTCAATAAAATTCACTCATTTGCTCTCCCAAACCACATCCCAGTCATGAATATTTTCTTTTAATCCTGGTTTTGATTTATAAATTACTGAAGCAAAAGAAAAAACAACAGAAAAATCCCAAACAACGTCAAATATATTCAAAACATCATTCTTTTCATACATTTCAAATTTACAATTTTAATTCCTTGATTTCATATACAACTGTACATTAAAGCCTTAGCTATGATTCTGATTAAGTCTCATTTCTTTATCTTATCATCCACAGATAGCAACAGAGTGGGATTCAATAGTGTGTCAGGTTAAAGTTATAATACTGGCCATAATAGTCTAAAAAATAAAACAAAAAAGAACTCTAAATTTAGATTAAAAACATCAACACAGTATCTGTATGGTTATTTTTCATGGATGGCAAGAAGTGACCCAAATTAAATAATCGAAAATATTTTATAACCTGCTGGTCTAAACTGCCTTTGAAAATGTCGAATTGCGTTGTCAATATCTGTAAAATGAGTTGTCAATGTCACATGATCAATTTTAATTATGATGTGTATACGCGGAAACCCACAATTCATTCTGAGGCATAGAATTTTTTTATAATATTCATAATTTAAAGAGGCTGAACTCCAGATGTGATATAAATAACGATTGTTTACTTTAAATCTTATACAATATAGTTATACCGTCGCGTTACGGTATAGCACTATGAAAGGAAAAAAATCAATTTATAATGTGATTACCTGACTTATTTTTTGTCAGTTAGTCAGTTTTTAAGCATTAATCATAAATATCACAAGAAATTTACAATACAAGAAAACTTTCTTTTTTGTGTCATCTGGAGCACAGCCCCTTTAAGCAACCCTGAATGATGAAATCTTGGGAGCTTTGATCCCTGGATCCCCATCAGGGCTCTATCGTGATCCTGCAAGGGGCTTGATGCAACCAGCTGTACCCCAATGCAGGTTTGTGTGTACACTCAATTTTGCCCTAGCTACGCCTCTGGTAGACAACAATAGTGGATCATTCACAAAGTAAATTTATTCAAACAGATAGACCAAAACGTACTTGAAAGTGTGGTCGTCTGAATTTTTTCAATACCGAAAAAAACTTCAAAATTACATAGTAAAAGTACAATCTGTTGAGAATAGTAAATGGCACTTCATTTATAAGGTCCTGTTAATGAAATGTTGTTTCTAAAAATAACTTACTGGGTATGTACGCAAATTACCATCTACCGACTAAATCCCAGCAATGGTGGAGAGGTTACAGAAAATGAAAGGTGTTCTTATATCCGATGTCTTCCAAAAACAGTCATGTTATAAGTGAAAATGAAATCAGACAATTTTTTCAGCAAGTTGTCTATGCATTGGTGTGAATATTTGCATTAACTGGAAATAATGGTGTATTTTTGTTAATGGAGAGCATTATAACTTTAACATGTTAAATTTCTGGAGTTTAAAAACTTGAAAAACAAACACACTAGAAATGTTTCTACAGAACACAGGTGTTCCCAACTTGTGCCTCTGTCAGAATGAATGTAGAGCCAGAGTCACAGGCTAACAAACAAAAGCAAATTTCATTTGCCTTGTGCTGTGTAAGAGGGACAGAATTGTTACACTTGAATCCAAGTCTTTTGAGCAAGACCATTTTTATGCCCCCACCACTTTGGAAGATCTGCAGACTTAAGCCCCCTGATTAAGCGAAAAAATAGCATTTTCAGACTTGGGTCGTGTGTAACTCCAAACATTTAGCTAGAGCCATGAAACTTTCTAAAATTAGTTGTCAGCATGTGAACCTATACACCTGGGTATTTTGACACAAATTTATAGATTGGCAGACTTATGCCCCGATTAAGCAAAAAATAGCATTTTTAGACTTGTGTGGCATGGAACTCCACACGTATAACTTTCTAAGAATAGTTGTCAGCATGTGAACTTACACCTGGGTATTTTAAGCAAAATGATTGGAGATCAGCAGAGATATGCCCCCTGATAAAGCAAAAATAGAATATTTAGGCTTGTTTCATGTGTAACTCCACATGAAAAACTGCTAAAGCCATGAAACATTCTCAGAATAGTTGTCAGCATGTCAACTTACACACCTGGGCATTCTGACGCAAATTTATTGGAGATCAGCAGAGATATGCCCATTCATTAAGCAAAAACTAGCATTTTCAGACTTAATATATGCTAGAGCCATGAAACTTTCTTAGAACAGTTGTCAGCATGTCAACTTAAGCACCTAGGTATTTCGATGCAAATTTATTAGAGATCTTCTTAGTTACTTGTATGCCCCTGATTAACCCAAAATAGCATTTTTAAACTCCTTAATGTTAACGACAATGTTTATATGCACCTGTAACTATACAGGATTTTTTGTGTAAATACAGCGGAATGTGGGGGCATCCATGTCACATGGACACATCTCTAGTAACTATTTCAAGGGCCATAACTGGTCATACTGGGACTGGCTGCAAAGAAAACCCCAGATGCATAACTCATCATGGCAAACATTCTTGGAGCTACACCTGACACAAACTTTAAAATGCCCAGTTTAACTACTTCAAGAGCCATAACTGTAGCCTTATTGTGATGAGAAGGAAACAAAATTTCAGGTGCACAACATGGAAGGTTTCAACTCAAATAGTTTAGGAGCTTGGCATTACACAAACTTAAAATGGCCATTTTTACTATTTTAAGGGGCCATAACTGTGCTCATACTGTGAAGAGCTGCAGACAAAACCCAAGATGGACAACAACTCACCATGGCAAACACTTATAATAGGTTTTTATGATTACATTTCAATTACTTCAGATGCTACGTGCAACAAAACCTTTTTCGGACAGACTGACCGACAAATATAAGAGATTTAGCACAAAAACAATTTTTACAATACTCCACATTCAGTGAAAGCTCAGACAGTATCATACCTGTTTTAAAGAAATATACATTAATAGTCTGAAATATAATACTACATTAGTAGTCTGTGCATGGTGAGGTCACCATTTAATTGTACTTGAACCTCACTTGTAACTGTCTACCTCTATAGAACATTCCATCCATTGTAAAAATAGCACTCTCAGCAGCTTGGTACGAGTCAAAAGTTAGAAATGCGTAACCTTTACACAACTGTGTGTTTATATCCCTCACAATGTCTATTTTCTTCAGCCCACCAAACTGTGCAAACAGGTTATATATCTCCTGCTCTGAGATGTATTCTCCAATATTATACAAGAACACGCAAGCTGGACTTGGACCTGGGGAAACTACTGCTGGTATAGCATGGCTCTGACCTTGACCCTGCTGGAAGTGGGGCCGAGACTGGACATGTTGACGTGGAACCTGTGTACGAGGGACTGCCTGTTGCTGGTCCGATGCTTTCTGCCACTGGGGCCATGTCTTGGGTTTAACTGACTCTTGTTCCAACTTTACTTTCAAGGGATCTTTTGCTTTTTCAGGTTTAAACCCATTCATTTCAGTTGTAGCTCTCTGTGCGTCTGCCCATTTCTCGAAAAACAGAAATCCTATGCGTCGGGATCTGCCTGTTACACTGTCTGTCAATAACCGTACTTTCACTATTTTTCCAAACTTGGTGAACATGTCCTTGAATTCTTCCTCCGAGTACCTTACCGGAATTTTTTTCACTGTAACTTTTGTTGCTTGCTTAATGGTGTCATCAACAGGTTCAGAAAATGCAACTCGTAATTTCTTGTTCCCTAACTGCAGCCCGTTCACCTGTTCAATAGCTTTGGATCCCTCACTGCGTGATGCATATTCAACAAAGCCATACCCCTGGTTCTGGTCTGTTTTCGGATTTCGTGTAATCCTGGCGGCTTTAACTTTACCGAAAGTAGAAAACATAGTTTTAAGCTCCTCCTCTGTAAAATATGAAGGTAAATTGTTGATAATCAGGGTGGTGTGTTGTGCCATGGGGGCTCCAAAACGAGAACCACCAGTAGCCATTATTCCCTCACTTGTATGATTCTAGGCACTGAACTGAAAAATAAATAATAAGCCTTTACAATGGTTGCTTTATCCTTGAACTTTGATAGTGACCTCAAATTCTAGTAAGAAGTTTTTTCACAAAACAGTCTTCATTTAAACTTGATGTAATTTTGGGTGAGAGTTAAGGCATTTAAGCACCCCTCAATCTGAGATTAATCATTATTCCTTGCTACAAAGAGTGGTCACATGTTATTTTGAGAAGGTTGAACAAACTTGATGTGATCTTAGAATACTGAGCTAATTTTGTGTTCGACAGTACCAGGGTGTACAAACTAATTTGTTTTTAAATGACCCCACAGCACTTTAAGGTAGATGTCGAAATTCAGTGGCACATAATTTTGGCAAGGCAGCCAAAGAATTTTTTTTTCAGACTGCAAAATGGTTTGAACTGAAAAGGGAAGAAAGCTGAGAATGCAACAATGCAAAAAAATCAATTTTTTTGTGTATTTCTCTGCTTAAAGCTACACATGGCATGCATAGTTTGGGAAAACCAAGGCTAAATTTCAGTTTGTTCTTTCATTCTATACCCATTTAAAAATATTTGAAAATAAAAATACAGTTGTGACCCCAGGCAAGTCTCTTCGTACAAGTCACTCTGGCATTGAAAACTATTTATTAATATAAACTTACTGAGCTTACTTTGAAATCAGTATCAAATCCCTGACTGCATCTTTGACACAGTCAATGCAAAACTTCCAATACTGCGTTAGATGTTTGATTCTCTAACAAATTTTGATGAACTACAGGGAATGTCAAGCGGAAAGGTGATCACTGTTCATACAAGTCATGATCAAAATACATGAATTTTGAATTTCAGGGCAAATTGCTTTTCAATCAGACAAGACTTTTACTCCTTGTGTGTATTGACAACTGAAAAATCAATAAATAGTGTTGCTGGAATCCCTCTACTGTTTTGGTCCTAGTAGTTTCAGGTCAAGATGGCCCAAATTTGGGAAGGACCATAATCTAAATTATATTCATTTATTGTAATTATAATGTAGATAACAATGTTGGCACGAATGCTAGTGAAGCAAAATTGCAATCTTAGTCAGCTAAATTTACCGTATGAAAACATTTATTCAGTCAATCACAGCTCAAACAAGAGGGCCATGATGGCCCTGGATCGCTCATCCAAGTACTAAGGCTGTGGGTCTGCTGTTGAGCAAGCATCAGCTAGGCAAAATTACAGTTTCTAAATTAAAGATTTTCAAAGGTCTTATATTTACTACAAATTGAACCCCAGACTGGGCCAATTTTGACCTCAAGGACATAATTTGAACAAACTTGGTACATACAACTACACAATGCTACATCAAAATAGCTAAGCTCCAGGGCATACTGTTTCAGTTTCAGACAAGAAAAATTGCAAAGTCTTTCTTACATGTATATATTATGATGCATATTTTTTTCATAAATATTACATAATACATAATTATGCAAATTAATAAATTTCTATAATATTAATCATAAATAGAACACTTAAAAAAGGAAACTGTTTAATTTTATCCTTTATAACCAAATTTGGTATCAAAAGATTTGTATTTTAATCAGGGTTATGAATTTTACATTCTTATTTTTCAAATTGTTACCTTGAAACAAAAACTCATAAACTTATGATTATTTTACTTAGTTATTTCTCTGGTATCTAAGCCAGACAGATTTTGCCAGTGTTGTTTTAGCCATATGGATTTACATTAGCACCTTCTGCTCAAATTAAGGTTTGTTTGTCTTCTTAAGCCTTGCTGTATTTTAAAAGTTGATTACTTATCCAATATGTTAAAAGGTTACCTTTTACTTATCTAAGCGAGAAGCAATCTGAAGCCAAGCTGTCATACACAGACCAATCAAAGAAAGCCATTTGAGTGTTTACTTGAGAATTAAGAGATTCCTATATAAGTATTTAGAATTTATGTTTAATAGAGAAATAGAAGATAGAGATATAGATATATGACTGGACATCCAGAGTGTTAACATCTTTAAGTCATTATTAGTTTAATTATAGGAATTCCTACTGCTACATTGTGTTAGAAACTGTTTGTATTATTGTGGATTTCCATATCTGTTGTTGTTAAGATCAGGATTACCTGTGTTGTTGAAAAAGTAAAGAGGAAAACCTTAAATCAAAGAACTTTGTCCATCTTTGCATCCAGCACAGACACAGTCCAAAAGGAACAAAAATACTACTTCATTATATTTTGGTGAGAGAATCTCGGGCAGAGTGACTTTTCAGCTCACTCGTCGATCTTGGTATTTGGAAAGTGTTTGTGTGTAGAGGACAGTTGATCAAAGTGGACTTATTTTGAACTCAAACATAGCCAAGCAAAATCCCCAGGAAAAAAATGCTTTCAAAAATGTGTAGAAAATGTGGACTTTACCACCCTACTAATGTTTGCGCAGCAAGAAATGCCAGATGCTTTCATTGCAACAAACCTGGACATTATGCAAGACAGTGCTTCCAGAAAGGTAACTTTTCTACTGCTCTCATATTGGCAAGGAAAAAGCAGCGTGACACAGAGAGAATGACCTCTTTTATTACAATGAAAAACTTCCAGAATATGCCATTTTTTGGACTTGAAACTAAAGAAATAACATCATTTTTCCCAAAGCATCAAAATCTTCATGTGCAGTATAAATCTGTTATCAGTTACCTAATGGAAGAATGTGAAGATGAGACATCCTTAAGGGATACTGTCTGTGAGCACCTTGAAAACAAAGTTAGTGAATTAGAACAAAAATCTAAAAATGACCAGGAACTCCTTCAAAGAAACATTGAAATGGTTGCCAGCATTGAAGCAGTAAGTTCAAAACAGGAAATAGAAAATCAAAAACTTCATGCTCAAGTCTATGAACTTCAACAGAAAGTGCTGAAAGAACAAAAACGTGTGCAAATTACAGAAGGTGCCAAAAACAATGCGGAATATTTGATTGGTAAAACTGAAGAAAAGCTTCAAAACTATAAGGATCAGATTGCAGAACTAGAAGCAAAATTATTAGAAACAGAAAAACTGAACCAAGAACAATTCACCAAACTAAAGGATGAACTGACTACTGCTAACAAAACTGTGGAGAACCACAAGGCTCGGTTACAGGAAATAACCTACCACAGAGATGCTGTGTTCAAACATCTACTGAATGTAAATGACTACTTTCTTAACCTTAAACTGTGTTATGACCAGACACAAAGAGAATTCATGAGTGTTCTTAAATCAGTCTATCAAGAAAAAGCCACACCCGTAAGACCAGCAAGAAATTTTAGCTGCAGAAGATGTGGAAGCTGTGTTCATCACAAAATCAGTGACTGTGTCGCTCAAGGAAATAAGTGTTTAAGGTGCGAAAAGAAGAACCATCTCACTAAATCATGCAATAACTGGCTAAAACCTATTATAATGGAAACTTCGTTAATTGAACTCCTGCCAAGAATAGAACGCGAGATGAAAAGGAATGAAACTGAAAGACAAACAACTATTAAATAAAACATTTATCTAACAGAAGTTCAGACGCCGAACTTTGGGGTCCAAAGCTAAAGAAGCTGGGAGGAATTATTATGATGCATATTTTTTTCATAAATATTACATAATACATAATTATGCAAATTAATAAATTTCTATAATATTAATCATAAATAGAACACTTAAAAAAGGAAACTGTTTAATTTTATCCTTTATAGCCAAATTTGGTATCAAAAGATTTGTATTTTAATCAGGGTTATGAATTTTACATTCTTATTTTTCAAATTGTTACCTTGAAACAAAAACTCATAAACTTATGATTATTTTACTTAGTTATTTCTCTGGTATCTAAGCCAGACAGATTTTGCCAAAGTGTTGTTTTAGCCATATGGATTTACATTAGCACCTTCTGCTCAAATTAAGGTTTGTTTGTCTTCTTAAGCCTTGCTGTATTTTAAAAGTTGATTACTTATCCAATATGTTAAAATGTTACCTTTTACTTATCTAAGCGAGAAGCAATCTGAAGCCAAGCTGTCATACACAGACCAATCAAAGAAAGCCATTTGAGTGTTTACTTGAGAATTAAGAGATTCCTATATAAGTATTTAGAATTTATGTTTAATAGAGAAATAGAAGATAGAGATATAGATATATGACTGGACATCCAGAGTGTTAACATCTTTAAGACATTATTAGTTTAATTATAGGAATTCCTACTGCTACATTGTGTTAGAAACTGTTTGTATTATTGTGGATTTCCATATCTGTTGTTGTTAAGATCAGGATTACCTGTGTTGTTGAAAAAGTAAAGAGGAAAACCTTAAATCAAAGAACTTTGTCCATCTTTGCATCCAGCACAGACACAGTCCAAAAGGAACAAAAATACTACTTCATTATATTTATAAACTCAATGTAAAACAAGTGATCCCTAGATATGATCAATTTTGACACTAGGGAAATAATTTGAACAATCTTTAAGAGGTCAACACGACAATGCTACATGTACATACAAAACATCTAAGGTCTAGAGCTGCTATAGAGCCGACAGTTTCTGATAAGAAGATTTTCAAAGATTAAATATTTTAGAAAAAAAGGACCCTTGGAAAAGGGCCAAAATTTCAATATACTTGGTAGAAGTCCTCTAGACAATGCAAAATAAAATATCTAAGCTCTAACGCATCCAGTTTCAGACAAGATTATTTTAAGTCTCCCTACATTTTGTATATGTCTTAGTAAAATCACGTGTCCTGTGGTTCAGGGCCATTAGTGACCCCAGGGGCATAATTTGAATAATCTTGGTAGCAGACCTCTACATGATGCTTACTGCAAAATATCTAAAGACTACAGCTTATGGTTTCTGACAAGAAGATTTTCAAAGATTAAATATTTTAAACAAATAGGACCCCTGGGGAGGAGCCAGTTTTGACTCCATGAACATAATTTGCATAATCTTGGTAGAGGTCCACTAGACAATGAAAAATACAAAATATCTGAGCTCTAGGGCATATGGTTTCAGATAAGAAGATTTTTTTAAGTCTTTCCTATATATGCCTATGTAAATTCAGGTGACCCCCCAGGGTCATCTAAATGACCAAAGGGACATTATTTGAATAACAATGATGCTCCATGCAAAATATCTAAGCCCCTGGCCTGTGGTTTCAGACAAGAAGAGTTTTTTAGTCTTCCTATACAAGCATATGTAAAACACATGACCCCTGTGGCAGGGCCAATTAATGACCCCAGGGGCATACGATTGAAACAACCTTGGCAGAGGATCTCAGGATAATGCTCCATGCAAGATACCATACCTAAGCTTTAGACTTTGTACTGGTAGTTTCAAGAAGATTTTTCAAGTCTTCCATTTATAAGCTTATGCATGATCAATTGACCCTCCAGGACAGGGTCATTTTATGATCCCAGGGGCATAATTTGAACAAAATGGTAGAGGACCTCTGGATGAAACTGTAAGCAAAATATTTAAGCTCTTGGCCTTGTGGTTTCGCCTCCCAGTTATAGTCAGTATTGATTGATCGGGAGTATCAAGTAGAAGTATCAAGTAGAAGAAGATTTTCAAATTTTTCTTTTCTCTTGCAACAGCAACCAGAGCTCTTGATGAAATTCTTTAAACAAATTTAATAGAGTTTCATGCAAGGAATATCCTTAGCAAGTTTCACCAAAAGGAAATGCTGAAGATGGACAAGACATAGGGCAGTTACAACAATGGTACCCCATAATGGTGGCTAGAAAAGATTCTCAGTATTCTCGGTCGTTATTAACATTTTTTCCATAACCTGTGCAATTGTTTTGCTGGAATCACATTGCTCGACTATTTCTGACAGTGTGGTAGCACCACAGCAAATTTATCATCATATATATTCAAACTAGAATGCATAATACGAAATTGTTTCATATACCCATTATGAAAATTGGCTCAGGTTTTTGACAATTTTATGGACAAGTTCACATGTGCAGAAAAATATCTTTCTTGTTTGAAACATGATCCACGATTTTCTTGCTATTTGTCAGAGTACAGATGCAAATCTACAAGAATGTGTAAGTTTAAGTATTTAAAATGGGTGTTGCAATGTTTTACAGCCCAGTAATCTAAATGAATTCTATCCATATTTAAGGAATTTTTTAGTAGTTTCGCACCTCGTCATTTATTACCCCACCCATTTTCCATTTGGCTGGCTGTATGCAAACAAAACCGGTTGTAACTTATTTTCTGTGTAAAAGAACACTTAAACACCTTTGAAATAAATGTAACTCGTTATAAGAAGTACTTACAATGTATAAATCGGATATTTTTTAGTATGAAATTTCAGCAAGGAAAGATGATAAAGGTTTAAAACAACTAAATTAAGAATAGTACAACAAATAACGCCATGGAACGCAAATAATAGAAAGGGGCAGTTGTCAATAAAATACGGCTAGTCCCAGCATTTGTTGTTATAACTGTTTTAAGAATTGTTAAAAAATTGAGAATTTTTGCTGACTTCTTTTACGTGTTATATATTCCCTCATGTTAATTTAAATTTTTACCGGTAATTGGATGTACTGCAGTAGATTAGAGAACGGGCCGATTAAACATATTGATTTCATATCTTTTAGGACACGCCCCTTAATTGAAAGTGTTTTTAATATTGCCTCAAGAGATATATATGCAGTACGACAGGCATTCGTATATATCAAATCCGAGGATGCTCTATCAAGAACATTGTGTGTGTGTTTTTCGTTTGTCTGTTTATTTGTCTGTTTGTTTGTTTGTTTGTTTTGATGCAGTAAGTTTTAACACAGTCTTTAATCAAAATGAAAGTAGTCACTTTTATATTAGGTATTTACGGAAAAAAATATATAAAAATGCACATAAGCTCTACGGAAAGAAACATTTCACATTGCATTATTAACAGATAATCTATAAAACTAAAAACACCTGATGGAAGGAAACAGGTATAACAGAAAAAATAGGAGTTCTAAATTTTATAAAAGACTAACAACTCAACTAAAACTTCTTGAAACAAGAACTGTATAAATCTTAAGCGTTTTCAACTGTCAGAAACAAACACCACAATATAACAACGATGAATACGTAACAATTCAAAATGACTGTTAAAACCGTGCTTGGTTGTCCATTGAATTAATGACTTACCCCATGAGACCTTGAACTGGTCTGAAATCTAAACTATTAATGGTCAACAGTAACTTACTCTTGCGTATTGTCTTTTGTACGAGAAATTAAGGGTAAATACCTGAAATAATTATTTTCAAAATGAAGCTGTTTTATTTACAGTGTGTAGCTTCTTTTCAATTTTCAACAAGTAATAGCTCCATACGACTAATTTCCCAACTTTAATTCTTGTTTGACATTGACCTTTTCCCCCATATTTTATGATGTTTGCGTTTACTTGTTTGGGTTGTTTCTTTTGAGTATTATTCTTTTGTTTTATATATGTATAATAATAGCGTGTTTACAGTTCTATTTTTAGAGCTAATAAATAAACCTGCTTTTTCTGAGTGTTAGAGACTACCAATCGGAACACCTCGGGCGACTTCAATAAGTCACCTCGGAAATAATATGGTAGGCGCCATATTGGACTATTTTGTAATACAAATGGTGTCTGCTAGATTAAAAACATTTCTTAAAGCCTTTACCTGTTCATGCTTTAAATTAAAATTTATTTTCATTTTTCTAATGCATTAGAGAAAGACTGCTTGAATTCTGCCATGTTTGTTTATATTTCAATAAAGCCGGGGCGAATTTCCATTTGTTGTATTCATACACTTACATACAAGGTCTTTATACCAAGTTGTCGGAAAAGGACGAGTTGTTACGATTGAGTGACTACTAGAAATTTCCATAAATGTCTTATTGTGGCTATAGTTAGAACACTGGAGATTTTTCTAGATTATATTACTTCTGGTATTTTTGTATATATAAAAGTCAGAGAGTTTTTTGAAGCAGTATCTTTAGGTAATTTTGGTCATAAAATATTGGATTAAATTTTCACCAACTTCCATGTACCTTTGGGGAGCATCCATCGTTTCTAACGATATCCTTGTTTTTAGTTTGTCATTTTGTATGTCAGTACACATTTTTTATCTGCACAGCATCTACTGCGGTGCAATAGTTTGTATTTTATGCTTGATTGCATGTAATTATATTTTGTCTGAACGTTATTTATCATAACACTAAAAACAAAAGTGAAAGCAAAAAATTAAATTTAATTAAATTGGGAATTACACAAGGTATGTAAATGCATTCGAGATATTCATATAAATGCAAGTGTCACAAAAATGTTTCAGTTTATTCATTATTTTTGTTGTTGTTGTTGCCCTTTTTTTTATCCTAATGGATTCCACAGAATGTAATACAAAGTAATTAGATCACTAGAAAGCAGTTATCAAAAAAGTAATTGTTTTATTTTTATGTAAGAATGCTATATCAAGGTTACCACAGGAGTTCCATCCTGTAACCATCACCTGTGTCCTGTTATAACGGGTTATGAAACGCGCTACTTACATCTGGAGGTCACGTGACATCAGATATAAAATGACAGCCCTCATTGGAAGCGTAAAGTCTTTTTAGTCTTTCGGATGAGACTTTAAACCGAGGTCCCATGTATCAGTGCTATACACTGAGCATGTAAAAGAACCAGGAGTGTCTCTGGAATGGGATGCTTTCTGTATCTTGCACTACCCCCACCACATAAAATAACTAATCTCTCCAGGGGCGTCGGTCATATGGGCATATTTACCGACGTAAAATAAGCTTAAATAGAGAAGCGTAAATTAAAGATGACATTTTAACGACGAAAATGAAAAAAAGTAACATCTTAGGCAATTCTGTTGATTAAGTATTTCTTAATCGATTTATATCTACATTTGGCCGATATATTGTATTTACAGCATTGATATCTCAAAACCTGATTAGATTTTTGTTTGCTGTGTGAAAAAAAAAATGGCGGCCTCGTCTTTTTGTGAAATTTCCTTAAATTGTAAGCAGAATAACGCTTTTCTTATTTATGGAAGCAAATGCTTTTCTTTTGAAAAAAATACTAGTTGACAAATTCTAAGTTACACCTTTCTTGACCATGAGTGGCAAAAAACAATCAATTTTGGTCCTTAACATGTGTCTTTTTTATATGCCCCAAGAGGGTATATTATGTTATGGTCCGAGGCGTCCGTCCGTTAGCAGTTTGTTTTTTAGGAGGATGACATGATAACTGCTTGGCTTTCAGTCTTTTAACTTCATTTGACGATTGCCCACATTGTGTGCATGACCTCTAATAATTTTGGAGTCAAAAGTCAAAGGTGAAGACCACAGTGACTTTAACATTGAAAGTCATTTCCGACATGTAACTTGACAGTCATTGTTATAGAGACTTCAAACTTTATATTGTGGTTGCACACATTGAGTGGATGACCCCTATACATTTATGGGCCAGTAGGTCAAAAGTAAAGGTCACATTGATCTAAGCACTGAAAACTATTTCAGGTGTAAAACTTTATAACCATTTGTCTTACAGACTTCAAACTTAATAATTATGATGATTGATTACATTGAGAAAATGACCCCCGTACATCTTAGGATCAGTAGGTCAGAGGTCAAGGTCACAATGACCTAAACACTGAAAAGGATTTCGGCTGTATAGCTTGGCTACTACTTCTTATACAGACTTCAAACTTCTTAGGATGATTTCCATCATTGAGTACATGACCCTCTATACTGTTTGGGATAAGTACATAAAAAGTCAAGGTGAAAATCAACTAAACAATCAATATTTCTGCATTATAACTTGACAACCATACATTACAGCATGAACATCAAAACTTCTGAAAGACCGACATTTATACAAATTATAAAACTTAAAAATTCAGATATGATGAAGATCTATAAAACTCTAAAATTAAAATTATAAAATGCTAAAAATCAAAATATTATAAATCAAAAACAAAAGAATCAAAATTTAAAGCAAATCATTTAATTCTAAAGCCTAAGGTTTCCTGCCTTATATCACAAATGCATCATACAAAAACACCCTTCGGGCATATAACGCTCCGCCTAGCGGTCTCTTGTTGGTTTTATGATGAAAGTGCGTGCGGGTTTATTATTTACGATAAAACTATAGTCACTTTTGCACTTTCGTTTTTAATCTAAATAAGTAACAGATGCTTTTTTGTAAAGATCAGAACTATGAAACTGGCTAGATGCAGTATTCAAAGCCAAATCAATTCCTTTTAAAGAAAGACTTCCGATTATCAGGATTTTAAGACTTGAAAAAGAAATAATCCGATATTTAATTTGTTTTTTTCTCTAAAACATTTTTTTTCCAGTGGATAAACGGAATTGTTTGTCCGAAAATAAATATTACAATTTAACTGTGTAGGGAGGCTGTGCTTTTTGACTACGGACTTTCCTGATACGTCTTTTTCACTTTTTTTTGCAATCTGCATATCAAAGTGGCTACAACTGAAGCAAAGCGTTCCAAATATTTGGGAGACATGATATAACTATTTGAATTCTTGCCAAGTTTTCTTTCGTGAAAAAGACAAATTTTCGATTTGAAAATAGCTGATATACTCAAAAAGATAGATATAATTTTTCTGAGCACAGATGAACCTTTCTTGTGCTTACTCATCAACATATCATGAGCAGACTACTAAATCTGAAGACTGAAAACCAGCTTTTGTGGTGAAGGTCACTGAGAATGTAACCTTTGACCTACTGAATTCAAAATCAATAATGATTATCTGCTAGTCATGAACAACCTCACCACTAAGTATGATGACTGTAAACCAAAGCTTTCTCTTGTAATTGATAGGACAAGCTTTTGTTGTCAAGGTCACAGTGACCTTGACATATGACTTCTCACCTCTAAAGCAAAAGGGGCCATTTACCGGTCATAACAAAACTTCCCTCTAAATTTGACTGTAGGCAAAAACTTTCTTTAGTTATTGATCGGACAAGCTTTCTGTGGTCAAGGTCACAGTGACCTTGACTTTTGACCTACTGACCTGAAAATCATAGAGTCATTTATAAGCCATGACCACCCTTCCAACCAAAACTGAGGACTGTAAACCAAAGAGATTTCTTGTTATTGTGTGAAGGTGATCGTGGCCTTGACGTTTGATCTACTGACACCAGAAATACTTAATAAGGGCAACCATCTTATGAAGTTTGAAAGCTATTGGTTAAATGATACTCGTGTTTTTGAGGGGACATTGTTTTCAAATTCAAGGTGACAGTGACCTTGACCTTTTACCTACTGACCCCAAAAACAATAGGGACCTTCTACTCAATCAGGACTACCAACTTATAAAGTTTGACAGCTGTAGTTTTTGATCGGACAAGGCCTGGTCTTCGGACGGACCGGCCGACTGACCTACCGACCGACCGACATACCCCTGCTTCTCCAAAGGGCATATTAGACGAATGAATACAATTTCAGCACTGATAATGTGACAAGCTGGAGATGTCTAAAACCTGTAATGACGGTCTATCGACAAGTGTATAGAAGAGTCATGCCTTCATATATTATCCATTCTTAAATTGTGAAATTTGTGGTGTATTTCCCTAGCGTATATTTTTCTTAAATGTAATTTAATCTCGCTAGAAATCACACTGACAAGGTCTGTAGAAGTGGATATTCGCATCCTCATTATACAATATCTGCATACCATTTAAGGCTTATGACAAGAATAGAACAGAATTGGTCTGGCTCGGTAATCTGAAGATGAATCTCGTTGAGATGCTTTAATGAACACAGGGTTTCAACTGTACTTCTGATGTCAACATTTTGGGCTTTTAGTCGAATATGGGAAGAATAGTTGAAAGCTTGGCACATTAATGCATTATTATTTAAAATGCCAGATTCAACCTTTAACCTTAATTATTTTAACTCTCACTAAACTTACATTCCCCAATTTTCGACCATAAAGCTTTCCTATTACCACTACTTTCATTTTTACGAAAGGGCTTTGCCGGTACTTCAAACCGCAGATATTTGTTAACTAAAAACAACAACAAAAAACAACAACAACAAAACAACAACAACAACAACATTTTGTTAAAGATATATTATGCTCATGTTTCAGATAAATATAACTACTAACCCTTTTCTATGTAGATATAAAATAAATATGTTTGAGTACATACACAGTTGATATGTTACGTTTAAAACTCCACACACCATAGTATAAATACAGTGTCATTAAAACACTGGCAGTTGTTTTTTAAGAAAACACCTACACAACATGACCTGTAATAGGGAATGCAGCATCCCATGCATAGTGTGTGTATTCTAATAGCCTTATTAGAGATATTCAGTAAGAATTTCCTAGATTACAATTAATTTCTGCAATGAAAGTACTTTATGCAAAGATGTGTATAGTATATCTTTAACATAACAATTAAAACTACCTATAATATTGAAGGTATTTCATATGAAAATTAAAAAAAACCACGGCCGTCTGTTATAACTCTCAAACATTATCTTTTAACTGAACATGTTTCTTTTTTTTTTTCATTATCATAATAAATTTGTTGATTAGGTTTTCATTTGATACCTCATAGATATGTAATCGAAAGAATGTACATGACAAATAAAATCACATGCTTAGGTGAACCGTGATAGTGTCAGAGTTATATAATATTTTTCTAATAGAATAACAAATATACATTTTTATCCTGTCAATTATTTCATATCCGACCCGATAAAGGGGGTCGTATAAATTTTGCTTTATACGGCACATGCTACGTCATCACCGGTGACGTCATGGACTAGTTTTGTGTTTATAAACAATATTATAAATAATCAGAAGGAAGTGATTAAATGGTTGTTATTACGAACAGAGACTACTTGAATAAAAATTAAATATTTCAATATCTAGATCTTATAATATAGCACGATCATTTAAGGAAAAAAAATATCGAAATTTTGAAACTATTTTTTGTGTATATGTTCACCTGATGGATAACCTTGACATTTGAAACACTTTAAAGATAGGTTTTCAATATCCTAGTAATTTATTGACAAATGCCAGATGTGACAGGATAAATAGAATAATAGGTTAGTGTCTTAAATGAGAAAGTTTATCCGGCTCGGCTGCGGTATTTATCGGGTTCGCCTTCGGCTCACCCGATAAATTCCTACGCCTTGCCAGATAAACTTTCTCATATTAAGACACTTACCTATTATTCTCTATGTATATTTACGTGAGTATCGATATTTGGATTTTTTGTTTATATTTTCTCTGGTAACATTTTAAGATTTCTACCAAGTTCTGTTCATAATATATCTGCTATATGAAAATAATAAAACATAAAAGGTTAGAGAATAGGATCTTTTAAATCACTATTACAGTGGATGTGTAATATTGTGTTCTTCAGGGTGCACTAAAAAGATTATGTAAAGTAACAAGTCCCCAAGTTAAAATGATATTTACTATTACATTTTCCCCAAGTTTTTTTTTGGAGAAAATATTTAATATTGTGGTGAATTATCTTATCATAACTGTCCTTTTACAATTTTGGTTTAAAAAATTGTAAATTATGCATATTATTAAATTCATATAGTATTACGTGCCCTCAAATAATGTACAAACGTCTGTACCAGGATAGATCATTTTAAAGCTCGGTTCATCCTATCCCCCGCATTCCCTCGTGACTGGAAATTCCCGTCCTCCACAGCGGGTCACATAAGATCCTTATAATCTGCGCTTATCCCAATTAAAGCTAAACTTCATTATAATATATTCATTGATAATTCATGGATCGAATTTTAATGGGAAAACAATATGGCATGAAAGAAGGCACTATACGCTTATTAAGTAAGCATAAAAAGCAATTGTTAGAGGGATGCTTTAAAGTACACTTGATGTAACAATAATCTAAGTTAGGTTGATTGTTATCAGTTTTAATATTTACTTTTCTAACTTCATTGACACTGTTTTATTGTAAAAAGGCATACCATAAAACGTAGATTACTCCACATATACATATTTTATGTTTGTATACGTGAATGTGATTTTGAACGAATCATTCCCCGCTGTCAAGATGTCGGTCAAAAATTTTAAGTACAAAAGGTAAATTATGTGCTTTGATAATTATCTTCATATAGAGAGTTGTCATAGTAGTACAAATGAACATTTTCTTGTATTAGAGATGAACACTTTCTTGTATTGCAGATGAACACCTTCTTGTCAGACAATTTAACACTTTCTTGTATTGCAGATGAACACCTTCTTGTCTGACAAATGAACACTTTCTTGTATTGCAGATGAACACATTCTTGTCTGACAAATGAACACTTTCTTGTATTGCAGATGAACACCTTCTTGTCTGACAAATGAACACTTTCTTGTATTGCAGATGAACACCTTCTTGTCTGACAAATGAACACTTTCTTGTATTGCAGATGAACACCTTCTTGTCTGACAAATGAACACTTTCTTGTATTGCAGATGAACACATTCTTGTCTGAGAAATGAACACTTCCTTGTTTTACAGATGAAAAACTTCTTGTCTGACAAATGATCACTTTCTTGTATCACAGATGAATACTGCATGTCTGACAAATGAACACTTTCTTGCATTACAGATGAACACCTTTTTGTCTGACAAATGAACACTTTCTTGTCTGACAGATGAACACCTTCTTGTATTACAGATGAACACCTTCTTCTCTGACAAATTAACACTTTCTTGTATTTCGGATGAACATTTTCTTGTCGGACAAATGATCACCTTCTTGTATTACAAATGAACACATTGTATGATAGATGAACACCTTCTTAGCTGACAAATGAACAGATTCTTGTCTGACGGATGAAGACTTTCTTGTATTACAGATGAACACCTTCTTGTCTGACAAATGAACACTTTCTTGTATTACAGATGAACAATTTCTTAGTATCTTCATGCCCTAAGAAAAACATCAAACATATTTCTATTAAATTATCAGTTATTTTCAGTTCTATTGAGAATGCGCAAATTACCATTCGTTAAGTTTAGGTTATGTCTTGTTAACTAACGCAAACAAATCTGTGATTATTTCCGTTTCATTAAAAGATTGTGTATTACTTTATAAAACAGACACATAGCTTTTAAAGTGTTTTATGCTTTTATTTCCTTGATATAATTTCAAACCTGTATCAGGCTTTCATTTATCAAACAAATCAGCACACATTAAATAGTTTCCTTTTTTCCAAAATCTGAAGAGACATGAGTGAACGTCAGATGTCGCAACGTGATCATTACATTACCTCTGATTCTAATCGAAACAATGTAAATCATGCTGAAGAACAAGCTTCATCGTCCATAGATTCTTCGTCAGACCGGTACGTTAAAAGATAGATAGATAGATAGATAGATAGATAGATAGATAGATAGATAGATAGATAGATGGATGGATGGATTTTTCAAAACACGGTAGTATTAAAAGATCGGAAATGACAGTGTGTGAAACATTAACATAGATAAATGATGAATTACTTTTGTTAATGCAATATTGTCAAAATGTATATTTTTTCAATATTTCTGCAAATATGTTTTAAGAGTATTCACATTTTAGACTTACTGTGTTCTAGTAATCCTAAGGCTGGTTCCGTTTTCCTTTTATCGTCAGGTTGCTGAATTTTTCATTGTGTTTGTGTTGTACATTTATCTAAATGATATATTTCCTTGGCAGACAAACTCGAGAATCATGTGCAATATGCTTGGAGAGTTATCAGAATCCCAGAATTCTTCCGTGTACGCACAACTTCTGTGAGCACCCTTGTTTAACAAATCTCATAGAGAGGTAACTTGATGCCAGTTTTGGTTATCTTACTACAGATCAACATGCATGGTTGTGAACTACGATTAATCAATCAACACTTTTGTACAAGGCCACATTTTAAAGTCAAACATAAAATCAATTTCAGCATTCAAATTTCTTTTCGGTTTTGAGCTGATTGAAAATAAATTTTAAACAGGTGACTTTAGAAACATCCATATTTTATCGAATTTACTTCTCCCAAATAGTAAGAGAAGACAAAAGGAAACGTTGCATAGTATCACTGAAGACTGGTTTTAATGAAAAAGAAACAGGTGCTTGTTCTAAGAATAACGAAATCATAATTTCATTGGCGTTCTTACTAGATGAAACTATTCGAAGATAACGCAAGTGACCAGAATTTCAAACTTTGTCTCTGGCTTTGTCAAAAGCAAGATAAATATTAAGAATGTATAAAGTAGTCTTACTTGTCCTAATATGATTAAAACATAAGAGCAGTCAGCAGAACTTAGACTGGTCTAGAGCTATACATCAATCTATCTGCTTAAGAATGTCAGAGAAGTTCTGTACATGTAAATATCTACATTTATCATTGGTTGATAAGTAATTATGTCATGGTGAATTTCTACAAATGGTGATAGTTGAAAGATATCTCTCTAGTTAGCTTTTCAAAACCTATTTACACTTTTAATATTTCTGAAATATGTTTTGAGAATAATCGGATTTACTACCATTTGTATTTTAGATATCTAAATACAGTTTTTCATTATTTAATCGCCAGAGCCGAGGGAACCAGATTCAGGTGTCTACTATGTCGCCTAGAAATCCCAGTTCCTCCAAATGGAGTAAGCACATTTCCTTACAACTCAAATGTTAGGAGCGTTTCCGCAAGACAAAAACGTCGGGCGTCACGTCATCTACAAAATATCCCTGATTCTAATCGAAGCAGTGTATCTCATGCTCGGCGTGTTGCCTCGGGACAAGAACGTCGGGTGTCACAACGTGACCAACAAAATATCCCTGCTTCTAATCGAAGCAGTGAAACTCATGCTCGGGAACAAGCTTCACAAGCGTCGCCCCTAGTTTCTTCGTCAGGACGGTATGTTAAATGATATTTTAATCATTATATCTGAACGTTATTAGACAACAATTATATTTATTTCTTAACAAATCAAAGAGTTAACAAAATATGTCAAATACCATTGCACCTCTTTTTGTCTGACAAAACTTCTTGTCTGACAAATGAACACTTTCTTGTATTAGAGATGAACAACTTCTTGTCTGACAAATGAAAACTTTCTTGTATTGCAGATGAACACCTTCTTGTCTGACAAATGAACAGTTCATTGTTTTTCAGATGAACACCTTCTTGTCTGACAAATTAACACTTTCTTGTATTTCGGATGAACATTTTCTGGTCGGACAAATGATCACCTTCTTGTATTACAAATGAACACATTGTATGATAGATGAACACCTTCTTAGCTGACAAATGAACAGATTCTTGTCTGACGGATGAAGACTTTCTTGTATTACAGATGAACACTTTCTTGTCTGACAAATGAACACTTTCTTGTATTACAGATGAACACTTTCTTAGTATCTTCATGCCCTGAGAAAAACATCAAACATACAATGTATTTCTATTAAATTATCAGTTATTTTCAGTTCTATTGAGAATGCGCAAATTACCATTCGTTAAGTTTAGGTTATGTCTTGTTAACTAACGCAAACAAATCTGTGATTATTTCCGTTTCATTAAAAGATTGTGTATTACTTTATAAAACAGACACATAGCTTTTAAAGTGTTTTATGCTTTTATTTTCTTGATATAATTTCAAACCTGTATCAGGCTTTCATTTATTAAACAAATCAACACACATTAAATAGTTTTTCTTTTTTTTCCTAAATCTGAAGAGACATGAGTGAACGTCAGATGTCGCAACGTGATCATTACATTACCTCTGATTCTAATCGAAACAATGTAAATTATGCTGAAGAACAAGCTTCATCGTCCATAGATTCTTCGTCAGACCGGTACGTTAAGATAGATAGATAGATAGATAGATGGATGGATGGATTTTTCAAAACACGGTAGTATTAAAAAATCGGAAATGACAGTGTGTGAAACATTAACATAGATAAATGATGAATTACTTTTGTTAATGGAATATTGTCAAAATGTATATTTTTTTCAATATTTCTGCAAATATGTTTTAAGAGTATTCACATTTTAGACCAACTGTGTTCTAGTAATCCTAAGGCTGGTTCCGTTTTCCTTTTATCGTCAGGTTGCTGAATTTTTCATTGTGTTTGTGTTGTACATTTATCTAAATGATATATTTCCTTGGCAGACAAACTCGAGAATCATGTGCAATATGCTTGGAGAGTTATCAAAATCCCAGAATTCTTCCGTGTACGCACAACTTCTGTGAGCACCCTTGTCTAACAAATCTCATAGAAAGGTAACTTGATGCCAGTTTAATCGATCAACACTTTTGTACGAGGCCACATTTTAAAGTCAAACATAAAATCAATTTCAGCATTCAAATTTCTTTTCGGTTTTGACCTGATTGAAAATACATTTTAAACAAGTGACTTAAGAAACATCCATATTTTATCGAATTTCCCTCTCCCAAATAGTAAGAGAAGACAAAAGGAAACGTTGCATAGTATCACTGTAGACTGGTTTTAATGAAAAAGAAACAGATGCTTGTTCTAAAAATAACGAAATCATAATTTCATTGGCGCTCTTATTAGATGAAACTAGGTCGAAGATAACGCAAGTGACTAGAATTTCAAACTTTGTCTCTGGCTCGGTCAAAAGGAAGATAAATATTAAGAAAGTATAAAGTAGTCTTACTTGTCCTAATATGGTTATAACATAAAAGCAGTCAGCAGAACTTTGACTGGTCTAGAGCTATACATCAATCTATCTGCTTAAGAATGTCAGAGAAGTTCTGTACATGTAAAAAAACTACATGTATCTTTGGTTGATAAGTTGTTATGTCATGATGAATTTCTACAAATGGTGATAGTTGAAAGATATCTCTCTAGTTAGCTTTTCAAAACCTATTTACACTTTTAATATTTCTGAAATATTTTTTGAGAATAATCGGATTTATTACCATTTGTATTTTAGATATCTAAATACAGTTTTTCATTATTTAATCGCCAGAGCCGAGGAAAACAGATTCAGGTGTCTACTATGTCGCCTAGAAATCCCAGTTCCTCCAAATGGAGTAAGCACATTTCCTTACAACTCAAATGTTAGGAGCGTTTCCGCAGGACAAAAACGTCGGGCGTTACAACGTGATCTACAAAATACCCCTGATTCTAATCGAAGCAGTGTATCTCATGCTCGGCGTGTTACCTCGGGACAAGAACGTCAGGTGTCACAACGTGACCAACAAAATATCCCTGCTTCTAATCGAAACAGTGAAACTCATGCTCTGCGCGTTGCTGCGGTTCATGAACACCAGGTGTCACAACGTAACCAACAAAATACGCCTGCTTCTAATCGAAACAGTGAAACTCATGCTCGGCGCGTTGCTGCGGTTCAAGAACACCAGGTGTCACAACGTAACCAACAAAATACGCCTGATTCTGATCGAAGCAGTGAAACTCATGCTCGGCGCGTTGCTGCGGTTCAAGAACACCAGGTGTCACAACGTGACCAACAAAATATCCCTGCTTCTAATCGAAACAGTGAAACTCATGCTCAGGAACAAGCTTCACAAGTGTCGCCCGTAGTTTCTTCGTCAGGACGGTATGTTAAATGATATTTTAATCATTATATCTGAACGTTATTAGACTACAATTATATTTATTTCTTTACAAATCAAAGAGTTAACAAAATATGTCAAATACCATTGCGCCTCTTGTTCTAATTGATGTCATATTCTTGTTCTTAATGTTATATGAACTCATTTCAAAACAAGATAGTTTAAAAAGTTCGAAAATGATAGACAGCACGGGAAACAATATCATAGATTAATGATGAGTTACTATCGTTTTAGTTTTATTATCATAAATGTTAAACTCTTTCAATATTTCTGAAAGTATGTTTTTGCAGTGTTCAGATTTAAGACTATCTGTCTTCTAATAATCTGAAGACTGTTTTTGTTTCAATTGAGGGAGTAAAGGATTTAAATATTTTAGAAATAGGGACTTTTGAATACATTTTGCCCTTTCGAACGCTTTGAGATAACATTAAATGATTATGTGCCTCGTAAGGTTTTTTAGTCCGGTTAACATGGTTAAGGAGAACAATACTGTAAATTTGTACTGAATGTTCGTTTTGAAAACCTGAAATCATTTGTTTTAATGATGTTATCCAAAACGTATAATTTGTTTAAGATTTGAATATTCAGAAAAAAAGTAAGTAAGGTTGATAGTTTGTCTGTAATGTTTTAACCTGATATTTCTTGCCTGCTATGACAGCTGCCCTGTATGCTCAGAGGATATAAGGAATCAGAGGACACTGCCCTGTAGGCACAAACTGTGTGAAGCCTGCTTCCAAAGTCTACATCAGAGGTACTACTATGATACGAATTTCATGCTAGTTTGAAAATTGAAAGCTGTTTTCTCGATAAATGACATCAGTCTTAAAATACCTTGTATATTTTATATCAATAATTCAACCCAACTTCAATGGACTAGAAGGCGCCCTGCAGTTTAAAAAGGTATTGTAATGCAGTCCATTTTAAAAACAGAATGTCCAGTCATTCCCAATTAAAATGCAGAATTTTACACTTTTACCCCACACACAAAAATTCACATTTTTTTTTAATTTAAGACACGTGTCAAGCACAAAACACAACAAACAACCCACGCACTTTTAAATGTGTTTATGCAATCATACTTTAGATAATAAAATCTCATATTTATCATCTGAATGGAGAATGATTCAATATCAAATAATAATCTAAATATTCAATAAATCAAAAATATACTTAAAAGTAGTTAAACGTTAAGTCGACCTAAAATTATAGTGAAATGAACTTTTTAAAAGTTTTGGTACACGAAATTGTTAAGAAATTGTCAAAAAAAAAAAAAAAAAAAAAGCAACTGTACTGTGACTTTTCAAAAATAAAATCATGGTACTGAACAATTTTGTCATATTTCATTTAGTTATGTCCGTATTTTCTTCAGCAAACAAGACATTTAAACACTTGTGATCTTAAACCGTCTGGTTCTTTGAGATTTGAAAATTGAATTGAGAAGAAACTAGAATCCTTTTGGTCCTGTAATGGTCTATTGCATATTATACCCGTACACATCGTAAAATTATGGTTTCCGTCTGACCTATGAGATATTGTCACCAAAAGAGAAGGAAACAAAAGACAAATATATAAGACAATAAGTTCATTTATTTTTTCTTAATCCTAAAGGTATTTGAAACTTAAGTAAGGTATTAAATAAACACTAACGGATTGCTACTGCATTGAATGTGAATTGATATTCACCAGTTTGAAGTACTACTTATCGAGGCGGTACGTCCAGAACGTGAATATCAATGGTATAATATGTCCTTAAGCTTATCCAACTTCTAATCTTTTTTTAATATTATTAAGTATTTTAGTTCTCAATTTTTTTAATACAGATTAATACCTCCCATTTCCTTTTTTTCAGGGTAGGAAGGAATAAGTTTAGGTGTCCAGTATGTGGAATATTTGTTAAAATTCCTGAGACTAGAAAGATACCATTTCGCCATCGTAATTATCGACGTGTCCGTGTGCAACAGTCAGACGAGACACAACCATTTACCAGTTTATCGTCAGAACGGTAATTTCCTACTTCAGTCTAATAACTAGATTGCTTATGATCGTCAAATGATCATTAATAATCTAAGTAAGTTTCTGGAGATTTTTCATGTTCATTCATCAAAGCGTTCATCTTTTTTCTCAAGTTTCCTTTTTTGGAGAACAGAAATTATTTTTGTTACTTGTGAAGTACCAATGTATAAAGCACAATGCCCTGAAAATCATCATCAAGAAGTATGGTAGTGCAGGATGTAATCGTTTTTTTTTCGATTGAATTCAAATTCTTTTATATGTCAGCAACCATGGATTTTTTTACAAGAACTTATGTTTGTTTGCTTTCTGATGCATTCTTTTTTGTTTCTCCTGATGAAATCAGAGCTTTAACATACGGTACAAACCTGCGTCACGGTCAACCGAGACAGTTGGGAGAAACACAAAGATTTCCAGCAGCGCAACATGTTGTATCAATTCAGTCTACAACTGTAACCCGAGAACGGTAATTTCTTTGTTTAATCAAAATTTGCAAAGAATTTGTATAATGAGAATATGTAATGAAAATGTTGAATGAAAATATACAGTGAAAATGTCTAATCAAAATGTGTAATTGAAATGTTCGATGAAAATATATAATAAAATAATGTAATAAATATGTACAATGGGATTTTGTAATTAAAATGTGTAACGTAATTTTGTATAGAAAATGTAATGGCTGTTACATTTGACTATCAGAATTTGCTATGGATCGGACAATAAAATTATCCTTTATTTAATATAAAAAATAAGTATGTCAGAGTACAATACGCGTATTCGCCTACAAATTCTACTACAGACAGTCAGGAGAAGCATGGAATCATATTCATACAACATCTTAGAATAAATTAAATCTAAAATTACAATTTTTACTGAGATATCACAATTGAATTTAATTTACTTTAATTCTGACAATAAAATGAGTAGTGTTTGAGATTGACATATTTGTGTCATAATCAATGAAACTGCAAACTTTTACCACAAATGCGAGTCAGGTTAAGCTCGTCTTAGGAAAAAAAAACCTTAATATTTCAAGATATGAATATCCTTATTATGTCTTCTGCTGTCTGCGTCCCTGATATCTGTTATGATTTCCCTACTTGCCTAGCAAATATTAAACAGACCTTCCACACATCTGAACACCAGCTAAGTGTCTTTTAACTGATTTATAGTAATTAAGCCGTACATGTGGTTACATTTGCCTTTAATACTTCTTAAAAAGACCGACACAATTTCTTTAGGCATAGCCAACTCATTTTTGGATAATTTTTTTTTAATTTCAGTCAAACAGCAGCTCAAATGCTTTGCAGCTATGGCCGTCGGTGCTTCACGGGTACGTTTTCACTTTGGAACGGTTAACTGTTAACGATTACTTTTTTCAAAGCCTATTGGTCTACTTTTACGAATGTTTCAAAGCATAATAAAATGACAGTTACAGCCTTGTCTAGTTAGACATTATTTTATCTACCATTGTCGTATAGTTGACAATAGCGAATTGTAAGAAAAATCGATAATAGTTTAGCTGATATTTTTATATTCAAAATTGATTTTGAAACATGTTCTTTCATCTTTATGATTTTAAACTTGTAGTTACTCCGAATATGTTAAATGCAGTTTTTCACTGAAGACTAAACTATTGTGTGATTCGACCCAGTAGCATCCGAAATCAGGGTCCGGCGTTCTACTCCTAACCAACTCTCGTCTTAGTATTAGGTTTATCAGGGAGGCAATTATCTTAAAATCAGATAAGAGTGAAAAACGCAGATCGTGGAAGACAAGACAGAAATTACAGCCTCCCTACACAGTCAAAAAGTAAAGAGGAAAATACAGCACACACACACACACACACACACACACACACGCACACACACAAACACACACACACACACTGTAATTCAAAAACCCATGTGATGCTTAGAATACTCAACCCAGAGCGGCATTCGAACTCCGATCTCCTGCGTGACACGCCAACACTCTAACCACTAAGTCAAAGAATCGAATTACGCAGTTGTCAGATATTGTATTTATGCAATATAGGAAGTTGTGCACTAGTTCATATTACATCCCCTCTTGAGAAAGTCATCATTTATGATTGCGAATGGTGTTGTGTTTTTTAGATCAGGAGATCAGACAGAAATCTTAAAAGTTTCTTTTTTTCATTTTCAATTTTTAAAACTAAGTATAGAATAGGTCATCCCGGCCTCCATTTTACGAACATGAAAGTACTTAACTGAAAATGCATGCATCTTAGAAAACATAACTCAGAGCGGAATTCAAACTCCGATCTCCCGCGTGACATGCCAACACTTGTGGCTTTGTTGTAGATTTCTGCGTTGGCTATAAGAGATCCTCGTTGTAACCAGTAAATTTGATTTTACCGTTTCAGTTTGCGTTGACAATATTTTTTGCATCATAGCCATAGGTAATTATTTTATTTCTAACAAGACTGAGATATTATAACAGGGTTGATAGTTCTTTTGCAATGCCTTATTTGGAAATATCTTGCTATCATTAATAAAGTAATTACTAGGATGTACTAATATAGAGCGTACATATGGATTGAAATAATCAAGGTCCCAGTGGGATTCGAACCTGCACCGATCGGCACCAACTGCCTAGCAATGCAAAGTAAAGACAATTTAGACCACTCGGCCGTTGCAACAACATCCCGCCCCCTCAGAAAGAAAGCTTATGCAAATAACAGGAATATAAGTGCCCACCTCACACCACACTGGTGGCAGGCACTAAAAGGCACCAACCGCCTAGCAATGCAGAGTAAGATCGGCTGAAACCACTCAGCCATTGCAACAACCCCAAAAAATGTTATGCAAATAAATGTATGACAGCACTGACTATATATGTACGGAAGTAACGTTAGTTAACAAAGCATATGCTGATATTTGATATGCCTTTCTAGGTCTCTGATTGTTCTATACATCGAGTTTTAAGAATTCAAACAAAAAGAGATCAATACTGTACTTTTCTCCGAGTTTGATTCGATTTCAAATCTTTTGTCAACTTCTGTTTCATAAAAAGCATGTGATTTTCAAAGTTACGCTTAATGTGATTTCAATTAAAAGAAATGAAAGGAATATATTGACAAAAATTTACGGTAACCATTCTTTATCGGTTGAAATGATTCTAAAGGGGAAAATAAAGTAAAATTGTTTAATGTCATTTATTTTTCAGGAACTATACTTGGACAAATAGGTAAATGGTATTTATTAATTCTGTATTAACAGACACTTCTTGTTTATCATTTTGTTGTTGTTGTGATTTTTATCTTTCAATTTACTATGAACGGATCAGTTTACTGTTCTATATCTACTTTTTTGACATTTATCAATGCAAAAGCATGTTTTAGACAGACTTACACTTAACATGTTAGAACAAAAAAAAAAAATAAATAAATACAATACGATATGGAAAACAAAGTCTATTGCTTTACTTTCTTTCTATGTTTGTTTGTTTGTTTGTTTTTTTAATAAAGTTGGCTTCAAAATTACTCATAATTTTATAAAGAATTGCGTTTATTTTTCCGTAAAATCCTAATTTGTGTGCGACCTGTTCTAGACAACCTGAATGCACTTAATATAATATCTTATATGTTGATTCAACAACTTGGCTTATGAATTGTTTCTTGTTATATAAACAGATTATTTCCATGGAAAAATCAGTTTGTTTCATCTATTTTCTTCGTAGTAAATGCTTGTTTTTTTAGCTTTTGTACCTTGAGTTGCTTTTTCTATTTTAAACACAATTGCGGCTAAAACAAAGGGGTAAAAATCTAACTTAGGTCAATGTGTTTTTTACAGTTTAAACACATATTTGTCACTGTAGATTAAACAAATAGCACATGTTTTGCCAATATTTCAATTTCTGTTTGTTCTAACCATATATATTTTGTTTGGTGTTTGCTTTTGTTTAACTTTTCAGTGTCATACATCGTCGAATTTAAGCATCTAATTATGGCTGCTATTGGATACTTACTGTTAAGATGTACCTTAGATGGAATCATGATAATGGCAATATGGACGGTGAATCAAAAACTATTTAAATGGTGTTTTGTATTCACTTAGTTTGGTCTATTTTTGGTAGGTACCGAATAATTAAAGGCATAGTTATTGAGTTTTTATTTTTCAATTTGATAAACTTAAGATGCTAATAGTTTCAATATTTTCATAACAATTAAGTTAAACGGAAAGGCAATGAAAGAAATAATGATAACATTAGGAAAAAAAGATACACGATAAATGATCTATTCGTGCTGATACAGCGTAATAGGAATAATATTTAAAGCTTTATAATAAAAAGAATAAATAGCTGATTTTTTTCAATATTCACAAAGTGCCATGTTGTATATTTAATAATGGAATGTAGGTGCGCGTGTGTAGCAACGCTATATGTCGCAACGCCGCTATATGTCGCAACTAACGCTAAATGTCGCAACGCTGACGCTATATGTCGCAATCAACGCTATATGTCGCAATCGCCTACCGCTAAATGTCGCAACGTTGCCGCTATATGTCGCACAAAAATCGATTGCCGCTAAATGTCGCAACCCCTTTACGCTAAATGTCGCACTTGGTGGAAAAGTCAAATCAGATCAGGCACATTGACCGATTGGTTTCCATTTATATTTGTAACAAAACTACCTTTCACAAATACATATATCGCATTAACAGAGGTTATATCGGTAACAAAATGAAATTAAATATAAGCCGCGTGAATTCATATCGTTACTGCGTGATGTGTCTTATTACTATTTAATACAGTGGAACGGACAACAAACATCAAAATAGTTGGTAGCGGGACACTTGAAGGTCAAAGGTTAAATTCGTGTCCGCTCCATAACTTTTTCATTTATTATGCTAATTTGATCAAACTTCACACAAATGTTCACCGGCATTAGATATTGTGTCCCATGCAGCATCAAGGTCCCTACCGCGATAAGGTCAAGGTCACACTTGAAGGTCAAATTCTTGTCCGCTCCATAACTTTATCATTTATTATGCGAATTTGAACACATTTCAAAGAACTTGTATGTAACCCAGGCATTCCGCACCGTCGGTCTATTTGAAGCATTGTCCTTAGCACCACAAACAGTTTTCTGACCAATGAAAAGCACACACGTCACAATAACATCAACTAGGTATAACAGAAACGTGATACTTTAATATAATATATATAAGTATACAAGCGTAAAATGGCTGCGAAACAATTGTTTGATGGAAAGGCATGAAAAACTGTTATTTAAAAGGCAGCTGTTGGGTTTTACCAAATTGCTTAACAGCATGTAAAAAACAAAAAAAAATGTATTACTATGTTACACCACGAAGTTATAAATTACAATCTGATCTTAACATTTTACTGGGTTAAAGGGGAATCGTCACTATAGTATAATTATAATAGTAAAATATTTCCTTATCACACGGTTTATTTGATTGTAACGGGTCTGATCAAAAACTTTAATGCGTTAAATATAAAAAATATACATTTCTTCATAACGAACTTGTTTTCTAGTTTTAAGGCAAAAAAATTAGATGGATAGTTTCAGATATACATTTTGTATTATGAGAATGAAACACATTTTGCGTGTTTGTCCAATAGAAAACAGTGCCCCTTTAGATCCAGACAGGTCAGGTAACAAGATTCTATGCGTCATCATTTCCTGAGCTTTATTGTCTAGTTCCATGATATTTAGTCTCGATAACCTACCCCCTATACATGAAAATCTGAAATCGTCCAGTCCATTGGATGTTTACGGACATGAGAAAATACTTTCTTTTCATTTGACAAAAATGAAAAATAAAAATGTTTTGCAACAATGCGAGAAATTTAAAATGTGCCCCAAAGTGTTAAAATTATGTACGAGACATTTTTTATTTACTTGTGGTTTTATTGGGAACTCGCAAAATAAATCGTGTAGTGCCGCAGTAAAACATGTGTGTTATATAAAATCATATAAGACTTGGATGCTTCGCAGCCGAATAAAGGCACTGTGACGCCGCATAGAAACCCTGCCGCATAAACGGGTTCAAAGTCATTGATGCGGTGATTTTCCTCGCATAATAGTGGTGAACACGTTTATGCGGCTAGGCGCAATGCATAAAGCGAAAATTGCTTTTATGCGGCGCAACAGTGCCTTTTTGCCACATAAAGAGGTTGAACCTGAGTTTATATATTTTCAAGCCAAACAAAGTAAAGTATTAATATTTCAACAACTTTCGATAATAATTTATCCCTTAAACAGGGATTCCATTGTAGACTACCGTAGAACGGTTCTAACACATTAAAGTAAAAGAATCTTATTTTATAATTTTCTTTCATTTACAAAATCGAGTTACTGGTATGCCTAGATATGCCTCTAAAACCTGCGCGCCTGTTCCGACAAATGCGGCGGCAAATTTTCACGATTTAGCGAAATCAATTTCACGACATAATAAAAATTTAGTACACAACCGAGCAAACTTGCCTGGCCTATAATTAACAATTATCTCTTAAAAATGTTTAAAATGACGTTACGAATGATCATAAATGTCCGTCAGTCCAATAAATGGTAAAAAAATATGTCATACGCCGATTCAATTTTGATTGACACATAAACATGTTGCACATTTACATAACCTTAGCAGGAGATAAATGTTTTTTTTTATATTTATTTTATTTTTTTAACGTCAAAAAACACCCCGTCACTAATACAAAAAAAGTCTTAAACATTTTAATTATTTTTATGCGGTGACAGGGTACCTTTGTGCCGCATAAAAAGTATTTCTTTAATGCGGAGAAAATCACCGCATAAACGACTTTGAACCAGTTTATGCGGCAAGGCCGCAATGCGGCGGCACAAGGCACCGCAAGAAATAAAATACACGTTACTGTTATACAGTTAATAATGTGGTAAGGTACCATGATTACAAAGTCAAATCAAAAAAATAAACTCAAGTTTGTGCAAATCATTTTAATCCATATTTTCCAACAAGAACAAGTATATTGAAATCAAATAATGCTAATTGATACTGTAATGATTAAGTGAACAATAATATTCATAAACGACTAGTGTAACCGTAAAACTACATAAAACATGATATGGCACTAGAGTTTTAGTGCAGTTTGTGTGTTATCATTTTAAGTTCAAATGAGTTAAATATATACATGTATTTATATTCAAAAGGGCCTTTTAAAGATTTTTGGATAAAACAAAGCTACGTCCAAGTTTTCATGTATAGTGATTGTGCATTACGAAGATCGATTGGAAATGTTTGATTATAATACAGTATATTATGGAATTCCATAAACGACAGCCAACTGTTGACTGCTTACTGCGCGCTGCTTACACTATTGCTTACTGCCTACCGTGCGTTGCGCGTATTTATTTGCAATGTATCAGCCAAAGGATTCCGACCGAGTTATCAACGATTTATTGCACAGACACGCATAATTATTTAGGTTTTGGTACATTTAATGCTATAAGCAGTGAACAATAAGCAGTAGGCCGTAAGCAGTTGACAGTAGGCAATTGACAGTAAGCAGTTGACAGTAAGCAGTAGGCAGTTAACAGTAGGCAGTAGTTAGTCAGAAGTAGACAGTAAGCAGTCAACAGTTGGCTGTCGTTTATGGAATTCAATGTTATAGTCAATGCATTTATTAATTTATCAGTGAATTCCTTTAAATGTTGTTCTAAGAATATATATGTACCTGTAAACTATTAAAGTAAATTAGGCGGCAGAAAAATACCAAGGGTCCAACCGGGTTTTGAACCACAGACCTCTTGGTCCGTAGACGGACACCTCAACCACGTCGTTAAAGGGTTAATCTAACAGCAAGGCTGATGGAAGTGGCCTATATACCTACAACCACTTCACTCCTCCCCTCTTTACTTTTCAGAGCTAGCCAGCTCTCCTGAATGACACTCCCTGCTTACCGCATGAGTCCGTCAAACACTTCTGACACCATTAAAGTAAATAAGGAGGCAGAAAAATACCAAGGGTCCAACCGGGTTTTGAACAACAGACCTCTTGGTCCGTAGGCGGACACCTCAACCACATCGCTAAAGCGCTTATCCAACAGCAAGGCTGTTGGAAGTGGCCTATATACCACTGCACTATATTGTGTTTGACCTCCAGAACGGCAACTATTTCGGCAACTGAATATTTTTTTGACCAATATAGTTGTTATAGGTCGTCCATTTTTATTTTAATGCTATAAGCAGTGAATAATAAGTAGTAAGCCGTAAGCAGTTGAAAGTAAGCAGTTGACAGTAAGCAGTAGGCAGTCAACATTTGGCAATTCCATAGTATATTGATTCATTAATGTTCCCAAAGAAATATTGAGATAAATATAAAAAGTTATGAAAGTATAACAATTCTGTCATAAACCTAAATCAATACACCGCATAGTTACGAATATCGATCAACAGATCAATTGGGTATTATTTAATACTTACATGTAGTAAAGCCTATCTAGTCAGATTATGAACAGGTATAATATAAAATAAAAATTAAGATATAGTTCCCCCTTAGCATTAACAAGCGGTTTGCTCAGTTATGTCAAATAATATAACAAATATACATGTATATCCAAATGTTTTTGTTGATGCATTTTGTGAGAAAGACATCCTCAAAGAGAAAGTTTGATCTCACACCTGGTCCGTGGTTGAGAACCAAATCCATCCCTTTTATCAAAAACCGTTTCTATGGCCATACAAGGTTTTGCCATAGACCGCAAAATACAACTTTTGTTTGCTTACTAGGATATGTTTTCATGTGTAAATGGTATAAACTTTAAATGTTTTAACACTTAGTTATTGTTTCAGTTCCATCTGTTACTTTCCTACCAAGTGCGACATTTAGCGTCAAGGGGTTGCGACATTTAGCGGCAATCGATTTTTGTGCGACATATAGCGGCAACGTGGCGACATTTAGCGGTAGGCGATTGCGACATATAGCGTTGATTGCGACATATAGCGTCAGCGTTGCGACATTTAGCGTTAGTTGCGACATATAGCGGCGTTGCGACATATAGCGTTGCTACACGCGTGACGTCTGATACGCACTTTCGGGGAAAAATCATAAAAAATATTGTAGAAGTCTAATGATTGATTTGACAAAAATTGAGAAAAATAAATCTATTTGACTTCTTGCGTATAATTTAGAACCAAAATCTGATGATTCTGATCTTTCTGAGGTAACGAGTGATATAAACTGAAATCTTGACGACTTTTATACTTGAGGGAGCTGTTACATGACGACGATTTCTGACGAAAATGTGTGACAAAATTTTACAGGTAAATTGACATTATGATTATACATTGATGAAATACTGATGGATTTAGAGGCAAATATAATAATTTTGAGAGCATACTGTCGGTAAGCCAATTTAACATATTTAATTTAGCTTTGTAGTATTGAAAGATATAATGAAAATATCTACAATAATTCAAAAACAATTTTGAACATGCTTACTATTATCTCATGCAGTTTTTTTTACCAGACTTAACTAATTAACTCCAGTCGTGTTATTGTTTCTATTAAAAATTCTTTTAACAGTGATATATTGTTTATTTCTTTGTAATAATAATTTACTGAGATACAAACTAAGAAAGCTTCGAGTATGATTTTGTTGATATAAACGTATATTTTAATTCGGGACTAAGAAACTTTTAGAACAGAGAAAAAAATGATTAAAAGAACGTAAAACTAATATTTAACGCCCTAAAACACTGTCCAAAAACAAAACAAAAACAGAAATACTGTTTTTAATATTTTGTTTGTCATATTTAAAGGTCAAGTTATTTTTATTCTCACTATAAACATAAAATTAAATTTAGTAATACTTTTTTATTGTATTTACTATTATATTACAGTCCCATCAATGTACACCATACATATAACAATACAACATGTTTTTACAACAAATAAATTAAGTATATTGCCATTCGTAAAACGGAATTATAAGAAACTCTTAAAAATAAATATTCAACAAAAATACTGATTTATTCCTGACATAAGAGCGTACTCAGAAAGGTGTTAAGAAATTAAGTATCTACTATGATCAGATCATAAAGAAACAAATTAGCAATGACATTCTAGCAACTTTATTAGTTTAATTCTGTTTCTTCTAGTATTTAACTGCATGGAACTAAATTAAATAAACTTAAGTAAAACACTATTGGCAGCAACCATTAGGTAATATTTTCACAAGGGGTACAGATCAAAAGTAATTCAGACAACTTTTAAAATCACTCATTACAATTATTTTGATCATAAAAAGACATTGCTTTGTTTTGACAACTGTGCTAGTATGATGCGTGATCTATTGATCTTTGACTTTTCATTGGATGCTATTTTTAAGGAAACACAATGCTTAATGTATAAATTCAAACTCCGATCGAAGAACAACACTCTAACCACAGACCCAAAGAATCGATTCTTTGACGCAGTTGTCAGAGGTTGTATTTATACGATTAAAGGAAGGTATGTAGTAGACTGTAACATAATACTAACAGACATTTTATCAGCCCTCATTGGATTGAGATTTTCTTAGAAGTATACTAATCTAGGATACAGTGTAAACCACATAAGACACTTTTACCACGGGAGCTTCAAGCAATGACTAATATTCACTTCAAACCTCACCTGACTTAATGGGTTTGTTATGTATAGAGAAACGAAATGTTTTTTTTCTAAAACTGACCATAAAAACAAATGTTACCTGGTATGCATCATTTACATTATAAAGACCTACTGACTGCTGACAAAAATCAAACAAAATGAAAATCCGAAAGTGTGAAGAAACGAAATATGATCATAAACATGACACGAATTTACCCACCCCACTTCATTATGAAAAGATGTTATCCACGTATCTTCGGGGCTTCAAATTAGCTACGCTTATTTTTATTCATGTACTATTCTGAACAAATATGCAAAATAGCAAATATTTTATCGTCTTGATTTGGAGAAATTAGTAACTGAAACCACAGTACCCAATTTTCATCAATTTACCAATATTAAAAAGCCTTGTTACAACTGAAATATATTTTAAACGGAAGAAATTGAATTTAGGTTTTACAAAAGTTACCGTTGTAAAATCAAAAAAAGTAAAACTGCCAAAAAATAGAGAAATCAAAATTGGCTTAAGTGACAAACCCATGTCCTTTAGATAAAATGTGTCAATCCTTCAAAAATCAATGAAACTGGATACGCTTTAGAGTGGAGATAGGGTATTAGGAATCTAATGCCTTATGTAGGGATGGCACCTAGTAACCAGTTAACCGAGTACCCAATCGAACGTCGAAGTGGAGGTCACTAAAATTTTATACTGGAGTACTAGGCAGTCTGATTACAATCAGCTCCTTGATAACGCTATTAGGATCTGAACGTCACCAAAAGAAGGTCACCTTCTCATGACCTTTCCTGCCATAAACGTCACAGTTAATTGAGGAAATCTTGTTCTGTTCTGTTCTGTTCAATGTATACCAAAACAATTAATAAACTTCAGTAAGATTGGAGAAATAGGTCATTTTTGTAGAAAGTAACACGTCATTTTTGTTAATCTGCGAGATATTTCTCACACCTAGTATCAAATGTGCTCCAAATATCTATGGAAAGGTGCCAAAAGTATGTTGTAATTTGGCGTATGGTAGCGAGGCAATCAACAGTTTGATATATTTTAGGAACAACAATTATGTATTTCAAAAATAATTTCATGCATTTTCAGTGCGTGCTATTACCGGAAGTGCGTAACAGGCGTCACAGCCACAGTCTCGCAAGTCCCACGACAGTAGAAACCGAAAGGGGTTACTATTGCACAATTAATTAAGATGCATAAACTCCCATTTCTTTTTAAGCTGGATGAGTCAACATGCAATGACTCGACAGGTCCGTGTGTCTCGAAATTGTCGCTTGGTCCCGATATTTTTTCCCAGTTATTTTCAATACAAAATAAATGAAGATTCGAAATTCGATGACTCGAAAAATGCGTTAACTAAACACATGTAAACCCCCAACAGTCAAAATTATTTTAAATTATGTTGCAATGACTCTAATTAATTAACGAAGTAATCAATAATTTTCACACATTTGGTTAGCGTAGCCGCTCAAAGATCACAGTTTAATAGTTGTCATTATTAATTAACTTTATAATATTGAACTAGATTCTGACCATGTTGTTGGCTTGATACAACCAAAGCCTCGCCAATAAAGCTCGAAACTCGGCCAATACGAAAAAAAGGCCAATAAGTAAAAAGTCGGCCAATACGAGATTTAGCCAATCAGGATTCAGGAAAAACTCGGCCTTATATGAGCCTAGGATTTTCACCATGTTGGACGCCATTTTGAATATGCTTAGCCTAGGTTTTAGATAAAAGTTTTTATCTCTTAAAAAGTTCAAAAAGTAGCAAAAAAAGTTCGCGGAGACCCTGCGCAATCACAGTAAATTTAGCAGTGTTCAACCTTTCATTTAGTGATTTTCATATTTACCAAATATTATGTTGCGCGGAAGTGAAAAGCAGACGATCACAAGTTTTACCCTGTTTTATTTTATGCCTACCAATGAAATATAGGGAAATATCAGTGAGATAAAAGTGATAATACACTGTTTTGAATCAGTTAATTACCATTATGATAATACATGTTTGTGCCCGAACTACTTTTTTACCTGATTCAGCCAAGAACCACACTGCTCCAATGATTGCAGGAAATAGTGAATCTTGTCCTGCACCAAGAGGATTTTTCATGAACAGTCACTTTCATGGAAATGTTACTTTCAATTTCAATTCCTGCAACCCAGCAACTATCTCAACAGGTCATAAATTCCAGTCCAAAAGCTGGCCTGCGTGATGAAACTTCAGGAATTTCCCTACCACGTAAATACAAGAGAATCCGCTGTATTTCAGACAGTGACAGCGAGTGAAATTTATTTACCTTGTTAAATCCAGTTATAATATTGAATTCTAGTTGTGAACAATGATGAAATTCGCCATAAATTATTTAAAATGTCTGATTTGTTTACATAACTCACATGGACAATATCCAATATGGCAGACTTTCAATTCAATTGATTGAATATTGAATATTGAGTATTAATCCGCTTTTATAATTAAAGTATGTATGGCAAAAATTCAATAAATATTGATAAACTGTGTAGACAAAAATAAATGTTATTTGATGAAAGTGTATTCAGTTTATTTCAGCAGAAGTAAAGTTATCATATGTATTGGAGATTGTCTGCACTTTTTTGTGCGCAGTAACCAAAGTACGCATTAACTGATTTGGGGCTCACCATGGGGAATTTATTGAAGGCCCTGATTAAAAATGTCATAAAAAAACCCATTTTTGACGTGTTGGCATAAAATAAAAAGAAACACGTTTCTCGTGAACACCATATGTTGATATTTTCACTCGTGGCTGCGCCACTCGTGAAAATATCACATATGGTGTTCACTCGATGAAATAAATGCTCATCTTCCACAAAAACAAACAAATATCCTCTATATAAATTACGAGTTTTGGATTACTTAGTTTGATAATTGAACATAATATTATTAATTAATAAAATTGTCATTAATTAGTCGAATTCATATTGGCTTTGTTATTGGGCTTCAGACGTCATATTGGCCTGAGGCCGAAGGCTTTAGGCCAAAGGAGCATAATCTATAAAATACCATACGCGTTGAGTAGATTTATAAATATCTTTTACAGAAATAACAAAATCGTCCTTTTCAAATCGGCAATTTCATCACCAACAGGCACGATCCTAGAACCAATTGTTAGGCCATATGCTGATGGAAAAGGTGAAACTTTTCGTTTAGTGCGAGATAATGCTCGAGTACACACTGCATTAATCGTCCGGAACTTCTTTGATGATGAAGGTATTGAGGTCATAGACTGACCAGCGAGGTCTCCTGATCTTAACCCTGTAGACCATGTCTGAGACATGCTTTCTCGTAGACTTTCTTTGCGTCCGAACCCTGTGCAGAACGTCCGTGAGCTTTCTCATGATCTTGTAGCAGAATGGAATGCCATTACACAGGATATGTTCAGACGTGTCATCAGGAGCATGGCCAGACGATGCAGAGTGAACTTCAACGCCCGAGGGGGATACACTCATTACTGACACTGACTATGAAATGTTTCCAGGCCTGAATCTGCTTTAAAAGACATTGGATGTTCTCCTGTAAGACCACCAATTCAAAGTTAATTTGATAGTGTTCATATCCTGGACACTGTCTCTGTTCAGGAATGTGCCTGTTGGCGATGAAAACGCCGATTTGTTTTTGTAAAAAGAACGATTTTGTTATTTCTGTAAAAGATATTCATAAATCTACTCAACGCGTATGGTATTTTATAGATTAAATGGGCGCTCCTTTAATTAATTTGAATGGTGTATTAGCTTTATGTCAACATGTATTCTTTCATATTTCAGAAATCATTGTGTTTTTGGCAATTGGGTTGTGTCGTTCAGTCTTCTGTTACTACGACGTGGTCGCGTTCTCCTGGTTTATTGCATACCGTTTTTTTTTAAATGGTAGTGAATAGTTACTCTTACCTTAAAGAAATTGTACATTTTCTAAACACCAAACAGACAAAAAAGAAAACAACAGACAAAAGCAAACAGACAAAAATATGAAATGAAATAAAATATAAAAATCAAATAATATCAAACTTGCCGGATGATACAGAAATATTTATTCATTCATTGCATGTATTTTATCACTTCATTAATATTTGTAATTGCAATAACAAAGGTACAAAATATTATTCAAACAATCATTTTTCCAATAAATTACAATTAGCAGTGCTTGGAGAAAGTGATTGTTTTCAAAGATGACTAACAGAAATACATAGAGATTATGAATTTCTCCGAACGCAAAGGACAAGATTTTTTTCCAAACAGCAGTGCAAAAAAAAACATGCATTTTTCCAAATAAATTCACATTTTAAAACGAATATGTAATTTACCGAAGATTAAAAATATAAATCCAGAGTTTATTTTTTTTTAATTAAAGATTTTTTTATTCAAGAAAACGTCTTGAACAATATGTAAAAGTGTTACTGTTCAATAGAGTGACTCTTATAAAGTTTAATAATTATTTTAAATCCCCATCCCCTGATCTTTTATTTAAAGTTCTTTTTGATACTAGAGCATTCAACCTAAAAAGTGTTCTTTTCACTGTCTTACATTGCTACAATATTTCGTTTGTATATTATACACGAAGTCGTGATTGTTTTTAGAAAAATAAGTACAAAAAACTAACACAATCATAATAATATAAAACCACGGCTTCTTATTTGATAGATTAGATTTGTTATGCTCTTTTTATTTTCTAGCTTGTGTTTCATACTTTTGTCTGAGCATTTTTTTGTCAGAAGTTTTAATTGAGGATACCGGCTTGAATGTAAATATACCCAAGTTTTTTAAACATCATTTTCAATAGCCGCAAAAGATTCGTGTTTTTTTATTTGTTTCAGTTCACCTGATTATATGTAAATACGCTGTATATTGTTTGAACAGCATATAGGATTAAACGTCATGCACTTATTTAAACTTTTTGCTCACTATATTCAATACTTGTTTTTATTCACTACTCGTTTACATACTTTAACAGCATCCATAATCGTGCATGTATTTATGAAACTGTTCCTTTCCATAAACATACATTTATTTAATCACTTTTATATTTTAATTTAGTTTATGAAACTGTTCCTTTCCATAAACATACATTTATTTAATCATTATTATATTTTAATTTCGTTTAGCGATAAAACTTAGTAATGTCAATGTTTTTTTGTTTTGTTTTTTTTGTTTTTGTTTGTTTTGTTACTTTTTGTTGTTGTTGTTTTTTTTTACATTTAAACTGAATTGCATCGGGATTTATATTATAATTAGCACTTACAGTTGATTAATGTATACGTAAGTCTGGTTTATACAAAATACATAGAGGATATTTGTTTGTTTTTGTGGAAGATGAGAATTTATTCCATCGAGTGAACACCATATGTGATATTTTCACGAGTGGCGCAGCCACTCGTGAAAATATCAACATATGGTGTTCACTCGATGAAATAAATTCCCATCTTCCACTAAAAAACAAACAAATTTTCTTTTTATTTTATGCCAACACGTCAAAAATGTTTTTTTATGACATTTTTAATCAGGGCCTTCAATAAATTCCCCATGGTGAGCCCCAAATCAATTAATGCGTACTTTGGTTACTCCGCACAAAAAAAGTGCAGACAATCTCCAATACATATGATAACTTTACTTCTGCTGAAATAAACTGAATACACTTTCATCAAATAACATTTATTTTTGTCTACACAGTTTATCAATATTTATTGAATTTTTGCTATACATACTTTAATTATAAAAGCGGATTAATACCGAGTAATATTCAATCAATTGAATTGAAAGTCGGCCATATTGGATATTGTACATGTGAGTTATGTAAACAAATCAGACATTTTAAATAATTTATGGCGAATTTCATCATTGTTCACAACTAGTTAGGCTCAGGAATTCAATATTATAATTGGATTTAACAAGGTAAATAAATTTCACTCGCTGTCACAGTCTGAAATACAGCGGATTCTCTTGTATTTACGTGGTGGGGAAATTCCTGACGTTTCATCAAGCAGTAGTTCCGGCACAAACAGTGTATTATCAAAATGGTAATTTCACTGATTCAAAACAGTGGATTATCTCTTTTATCTCACTGATATTTCCCTATATTTCATTGGTAGGCATAAAATAAAGTTTTATACAAACTAGAGTGTATTAGGGTTTTCCTATTTAAAAACAAATATTGTTTTCAAACTACTTGTTAAGATTACTGTCTTTAAAGCAGGCCTTATAAATGTTTGTGTATACTTAACATTTCCCAAAAATATTCCATTACAAAGACATTACAAGTTTATCAATTTTCATTAATACTTAACATTTATCTCAGATGTTTCATTGCGAAGTCATTACAAAATACTATTTTTAAATCGAGCCTTATCAATTTTGTATATACTTAACACTTCCTCCAAAGACATTCCAACATACTGTCTTTAAAGCAAGGCTTATCAATTTTTATTTAAACTTAACATTTACCCCAGACGTTTCATTGCAGTCATTTCAAGATACTATCTTTAAAGCGAGCTTTATCAATTTTGTGTATAGTTAATACTTACCCCAGATGTCCCATTACAAAGTCACAACAAGATATTGTCTTTAAAGCGAGATTTATAAATTTGTATGTATAATAAATATTTCCAAAAGACGTTTCATTTTACATGGTCTCTATAAAATGTTTTCTTTAAAAAATGTGTTCCTATTTTACTTTGATATCGTCAGATTGTTTTTTGTTCGTGTGTTTGCCTGCTTGCATGTAAATATATTTTTGTTTCATTTACCTCTACTGTAAGTTTTATAGGTTCTTACCGTGATTTGTTTCAGTATGATTGCTAGCATGTAAATGCATATTATGTACCACTCGTGATTTATGTATTTGTGATTTTGATAATGCAAAATACTGTTATATGGCAAAAAATATGCGTTTTTGTTTTTGTTTTTATATCCTTATAAATACAATTATGTCGCATACCCATCAATAGGCATTTGAAAGAAAGTGACAAAAGATATTTAAACAATACTAAAAGTGGTTGACAAAAAGTTATTTCAAAGAATGAATGCCGAATCCACAAGATTTATTAATCATAGCTGGCAAATATCGCAGAGTATCACTGAGATTATAAATCGAAAAAGTAAAGGGATACTTAAATTAAAAGTATAAAATTGTTGCAATTCTTCGCGTATAATCTTTCTGTAAAGGAACCTCTAGTATACAAGAACTCGAAATACCTGCTAACTTAATGAACTTTTTGTTACTTCCAGGATCCTGTTGTCTGTTTGTAATAATTTGGATCATGTATTTTAGTGTTATCGTTTTTTTTATCAGTATTAACATTTTCAGATTATTGCTTGATATCTCATGGACATTATTCATTTAGATTTGTCAGTTATCAAAAGGATGTGAAAATATGACAAACATATAAAAACAAAATCATAAGTAAATCGTTATTATTCTCAAGATTTATGTACCAAATCACTGAATGTTTAATACAAGGAAGGAAACCACGGGGCTCTTCTATGTATTTATTTTACATTCTTTGTATTTCTATATTAAGCATACCAAATAAATGTATCAAAGAAAGTGTTATTACTTCTTACAGATTTCTATATAGGCTTTATTACCTATCGTAATAATATTTCAGAACTTGTTTTCGTTTCGGTTGCTGTGTGTTGTTCGGTAGTCTGTTTGTATGACTTGGCCGTGTTCCGTTTTTAGCTCACCTGAGCGAATGCTCAGGGTGAGCTATTGTGATCGCTGGATGTCCGTCGTCTGTCGCCTGTCTGTTCACATTTGCCTTGTGTATGCGATAGAGGCTGTATTTTTCATTGGATCTTTATGAAACTTGGTCAGAATGTTTGTCTTGATGAAATCTAGGTTGGGATTGTATATGGGTCATCTGGGTTCGAAAACTAGGTCACGGGGTCAAATCTAAGAAAAACCTTGTGTATGCGATATAAGCTGTATTTTTCATTCGACTTTCCTAATATTTGGTAAGAATAATTGTCTTGATGAAATCTAGGTTGGGATTGTATATGGGTCATCTGGGGTAAAAAACTAGGTCACGGGGTCCAATCTTAGAAAAACCTTGTGTATGCGATAGAAGCTGTATTTTTCATCTGACTTTCCTAATATTTGGTCAGAATATTTGTCTTGATGAAATCTAGGTTGGGATTGTATATGGATCAATTGAGATCAAAACCTAGGTCACAGAGTCAAATCTTAGAAAAACCTTGTGTATGCGATAGAAGCTGAATTTTTCATCCGATTTTCCTAATATTTGGTCAGAATGTTTGCATCTATAGTAACTAGCTTGGGATTGTATATGGGTAGTCTGGGGTCAAAAACTAGGACACGGGATCAAATCTTAGAAAAACCTTGTGTATGCGATAGAAACCGTCTTTTCCATTGGATTTTTCTAATATTAGGTCAGAATGCTTGTTTTGATGAGATCTAGGTTGGGATTGTTTATGGGTCATCTGGGTTCAAAAACTAGATCACGGGTCAAATCTTGGAAAAAGCTTGTGTATGTGATAGAAGCTGTATTTTACATCCGATTTTCCTAATATTTGGTCAGAATATTTGTCTCTATGGTATCTAGGTTGGGATTGTATATGGGTCATCTGGGTTCAACAACTAGGTCATGGGTCAAATCTTAGAAAAACGTTGTGTATAAAATAGAAGCTGTATTTTCCATTTTATTTTCCTAATATTTGGTCAGAATGTTTGTCTTGATGAGTTCTACGTTGGGATTAAATATGGGTAATCTGGGTTCAAAAACTAGGTCATGGGGTCAAATCTTAGATAAACCTTTTGTATGTGATAGAGGCTGTATTTTTCATTGGATCTTTATGAAACTTGGTTAGAATGTTTGTCTTGATGAAATCTAGGTTGAGGCTGATATGAATCATCTGGGGTCAAAAACTAGGTCACGGGGTCAAATCTTAGGAAAGCTTGTGTATGCGATAGAAGCTGTATTTTTCTTCCGATTTTCCTAATATTTGGTCAGAATGTTTGTCTTGATAAAATCTAGGATGGGATTGTATATGGGTCATCCAGGGTCAAAAAATAGGTCACAGGGCCTATTCTTAGAAGACGTTCTGTTCAACTACAACAATGAAACATTAGATAATTTTGCATGCAGATTAAATCTTTGACCGTGGATGATCTTGGCCTTGACCTACTAACTTACATCCTGATTTTTATGTTTCTGTGCAATGATTCTCAGGTGAGCGATATAGGGCCATCTTGGCCCTCTTGTTTATCGATTACTGTGTGTGCCTTCATTGCAAAGAAAAAAGAGACCGAATATAGATACCTTAAAGAATGTGTATATGTTCTAAAAAGAAAGTAAAATAAAACACATTCATTATGACCGAAACGTTAATATAAACACTGAGTTTGTATATGCATTTGCGATAACAGAGAATTGCCAAGATCACAAAGATCATCCTATTTTTCAATAAACATGACATTATAGCGAATAAGATTTTATTGAGTGATAGAAAATTATCTACTCATGGTAAAGGACAGAAAATATCTATCAAAGCTAACAAGAAGGTGTCCCTTTTCCAAAAATTATGAACAGCAGTGAGCAAAAACAACGTGACACATTTTAGCAAAATGAATGTGTATTTTTTTCCAAAGCTTATTAAAGACAGAGTGCAAAAAAAACCATTATACTTTTCTTAACATTACAAACGACATTGTACAAGCAGAAGGTGTTACTTTTGCAAAGATATTCGCATACCAAATGTACAAGTGAATTTTCCACACGTAAAAAATGCAATGTATTACTTCACCAATCTCTGAAAGAAAACAATGAAATTTTACTTTTTATTTGCAAATCATTTTTCTTTCAGATACATTTAGCGTAAGCAACAAAGAAGGAAGTGCAGGCCATTTTTTAAAGTTCCGGGTGTCAGTTATAAAGTGCAATAATAAAAGATCTCTAAATAGAAGCGTTATCTTTTATTATCAAAGGATAGTCGTTTATTAGGTAATCAATCGATACCTTATAGATTATATTCATTCATTTGTTACCTAAAGAATGTGAGGATGTGATAATTTAAGGCCCAAGCCGAGCTGAAAGATAGAATAAACGTTATATATTTGTTTCAGACAGAGTAACGAATAATTTGTGTGAGTATTTTATCTATATTTTCTGGCTTGGATCTTTTTATTATAATTTTTTCTCTGGAAACAATTTTAAGCTTCCTCAAAAGTTCTGTTTAAAATATATATACTATGAGAAATCTGCTCAAATGTATAAATGTTTAAAGAATAGGATCTTTTAAATCACTTTGGAAATGGATGTGTAAAACTTTGAACGACGTAGTGTCTCAAAGTTTTTAAGGTAGTAACCTTAGGTTCTTCAAAATGTTTTAAAAATCATCATTAATTTCATAGTGTGAACTCTGATTGAAATCGTCTCATTCCTAGTTAAACAATTTTGATTTAGAAAGTTATAAGTTATGCATTTTTATATATTCATATAATAGTATGTCCTCAATTATGCACGAGCCAGAATAAATTAAGCCTTCTTTACTTAATTTTTATACTTCCCAAAAGGTTGTCCGTCCGTCCTGTCCGGTTTTTGTCAGAATATAACTCAAGATTCAATGAAGGTATTTACTTAAAGCTTTAAAAGATGATGGAGGATATTGAGAGTAATTGCAGTGCGCATATACCATTACTCATCTTGACTAGTTTTCACATTATCTCCCCATAGTACATTTTGCTTGTCCGGGCCACAACTCTAAATTATTAAAGGAATTTAGTCAATAGTGGGCACATAGATAGAGAGGAGGGGCAGGAAGTGCTGTGTTCAAGAATAATAACACTAGCTGCTCCCATTTTTTAGCTCGACTATTGTTATGGTGGCTGATTCAGCGGGCGGCGTCATCGGCGGCGGCGTGCAAAACCTTTTATGTCCTGATAATTCATAAACCTTAAGGCTTAAGAGTTTTGATATTTGGTGAGAAGCCTTTTTATTGGACCTCTACAATGTTGCCTCAAATCATGACTCCAGAGTCAATATTGGCCCTGCCCTGGGACATATTTACAGTTATATAGGAATAACTTTTAAAAACTTCTTCTTTAAAACCTCTTAGAACAGAGCTTTGTAATTTGACGTGATACATCAAACTTCTACCAAGATTGTTCATAAAAGGTCCCTGGATGAAAACACTAGGGGACACTTGGTTATGCAAAGACTTATATAGAAAAAACGATTAATGGGAAAGCACAAAGCCTAGAGCTTAAATATTTACTTTCATGGGATGGGAAGGTACTTCCCTTCCCTACTCCTGCATGGGATCTCCCACCATTGTCTGCCACCCCCAAATATTTTCGGCATACGAATATTCTACCCCACGCTATAATCCTCCTGATCCCCAACCAAGCCCCACCCTATTTTTTATAAGTACGTACTACATGCCCCCCCCCTCCACCAAACAATCCATGCTCTTCATCTCCAGCCCCCACATTTTTTTCCTTTTCTACTTTTTTTGCATACGTACATTTCCCCCGCTTCCCCTCTCAGGCACCACCCAATTGTTTCACCTGTCCCCCGTCACCACCGTCCCCTGAATCATGCCTGGCACTTGCCTCTCCCCAACACCCTCCACCCCCCCCCCCAAAAAAAAATAAATAAATATTTTTTTACATTTTTTTAAACGTAGATACTTACACCCTCCACGGCCCCATCTCCTCCCCCCCCAGCGCACCCCGGTCTCTCCCTCCCCAACCACTCACACCCAAAACAAATATCTTATTCTGTATGCATAGGCACATGCACTTCCTTTATTGTTACTTTTTCTTTGGACTTTATTTTTAATTTTGCTTGTGGATATCATCTTTGATCTCAGCTGAAATTGACTTTGTTCTTCAGACCTACTTACTGTAATTGAATCTGTGTCCATGAAAAGATCACTTCCGGTTTATAGAAAAACATGGCGGGATTTTTAGTTTGTGCTAGCAAAATGAACAATTCTTAATTCTTTCTTTATTGCCTGAGGTGAATATGTGACTTTCTTCATCTTCGGATATAATATAAACGCTGATGCTGCCGTTTTGGTGAGGAAGTTTACTAGTTGTAAATGCTAGGTTATGTAAATTCATCTGATAAAGTGTATCTCCAATGGGTCGTAGTCATCGACAAAAGAATAAACTATAGAGACAGAAGTCCTCACCTGGAAAAAAATCTGATACTTTATTTGAAAAATACAAAAAAGCTGATAGTGACTTAAGCGAAAGTGAGTGTAGTCTGTACTACGAAATTGAGGACGAAATCATTGTTTCTGAAAATCTCAAACTTTCTCAAACCCCACCCCAAACAGCCAACATGGCGGCGTCCATTTCAAAAGACGATTTAAAAGAATTGGCTTCAATAATTGCAACTGAACTGAAAACAGATCTTATGAATGAGATTAAAAGTGAATTATTTAAAGACCTTAAACAATATATTGAGGCTGAAGTGGCTAAAACTGTCCATTCTGAATGTGAGAAGATAAATAGTGAAAACAAAACTTTACACGCAGAAGTTACTCATCTTCGTGATGTAAACAACAAATTGATGAATGAACTAAAATCTAAACGGCTCGAACTCGACGAGATCGAACAATACGGGCGGCGTATGTGCCTCGAGTTATCGGGTTTCCCAGAAGACACTTTTGATAATACCGAAAACGGACTGACCTCTTGTTATAAATATGTTATGGTAAGATATATCGCTTTTAATTTCCTTGTATGTTTCCACACCCTTCCTCAGATATAACCAGTCATATATTCTGATATTTTCTTTTTGTTATATATTTTATTTTAAAATGGCTGGTATAGTTGCAATATAAGGAGACAATAAATGACCGTAGATTAGAAAAACGAAACGGACTACAAGTGTTCTTTTATTAGCGTGGGCGGTCATACGTCACCTATACTTACGCTTATTCCTGTAAAATATAAAAGCCGTAAGAAAACAGCAATTTTCACGTGTTTTCTTACACTAGGTCACATGATTATCATGGACATGAAAAGTTGGCTCATAATCCCTTTTTGTAAATTTAGAAAGTGCTTTACTATTTATAGACTTATTATATTATCATAAGACTGTGTTGTATTGCGTTTATAATTTTTTTACTAGAAACACTTGTTTGAAATTGATTGATGTAATTATTTCTTAAATTTCTTCTCGCCCGCTAAGTAATGCGTCACACTTTTAATGTTTGTGTAACGTAATCTAATTCTTTCATCGCTATGGTTTAAATATTGGGTTTTGTATCACAATTTGGTGACACATTGTCATGTATTTTCCTCAGGTAAAAATGAAGTAAGAATGGAATCATTCTTCATATTTTTTACAATTTTTCTTTTCTGTATTTTTTCTGTTTTGTATTGCCTGTCCCGCACATATCTGCCCTTAATGACTTACGAAGTCCTGTTGTTGCCTTCTAGACTTCCTTTCCTAATACTTTTACCTAATGGGTAATGACTTATCTGCCTGGAGAGCAACAATAGGACTTTATTACAACCGAAAACAGAGGATTTTGTTGACATTTAAATATATTTACAGGCTCCGTCTTTTCTACCTTATTTTTTCACTGTTTAAACTTACTTCCTTTTCGTTGCTAGGCAAATTAAACCAATTTCAACGCGGATTTTACTTTTTTAAAATTACTGTTATAATACTTTTATTATTAGAAAATATATGTGTAAACCAAAAAATACCAAGAAGATAATAGTACATTATTACACTGTTTTATAATATTGTTTTTATTGGCGTCCCCGCCGAAGCGCGACGCCCTTTATGAAATGAGTTCAGATTTTATGAAAGGGTAGTTGTTGTTGTTATATTTTAATTGTTGTGAGCCATATAACTATGACCATAATAACCTCTGTTTACTGGTTGACATATACAAAGGGATATGGGATTTGTGGGGCGGCAGGCATGCAGCAGCATTACAAGTTACATGTAACAACAAGTAACTACTAAAATTACTTATCTATTATGTTCTTATCAAGTAAAAACTACTTACAAACGCTTCTTCTTTTTCCAATTTTCTAGAGAAACGATAAATTTAAGGCAAAAAATCGGAGTAAAATTGACTAACATTTAGACGTTTAGGAGAGGGCAGTCTCTAACGTTGTCATAACTTGTTGCCCGATCCTTTTACACATTTTTGTACTTCTGATAAACTGTATTGTATTGTATTGTATAATCATATTTATTTATATGTGCAAATATTTGTAATAAAATAATATTAAATTGTGTCCATGAAGTTTAAACCAGGTATACAATTTGGCATACAAACAAAGTTTGGCGGGTATACAGGAATCACTATGTGGGTTGGTTGGTCAGTCCACATATTGTTCCGGCTGTAACTTAGTCATGCATAAATGGATTTTGAAATAAGTAGACACAAATGTTAAACACATTGAGACCATGTATCGCATACTGCTCGATAACTCAAAGGTTAAGGTCATAGAGGTCTTAGAGGTCATCCGTATTTTGTGTCCAATTTGTAACATTATCAAGTGATTTTGAAATAATTTAGCACAAGTGATGCCTACATGAAAGAGATGTGTCGAGCTTAGTAAACTAAATAGAAAAATTAAGTAGAAAATTTTGTGAGGAAGTTTGGTTCACTAGACCTATAACTCTACCTAGCTTTTTTAGATTTTTTTTTTTGGTATTTTCCTTTTTTGCCTCTAACAATGTGGGAATGTGGGGGTAGTGATCAGTTTCACTGATAGCTGTAGTTATATTTTATAGCAGTATTTTTTCTCCAATCTATTCTTAGAAAATACTGAAAAGAATACATCCATTTTGAAATTGTGCTACTATGGGGAGATGCTCCCCTAACCATCGGGTCTACCGAATTTTGTGTTCAGCTATATTTCAACATAATATTGTTCGAATAATGCCTTAAAGTTTTGCAGATACTGGACATAACGTGAAAACAAGTATGTCAAAAAGGGGGTTGAACCGACACGATGTGCTTTTTATTTAAGCGTAAACAGCATTTGGTAGATACATGCGTAAAAGAATTAGATTAAATCATTACCTATGGTAGGTGGGTTGTTATCAGTTTTATCAATTACTTTTCTAACTTCCTTGATAAAAGTCAAATAACACAGTTGAGACGTTACGGGGGTATGCCCTAAAATGTAATAAATGTCCTAAATTATATATCATTTGTGTTTACATGTAAATGATAGTTAACGAATCAATCACCGATATCAAGGTGTCAATCAAGAATTCTAAGTACAAAAGGTAAGCTGTGTCCACTGATGCAATTCCTAAGATAGAGAGATGTCATATTACTAAATTTGTACTGTGTGCAGTGATGCAAATCTTTAGATACAGTGTTGTCATATTACTAAATTTGTGTGGTTAGAGAAATGTTACATACAAACAAACACTTTCTAGGGGTGATTTCATGTCTTTAGAAATAAGTTTGTTTACACAAACATTAATATTTTCTGTAATATTATTATTATTTCTGTTTCATCAAAAGCTTATTCCCTTATCAAACATACACGTAGCTTAAAAAGTATTTACGCTTTTTTCTTAAATAAAAAACCCAGACTTTATGTTTCCTTCAACAAAATTTCACAAATGTGTTAGACTTTTCTTAATTAAACAAATCTACACACATTCAATAATACACTTTGTTCCTAAAATCTCCTTAGTTTGCTTTAAGCTGAAGAGACATGGGTGAATTTGAGAGCGACAGATGTCAAGTTTGCTTGGGCTATTACAGAAATCCTAGAATCTTACCATGTACGCATAGCTTTTGTGAGCAACCATGCATTCAAAACCTTCTTGAAAGGTAAACACAGCTATAAACTTGTTTTTAAATTTATATGTACTGTGTGAGAAAGGCTTCAGTGTATATCTATAATTAATGATTGAGTTGTGAAACAATGTGTTGTTGAAAATATAAGAGCTGAGAAATTTAATTAATCACGTTTCTTCAAAAGAAAAAAAACATATCTTTTCATAAAAAAGTAAAATGCCACTACTCGTGTTTATAGGCTTATTTTGTTCAAGAGAAAATTTCCTTTTTCTATTTTAGTGCAGAAGGAACCACTTTTACTTGTCCATGTTGTCAGAAAGAATTTCAGATTCCACAAGAAGGAATCGAGACATTTCCTTGCAGTACAGATTATATGCAGCACGTCATCTCAAGTGAATTAGAAGAGAATCAAGAACTACAAACTGATGGTGAAAATGACAGAATTTCAATTCAAACTAGCTCCGACGCTAATGTCCAAGGACTTCAACATGATTCAAGAGATGGAAGAAATCAGCGCCAACATGATCCAGGTGATCGAGAAAATGGACGTCAACATGTTTCAGGTGATCGAGAAAATGGACACCAACATGATTCAAATGATCGAAGAAATCGGCACCAACATGATTCAGATGATCGAGAATATGGACGCCAACATGATCCAGGTGATCGAGAAAATGGACACCAACATGATTCAGGTGATCGAGAAAATGGACACCAACATGATTCAAATGATCGAAGAAATCGGCGCCAACATGATTCAGGTGATCGCAGAAATGGACGCCAACATGATTTAGTTAATCGAAGAAATCGACACCATCATAATCCATCTGGTCGAGGAAGTAGACGCCAACAAGTTTCTGGTGAGCGAAGAAATGAACGGCAGCAGAATTCGGGGAATCAAGCAAATGGACGCCAACATGTTTCAGCAGATCGAAGAAATCGACGTCAAAATGGTACAGGTGATCGAGGAAATGAAGTCCAACTTTATTCAATTAATAGAGGAAATGGATGCCAACGTCATTCAGGTGATCACAGAAATGGACTGCAACATGATATAGGTGATGGAGAAAATGAATATCAACAAAATTTAGATGACCGAGGAGATCGACGCCAACACCTTTCACAAATTTTGTCTCCTAGTTCCCTTCTAGAACGGTAAATTATTTGCTGTTGATAATGATTTATAGTTTTTTAAATTTATTAATGGCTTCAAATTAATACATGCGTACTTTAACTGCTGTTTCAATTGGATCATTTCCTTATACTTAGTCGTTATCTTTATTTGTAATATTGTCAAAGTACATAAAAAGAACGCACACACTGATAACCTAGTCATATCAAACTGATCCTAGTTCAAATGTATGCACATGATACGTGCTTGTTATTTCATGTTAGTATTGTACTTGGGGTTTTTTGACAGCAAATAATAAAAAGAAAGAAAAAAGTCAAAGTTTTTCAATATTAAAGAACAAAACCAAGTGCATGTCTAGTTTTGTCCATTATCTGAAAGTTTAATTACTGGCATATAGACCTTTAAACATTGTAGCACATTTTCTATAGTCTAATCGTCTTCATCCAATCTTTTGACCTAATTAATATACCTATCAAATATGTGGCTGGATATTAAGTAATGACCCCAAAGGAATATTTACAATTATTTCATTTCAAAATCTAAACTACGCAAACAATAATTAAATGTAACTATTAAGGCAAACATGATTGACGATTTACGATTAGTTTGAATATTTTAAATATATAAGCTGGAAATGTTATTTACGAATAAGGAGGTCGGTCGTAGTGAGTGATGCAATAAGCAAAGAAGTGGCAAAATTTAATTATAAGTTAAGGTGGACTTTCGAAACACTGTGACGTAACTTAGAAAATAAAAAACCATTCAATATTTCTGAAATATAAACCACTGAGTCAATGCTTTACTTCAACAAAAAACATTGCTCATTATTTCAGTGTTTTTGTTTCGTTACATTATCTAAATGATATATTTTTTGGCAGACAATCTCAAGAAATATGCGCAATATGCTTGGAAAATTATCAACATCCTAGGATTCTTCCGTGTATGCACAACTTCTGTGAGGATCCATGTCTAATAAATCTCATACAGAGGTAAATTTATGTATTTTTTTCGACTTTTCGACGATAATTCGAACAACACTTTTGTGGGTTGCAGTTTCCCTCACCATTTAATGTCAAGCACAACTAATTCCGGTGTTCAAGTTTCTTTTTGGCCTAGACCTGAATGAGTATGCATTTTTAAAATAAACGACTATAGATATATATCTGCGAATTCCCTTGTCCCAATGGGTAAAATTTAGCGCAGTTTCATTGAGGACTAGTTTTCATGAAGTGTAATTAAAGGAGCTGAAACAAATGCTTGTTCTTGTTTTAGTTTAACGATATTATCGTTTTCTTTTGTGCTTTTTCTACATGAAACAAATTTGTAGATATGGCAAATATTGGACTAGGAGGGCCAATTTTGTCTTGGGATTTATGAACTTAAGAGCAGTGAACAGAATGTAGACTGGTTGTGAGCTATGCATCATATGTTCTGCTTCAGAACACCAGAGGAGCTATAAAAATGTACTTGTGTTTTTGGTCGATAAATATGTGTAATTATGAAGTTCTACAAGGGTTGTTTGTGTGCTTGTCAAAATGTATTGAGACTCCAATATTTCTGAAATGAAATATGTTTTAAGAATAATCAAATCTAAGACATTTTTATAAATATATAGACAGATTTATTATTCAATTTATCGTCAGGGCCGAGGGAACCACATTCAGTTGTCCATTATGTCGCCTAGAAATCCCAGTTCCTCCAAATGGAGAAAGCGAATTTCCTTTCAACACCAATTTCCGACGCGTTGTCCCGGGACAAGAACGTTTTACGCTACAACTTGACCGACAAAATGTCACAGAGTTAAATGGAAGGAATTTAGCTCAAACTGGAGAACCTGCTTCACAAGTGTCACATGTAGATTTGTCGTCAGAACGGTACGTTCTTGAAATTATTGATAGTTATACATGTATGTCATAGATATAAGAAAATGTTAAGTTTAAATTTTTATTATGGAAACAATAGACTTAAAAATATATGTTTGCTATTAGTGAGCTTCTTGTTCTTAATGATGTCAAATTTTATTGTTAAATACATTCCAACACAAGATAGTTTTAAGAGATCGGAAATGATAGACAGTGTTGGTAACATTAACTTAAATTAATGATAAAAAAAAGAAAAATAGAGAAAAATAAAACATTCAATATTTTAAAAATGTGAGATACTTTCGAAAAAGTCAATGCTTACTTTTACGCAAAACATTGCTGATTATTTCAGTGTTTTCAATGTTTTTGTTTCGTTAAATTATCTAAATGATTTGTGTTTTGGAAGACAATCTCGAGAAATATGCGCTATATGCTTGGAAAATTGTCAGAATCCTAGGATTCTCCCATGTATGCACAACTTTTGTGAGGACCCATGTCTAACAGATCTCTTACACAGGTAAATTTATGTAAGTTTTTCGACGAAACTTCGAACAACACTTTAGTTTATCGACTGTGGCTTCACTCACATTTAAAACTCAAGCACAACTAAAATCGGTGTTCAACTTCTTTTTTGGCTTAACCTGAATGAGAATGCAGTTTAAAAAATAACGGCTATACAAATATCGCCGATTATTTTGACAAATTCCCTTGTCCCGATGGGTAAGAGTTACCAAAATGATACTGTATACATAGTTTCACTGAGGACTAGTTTACATGAAGTGTAATTAAAAGGTGTTAAAACAGATACTTGTTCCATTAAAAAGATATAATCTTTTTCATCTGTGCACTAATTAGATGAAACAAATTCGTAGATATAGCAAATAGTGTGACTAGAAGTGCCAACTTTGTCTCGGGATTTATGAAGAGCAAGATAAACGTTAAGAACGTGCAAGGTAGAATTTATTATCTTTGTTTGATTCGAACTTAAGAGCAGAACGTAGACTGGTTGTGAGCTATACATCATATGTTCTGCTTCAGAACACCGGAGGAGATATTGAAATGCTCATTTAATCAAATCTAAGACTTTTTTTTATAAATATCTGAAGACAGTTTTTTCATTCATTTTATCGTCAGCGCCGAGGGAATCACATTTAATTGTCCACTATGTCGCCAAGAATTCCCAGTTCCTTCAAATGGAGTTAGCACATTTCCTTATAACACCAATTTCCGACGTGTTGCCCCGGGACAAGAACGATTGGCGTCACAACGTAACCGTCACTATACCTCTGATTCTAATCGGAACAGTTTAGCTCAAGCTAGAGAACCTGAAGTGTCACATGTTGGTTTGTCGTCAGAACGGTACGGTCATGAAATTATTTATAGTTATATCTCATAGTTATTAAAAAGTTCAGTTTGATTTTGTTTAATATAGAAACCACAGACTTTATAGAATATGTTTGCCATCAGTGAGCCTCATGTTCTTCATGATGTCATATTTTATTGTTAAATACATTTCAACACAAGATAGTTTCAAGAGATCGGAAATGATAGGCAGTGTTGGTAACATTAACTTAAATTAATGATAAGTTACCTTTGTTGATTCATTATCTTCACCTCTTGACCACTTTGACTCTTAAGTAGCTTGAAATGATGATGTGCTCCTATCAGTTTTTCAGTCTTGATAAATAGAAAATTAATATATTATCAATAGATATTTGATATTTGGTTTAGAAAAGGGGGACATACGCCTGATTAATGTAAACTTAAACTTTCTTTTTTATGAAAATTTGAAATTTGGGAAAATTTATATTAAATAAGCAGTGCCGGAAACAGAAGAACACTTATCTCCTGGAACACTGGTCAATTTATTCTCGGAACGGTAATTTTTTCCTAAAATGCAATAACAATATTGCGTAAGAACGTTGTATCATCACTAATAATTTATGAAAGCTTATGCAAATTTTTATACATTTTAATCAAAATTCAAAGGATTCCTCTTCTTTCACGGCTTTCTTTTTAATTAAGTAACTAGGTTAATATGACCGAGGGGCGACCACATTTTGTTACTTGTGAAACACTAAAATATGTTCCGTGATTATCACAAAGTGTAAAAGTGCGTGGCATGATCTTTTTCTCGATCAAACTAATATTAGTTGAATTTCAGTCGCATGAATTTATATTTAAAGAAACTCGTTCATTTACTTTCTGATGCATTCATAAATCTTTTGTCCCTCCTGATGGAATTAGATCGTTTACTTACAATACAAACCTGCGACACAGTCCATCAAGACAATCAGGAGAGGCACAGAGATTGCCTGCTGTGGAACCAAGCCATATTTTATCAATTCCGTCTTCGACTTTGACTCCAGAACGGTAATTTCTTTGTTTAGTCAAAATGTATAATGAAAATGTGTAATAAAATCGTGTAATCAGAATGTATGATAAAATTCTGTTGTGAAAATGGGGTGGCTGTTACGTTTGTCTTTCAGATTTTGCTATTGATTTGACAACTTGATTGTCTTATCAAAAATAAGTATGTCTCATTAACAGCATTCGCCTACAAACGTCTTCTACTGGCAGTCAGGGTCATTTTCATGACGCTTCTGGGACAAACTTTACGTCTTATTATTCAGTTATGATTTTTACTTAGGTATCCCAATTCAATAAACAAGAAAGGATTTAAACATAGAGTGATTAAAACTTTAGCCAGATGAAGGCTGCATTTACCTTTAAGTTAATATGCCCTAAAACGACTTACTCAATTTCAGAGTGCAAATCGAGCTCATTTTAAGATATTTCTTTTTTTTCTATTACAGTCTAACAGTAGCCCAGTTGCTTCGCAGCTATGTCCGTGATTGCTGTACGGGTATGTTAATTGCATTACCGATTAAACTGTTAATGATTATGTTCTATTCCAAAACATATTGGTGTCTTTTTTACAAACATTACAAAGCATAGTAAACCAATCAAAGAAGATAGTTACAACTTTTTCTAGTAAGATAGTGTTTTATTTGTTGGTTGACAACAGTGAATACTTCAAAAGATAACTTATCTACTTAAAATCAACTTGCATCTTCCTGAGTTAGACTTGTACTTTGAATGTGTGGAATGCGGAATTTTACCGGAGACCCTCAACCTTGGTGGAATTCGAACCAGCTACATCCGGAACCGAAAAAAAAAGGTCCGGCAATCTACGCCTGGCCACTCCATCTCTGAGTAATAGGTAAATGGTGGAAGAGATAATTTTGACATCAGAAGGTCATTGACTTAGATAAAGCCCGATTTTAGCTGCATTTTTTATCATGTAGTGTTGGCTTATTCACGAGATGAGATGAATTAAAGATGTGTTTTTCATAAATATGATGCCTTGTAAGTCACTGGGTGACTATTAAGTTAGCAATACTAAAAAAAAATGAAAGAGCTTTAAACGGGTTTCATATCACTTAATAACTTATCCGGTACATTTGTTTTACAGTTTCAGGTTCCATTTGCAGCGCTATATTTTACATCATAGCTTTAGGTAAATTGTTCAATACATATATATAACAACTAGATATTTTAACTGCATTGTCTCTTACCTTTAACAGCGACTTATTTGGATATTTTTAAATACGTTTTGCAGAAAAAAACAACTTGTTTACATGCACAGTCAATTGTAAAACAACTTTTAGAACTAGCTTATATAGATCGTTCAGATGGTATTAAAGTAACATTTGGAAGTAACGAAATCCACTGGCAAGTACACATGAATTTAGTGTATTCACATTTAAAGAGGACAGTACCTGTCTTTGAATTCGGTTTGCTGTCTTAATCAATATCTGTTTTATAAAATTATTATGTTGTTTGTATGGAATAAGCTACACACTGCTGTTAACCAAATATACAAAGTTACGGCTATTTGTGATTTCAGTACAAAAAAAAACAACAGGACATACATATTTGCAAAATAACATTGTGACCATTCTCTGTAGGTTGAAATGAGTTTAAAGCAGAAGAGACAGTGAAAAGTTTTATTATCATATATTTTTCAGGAGCTATTTTGGGACAAATAGGTAAAGAGTATCTATTTATAATGCTTGAATTACATATTCTCAAAAACTGAAATTTATACTTTTCTGTTGACCATGTACTGATAAGTTTCAAGTTCAAAGCCTTATACAGGTGATAAACAAAGCAAAAGAGCATTAATAAAGGACTTGAACTAAACAGGTTAGAACCCAAATAGATCAATAAAAAAGTGCGATAAAATAACCAGCGTACTTTCTGCAGAAAAAGTAAAGGGCAGATTATACTAGACTAGTCAAGTCGACTGCATCTCGTCCCCTCCTTGGTACTGTGTATCATTTAAACCCATTTATGCCTAACAGATTATGCCGTCCTTATCAGTTGAATAGCATTTTCAGTTGAAGTCTAGTTTCCATTTATATGGTTTTGTTTCTATTCGACTTTATTTAGGGAAGAAAGCCCTTTATGCAAACAGTGAAGAATCTTTTCCGGTGTCTGATATGGGTCTTCACTGTTTGCCTCGGTCTACTTTTGTACACCCTAGGCATAAAATGGGTTAATAAAAACCAGCTTCTAACTGATTCATAACATTAAATGATTAAACCTGAAAAAAGGTTTATTGATAAATAATGACGGAGATATTTCCTATCACAAAGAGACCAATGATTCAATTAGATTTGTGACGTCCTTTTACAATTTTCTATCCTATTCACTAGCCGTGTAAATACTAAGGTGACATGTGTTGTAACATGTTTTAAAGAACAGTGGTTTGTATATTTATTTCCACTTTGTGTGCGAATTTGTTGCAGACAACATGAATACACTGAATACTTTTTACAATTTGGCATATGCCTAAACAACAGAGGTCATGTAAGAATGTTTCAATCAATTGTTTCTTGCTATTTTTAAAATTTACATTTAAATGGACAATCATTTGATTTTATTTTTATTAATTTACTTTGGGGTTCAACCGTAAACATTTGTTTATTTAAGCTTTCATTTCCTGATTTGCTTTGATTTTGTAAAGCTTTCCTTGTATTATTTTTTTATAATATATATGTTTTAAACATGTAAAAGCAATGACCGAAGTTATATTTCATACGTTTTGCTTTAAGTCGACAATGTCTTTATACACGTGGATTAAACAATGCCACATTTAATTTTTTAAATCTGCAATGTTTCTGTTTAAAGCAAATATATGTTGTTTTTTTGTGTGGCGACCATAATTTGATCTTTTCATTTTGTATGACCATTTAGGATTCGCAACGTTCTTTTTCTTTTCTTCTGGGAAATTGGAAACTCTTGGTGCATACGTACTGGCAAGATGTATTTTAGATATGATAATGATACTGTCTATGTGGAGGGCGAAGCAGAAAGCATTCAGAGTATCATTTTATATTCACATAATTTGGTCTTCAGCTGGTAAGTATCGTATAATTTAAGGTAATATTGTTGCGTTTGTGTTAAATTTGGATAAAATTATGACAATAATGTTTTCAATGTTTTTATGACGATGAAGACGATAATGATGATTATCATTATAGGGTTTCTTCTTTTAAATGTTTTTGTCCTCTTCATCATAAAATCTTTATCAGTTTAATCCTTTAATGCTGATTGAATTTCTTTTAATTTCAAACATCTTACGAATAGAAAAGGTCCGTAACAGAAAGACGCAGTGCATTACAGAATACACAAGCCAGAGGGGGATTCGAACTCCGATCTTAGCGCATCAAGGCCAACACTCTAACCACTAAGTCATATAATTTATTCCCTGAGGCAGTTGTATTTATACAATTATAGGAAGGTATGTATTAGACCGTAACACATCCCCTATTGAGAAAGTCATCATTTATTATGACGAATGGTGTTGTGTATTTTAGATCAGATGATCAGATAGAAATCTTGAAAGATTTTTTTTATTTAATTTTTACAACTTAGACAAGGAAAGGTAATCCCGGACGAGCCCCCATCTTACGAACATAAAAATCCATAACAGAAAGATAAAATGCATCTTAAAATACACAAGCCAGAGCGGGATTCGAACTCCGATCTTAGCGCATCGAAGACAAACACTCTAACCACTGATCCAAAGAATCAATTCCCTGACGCAGTTGTCAGAGACTGTATTTATACAACTATAGGAAGGTATGCACTAGACCTTAGCACAATTTGCTCAAGTTTGATGAACTATTTGATAGTGTATTAGTACAAACAAGGAAAAGTATGTTCATATTCTTTAATGTGTTTGGTAACATTATATGTTTCGTCTTGAAAGGAATTGACGCTTCAAGAGACATACCCTGAGATCTAGAGTATTCCAGTTTCTTAAAATTTGATTTTGAATGAAATAATTACCGGTTGTCAAATTGACACTAAAACATTCTAAATACAAATGGTAAACCTAATTCATTAATGTTATTTTCTATATTAAGACAGTTGTCGTTGTGGGCCATTTTGGGCCGATAGCCATTTATTTCAAGGTGCCTAAATGTCTAAACAAAAAATGAATATATGTTCTCTAAATTATCAATTAGTTTCAGTTTTAGCAAATGAGCTCGTATAATATATAATTATGCTTTATGTCAGCGATTAATTGTAGGGCTTGCATTTTAATGGAAACGTGTTATATCCCCCACCACCGGACGGGTGTACTTTTGAATCACTGTGTCCATGGTCGGTCAGTCGGTTGATATTCCCGTCCCGGACCATGTCCGTGCTTTAACTTCACTTTTTAAACAATAGGTATAGAGAAATACATTTTTTTCTAGTCTGACCAATAATACAACTGTTATTTGGTATGTAAGTATTCATATTATGAAGACCTACTGATTGCTGACAAAAATGCAAACCAACGGAAAGGCCCAAAGTGAGAACTAACAAATTTTAATCATAAACACTGCACCAATTTATCCCACCCACTTCATAATGAGGGGATGTTATCAATGTGAACTTCAACATAAATCTTTGGGGCTTCAATTTAGCTACATTTATTTTTATTCATTTACTACTCTGAAAAAATAGGCAAAATATCATCTATTTTTTAACTTTCGGAAAAGCCTTCAAACAATTGAAATATACTTAAAACGGAAGAAAAAAAATATAAACAAATTACTCTTACTACAAAATTGCCAAATACTAGAGGAAAATGGCTCGAGTGGGGTTTGAACCTATATCCTTCAGCGAAAATGTCTCAATCCTGAACAAATCAATATCTTAATTAATGTCTTATAATATTCAGAGTATTTCGTTCTTTTTTTTCCTGATATTTTTTATGCATTATTAAGTTCTTACATGACATCATCCCCTTTTGCCTCTTACATGGTTGTCTCGTGAGGGTATTAATCACATTTAAATCAATTTTTTGACATTTTATACATAGAGTAGAACATCAATTGCTTTGAAAAAAAGAGCCATGGAAAGTCTTTAACCCATTTATCTTTGTATGAACGATCAACGTCAGTTTTATGTCTTTTAGAAACGGCGAACTGCTAATATTTTCATCCAGAGGCCACTTTTCACCTTTACTTTAATATCTATCTGTTTGAGCTTATTAATCGTCGGTACCGGTTGTCCATATGTACGACGTCCCCTGAAGAGATTAGTTATTTTATGTTGTGGGGGTAGTGCAAGATACAGAAAGCATCCCATTCCAGAGACACCCCTGGTTCTTTTACGTGCTCAGTGTATAGCACTGATACATGGGACCTCGGTTTAACGTCTCATCCGAAAGACTATTAGTAATGTTAGTGGAGGAGCGGGGGATCGAACTCGGGACCTCTGCTTTACCAGTCCAGCGCGTTACCACTGGACCACATCCGCTCCTTTGTGCATTTGACGGTTTACCAGCTTTTTTTATAAACGAAAATCAAGTAATTAACGCCTATTAATTTAATTTGTACGTCAACAGCTTGCACAATTATGAGCAATTCACTTACCGAGGTCCTTTAAACGGTCGCTGTTTGTACTAATAAACATTTTGCATATAAATCGCTCTTTTCAGTTATTCACACTTTCATTTCATGACACCGGTGTTGTTGTTGACCTTTTCTTAATCAACAGACTGTGTATCGACTTTTTATCAGTGTTGAAGCGGCTGCCAATCGGACTTTCTAGAACCCATCTCGGTGTCAAAATCTAGAACATTCGATCGTAAATAAAGTTTTCGCCAACAATTTTAGCCAACGAGAAAATATTGTATCCATTATTTCTTTTCTTTCGCATTTGGCTACAATGGCGAACGACAGCATGAGCCCTGATTTTAATGATAGGTCTAGACTAGTACTTCTATATTATGCCTACCAATTAGAAGATAACGTTCTTATTTCATGTTTTAATATTAGATTGTTTTTGCCTTCAGTTATCTATACTACTTAAAGAGCGAATTTGTAGGTTAGTCGAAAAAAAAACCTGCTGAATTTTGAACAATGTGTTGTTTGTCACTGAAGCATCCAAATTTTGACATATAAACAATGCCTTTCTGATATCTGTGAAAATTGGCAGAAATCAATAAAACGATCGGAGTGTTTACTTTTAAAAAACGAACACTAAAAACTAGACCCTTAGCGTAAAATTATTCTTACATTTAAATCGAATACAACTCTTTACTGATCTGCTAGATCATAGTGTCTAGGTGTCACACAGAAAGCTGCCTTCTTATATTAAAATTTAGAAAAAAATATATAATTGAAAAAACCCCTGAAATCTTGTTTGTTTTGTTGTTCATGCGAAATTCAGCAGCTTTAACAAATACTTATTACTTAGCAGTCATTGACAATTTAATACATGGAGACCTTAATTACATTTTCTAATATTACAGGCATCTCTTCAACAGGATGCAAATCAGTTTTATACAAAAATTACTGTTGTTTTAAAAGAAAGTTTCTTTTTGCTCTTAGAAATGGGCACAGCATATAGGATTATTAGGATGAAGTGTTCCTAAGCAATGATTTCCTATGTCTCTGCTAAGCAAAACTGCTGTACTTACATTTAATGTTTTAATAAACTATAATAATGTCAAAAAATCTTCTGATTTTCAAGATCTGTCTTTAAAGACAGTACAAAATTATATAATTTACTTAAGAAGGCATAACCTTTTGTGGGGAACCACGAAATATGTTATTGATTATATGCGTACCTTTTTACAGATATGTTTTGTGATTTTGACATAACATGCATCCCTTTAAAGGCAGAACTTGGGTTCAAAAGTTGTATTAACATAACTGATCACATATCATGTCAAACAAATACCAGTTAAAAATATTAAAACATGCATATGTGGAGTAACAATATTGAGAACTTTTATTACTTTAAGCATGTGCTTCCACGGGCACTTATCAAGTATTATTTATATTTCAGAAGTCGTATTTGTTTTTGGTGGGTGTCATTTATTCTTCTGTTATTATGACTTGGTCGTGTTCGGCTGTTTTCTTGCATACCTGGCGTGCCTTAAATGCAAAGATACAGAATAGTTACCCTTACCCTTACAAAAGGGTGTTCTATACAAAAAAAAAAACAAATGAAACATATCGAATCGAATAAAACTGTTTATACATTTATCTTATGTTTTTACGTATTTTATTACGAGATAGACATTTATAATCACGATAACAAAGAAACTAAAGAACAGTTACTAAGAATCAAACCTACCATTTTCCTAAATGTAACAAAAGACAGAACAGAAATAACGTGAATTCTTTCAAAACAGAACAAATATGACGAACAGCGGCGTATAAAGAACATGAAATTTTCCAAAGATAGCAAACGGCAGTGCAGAATGAACGTGAAGTTTTTCCAAAGATGTCGAACGGCAGAGCAGCATTAATGTGAAGTTTTTCCAAAGATGTCGAACGGCAGAGCAGAATTAATGTGAAGTTTTTCCAAAGATGTCAAACGGCAGTGCAGAATGAACGTGAAGTTTTTCCAAAGATGTCGAACGGCAGTGCAGAATGAACGTGAAGTTTTCCACAAATGACGAACGGCAATGCAAAATGAATGTGAAGTTTTTCTAAAGATGACAAACGGCATTGCAGAATGAATGTAAAGTTTTACCACAGATGACGAACGGTACTGCAGAATGAATGCAAAATTTTTCCAAAGATTACAAACGGCAGGGCATTTCACAAAAGATATTTTCATATCAACATGAGCATGTGAATTTTTCACGATTACAAATATCAATCAAGCCTGTATTATTTTTTTTTTTATCGAAGCTTTTCTTATCCCAGTAAGACGTTTTAATTATTATTTAAAAGTAAAACTGTCTATAAGTGAGTCTAATAAAGTTTTGTTTAAACTTAATAATCCGCACCAAATCCGATATTTTATTTCAAGGTCTTTATGAAAAAAGTTTGTCCAATAATTATATTGCTATAATGTTTCTTTGTGTTTTATACATGAAGGTGTGGGTTTTTACAATGATATAAGCACAAAACAAATTGGCACGATTTGAATTGTTATAAAATCGCATGTTCCCATTTCAATTTTTATTGTTAAATTATTAAAGCATAATAAGACGGAAAAACTAAATGATAATTGTTTTCTATCTGAGGCATATAACATTCTGTATATAAACGCTGACATCTTTCAGTATTTCTAAATCTATTTTTCGACTGCTAATTTGTGAGCTGAACATCTAAATCTAGATATAGCAAATCTATACTTTTCATTACAATAGTTGATCAATATTTTTTATTGATAAAGCTATTCTTGAAAATATTGTAAGATTCTAATTTGGCCAATATATTTAGCTGTGTATGCCATCGTTGCAGATACTGATCTTATAATCTAAGGCTTTAGATAATAGCCTTAATTTAAACGTTACTTACACTATTGTTAACCTCAGATATGAAAAACCCAGATCTGACAAAAACATTTAATTACTTACAGTTGATCAGTTTGCAACTGTTATTGACAATAGTTTTTGCAATAAGGAATCTAAAGAATTCATTATTTTGTACCAGTATTTAACTTTTCTAATTTTCCGCATGATCTGTAAATTAAATCTGCCAAAATTCGCCCAAAACTGCTAAGTTTTGTTTACTATCGCACAGAAAGGACATGTTTGACAAATTTTATATGTTTTCATTTAGTTCGAGTAAACCGACTTATATGTAAATGCTTGCCAATTGTTAGAACAACCTTACTGTAAATATTTTTTTAGAGCTCCGGGTTGTATGAAGATACATGCGTGTTTTTAAAACAACTTTACTGTCAACATGTTGTTTGGGTATACCAGTTTGTATGCTTATTATTAGAACAACCTTACTGTCAATATAAGTGTTTGAGAATACCGGATTGTAAGTATAAACATGCATATTGTTTAAACAACCTTACTGTCAATATAATTGTTTGAGTATACCGGCTTGTATGTATATACATGCCTATTGTTAGAACAACCATACCGTCAATTACATTGTTTGAGTATACCGGCTTGTATGTATTAACATGCCTATTGGTAGAACAACCATACCGTCAATTTCATTGTTTGAGTATACGGGCTTGTATGTATAAACATGCCTATTGTTAAAACAACCTTACTGTCAATATAATGAGGGACATTTCTAATAACAAATAATCTCCCTTACTCAGATAACATCAAAGGTAGACCAAATAGCACTTTTGTCCTTTCAGTTGTAATCCTCTGACCCTTGTTTTTAATTTTGATGGTCTTGACTTTAGTTGTGAAAATTGTCACTTATATATCAAATGAAAAGATAGGATTATCAAAAAACAAAGATAATGGTGTTAACAAAAAATGTTGCTAGATTTAATGTGTAATCGGACTACTACTGTTGCAAATAATTAGGCTTAATTATCACCATACCAAAAGAGAAAATAGCGATAAAAGCAGAGGAATCCAAATGGAAGGGCCAAAGTAATATCAGAGAGTATTCAGGGTAGATAATCAACTAATACCCCCATTGTTTGAGTATACTGGCTTGTATGTATATACATGCATATTTTTAGAACAACATTACTGTCAATATAAGTGCTTGAGTACACCGGCTTGTATGTAAATACATGCCTATTGTTAGAACAACCTCAATGTCAATAAAATTGTTTGAGTATACCGGCTTGTGTGTATATACATGCCTATTGTAAGAACAACATTACTGTCAATATATTTGTTTGAGTATACCGGTTTGTATGTAAATGCATGGCTATTGTTAGAACAACCTTACTGTCAACTTGTTTGTTTGTGTATACTGGCTTGTATGTAAATACATGCATTTAGTTAGAACAACCTTACTGTCAACCAGTTTGTTTGAGTATACCGGCTTGTATGTTAATACATGTATATGCTTATTTTTGAGCAACATATACGATAGCTACAACTGTTCCAATTAGTTTTTCTGTTTCCTCACACTTGTTTGCATGCTAATACTTTGTATATTGTTTGAACAACGTTTATGATTATAAGTCGTACACATATTTTACTGTTTGTTCACTGATTGTCAATACACTTTATCAATCTTCATGCACAGATTTCTGAAACTGTTCCTGTCAAGATACATTTATTTAAGTTTTGATATAGTTTAGATAAAACACCAGACCATGTGGATGTTTTAGTAAAAATGATACTTAATTGCACTGGGAATTTAAATACATTGTACATACTTTATAATTACAAATGATTCTTGCATACGCAATTTTTGATAATACAAGTTATAATTTTTTACACACAATTATCTTTTTCATGTTATCGGTATAATTTTGTCGCGAACTCTTTAACCAGAAACGTAGCCCTGTGGTTAGATTGTCTGCCTACGGAACGGGAGATCGAAGATTTGAATCCCAGTTGAGGCTGGGTTAGAACTGAGGAAAGGTCGGTTGTTGAGCCGCCAACTACTAAAATAATGGTTACCGTAAGCCAATCTCGGCAAGGCGACCGGGACAAAGAGAAGCTATTCGCGAGATACTAGACTAGGAAAGATAGGTGTCTCATAAACCAATTTGGCTGGCCTTTTCAATGGGGTTGACACTATAATAATCAAAGCATTTACCTTTACCTTACTCTTTGACATGTTTAAGCTCGTAACTAAGTGTATTTAAGGTACAGCCACAGGATATGTTCAGTTACTGATGTAAATATAATTGAAATGTCATAATTAAAGCGTCGAAGATATTAAGCGATACTTACAACGAACTGCATTTTCAAAAAAATGTTATTTTAAGAAGTAATGTGTAATTCATAAAACATATGAAATAAACTACATGTATCCAAGTTAATGATGCCTTTTTAGAACAGTTGTAGAATTAATGTTGTTGAGAACTAGGTGTGACTGAAACAAGTGCGAATTTCAGCAAAGCATTTACAGGTTTTTTAAGTATGTAAAAGTCGACTGTTCATTCAAGTGCTAAAAATAAGTCACCTTTATGGTTCAAAATGACCACTAATGGCATTGCTAAAACATAAAATTAGGACAGGTTTCTCCCTTTATTGTTATATCACTAATTAGTTTTTATTGACAGTGTTTCTACAGATCAAATGAAAATAAACCTTTTTATTTTTTTAATTTGAATTCTCGTTTTCTATCCCAAAATATAATTGTAATGTAGCATACACCTTAAGCCATTTAGCTTTCACTCATCATATTGCACAAAAATGTTGTATTTTCATAATCATATAAATATACAGAGCTCGTAAAGTGACATGATAAACTCTTGTTTTTTTTTGTTGTTGTCAGCTTTATATTATTTCTTTAAAAAAATATCACATTTCGTTTAAACGAAATAATATTTCGTTAAACGAAACGAATATAAACGAACTGTTATTTCGTTTAAACAAAATATTAATTCGTTTAAACGACAACTTATTTCATTTGAACGAAATATTGATTCGTTTAATTGAAATTTTATTCCTTTAAACGAAATAAAATAAATATGACAACAACAAAAATAAGTGTGTATCATGTCACTTTAAGGGCTCAGAATAAATGTCACTGAAACATAACCCACCGTATTCGTTCCATTTTGGGAGTAAGATTATAAGCATTGTAAACGATACAGTTTCAGGTAAAACAGCATTTAGGCCAGTAAAGTGGATATGGATACAAGAACCCTACATGTCAACACTGTGGGTGTTAAGATAGATGTACCCACTCTGAAACCACTATGATGATTTTTGCACAGCATGAGGCATGATAAGAAGACTTATTTTCACTGTACTTTCTCGTATCTGATTGTCTTATCTGCAAAGTTGACGAGTTTGTCTTCGCCGTGTTTTATGAAGTTTTTACGAGACAAATCAGTAAAAATTACTGCATTCCATCACAGCTGTATCTGGGGCCTGCAAAGAGTAAGCAAATGAAACAACAAATATGGAATCGAGTCTTACTTATACATGTTGTAGTACGAATTAAGTCATTTCGCTTACAACAACACTAAAGTATTTTCTGGCTACATGTTTTACATAACAAGCCATACATTTTCCTATGTTTAAAGTGATTAACGGAACGTACATATATATGTGTCATGTTTACGCCATGTTTAGTATTTTCCTCATCTGACCTGTAACCTGCTGAATCTGCCTGGCAACAGAAGTATAAATACACTATTTTAATTAAAGTATAAGGTATCTATCACCATATTTACACAGAACACTATGAAAACCGTTGCGTAATTTTAAGTTGCCTAAGCTATAACTGCTTGGTGGTCATGGGTTGGGGCCCGCCGTGCCCATTTATGTGAGAAAATTGGCAGTTTCTTACAGAAAGACGGAGTCTAGTACTGATCTTTCCCAGGAATGAAAATGCTTGTTATCTCTCGTTTTAATGTTCAATATGTATCGACTAGCTTCGGACTTTCAGTACTTTGATATTTAAAACTTTAACATACCAGAATATCTCGTGGGTTTTTATTTCTTCGTTATATTACAGTATTTCTAACATTACCAATCCAGTGAAGTCCGTTTCTGTATGTTTAAAGAAGTTTTCAATACACTGACAATGAAATAATCCTCAATGTTGATTATTATGAAGTAGTTCTGTATTAAATGACCCTGTTCCCGTGTTTTACCTTTTACAAAATCATCGTACATGTAGTATGAAATTATATGGTTATTTTGTTACCTTTGTCCTCAGTTTTGTATATTCCGGACGGATATCGGGTTTTACGGGTCCATTGCTTTTCACATTAAAGGACACATTTTTACCTAACCGTTGTTCGTCACTGTTGTTTGGTCCACATCAGTGTAGAAGATTGCTATGGAAGAATATCGCATCCCTTACAAATACGGAACAAAATAGCCAAAACATAGACTTTTTTCTTGTTTTCAAAAGCGCATGTATAACAGTGAAAATACAGACGGAATAGTAGTTATTACACGGATTACATGATTTTAAGGAACATAATTAATTCGTTTATGCAAGCTGTTGAATGTGTTGATAAAAGTCTGCTACCGATATTGACATTAGAGGCTTGGAGTCGAAATCTTGTCAAAGTATATGATTATGTTACAAACTACCTGATTCACCTCATACAGCATGAATCAAAATTACCTTTACCTTTATTTTTATCCTCACCCAAATATGATTTCCTTTTTTTTTTTAATTTTTTACATTTAAGCTTCCTCATTGACTTTTGATTGGTACGCCTTGTTGTTCCTTTAGATTATACTTAGAACTATGCATTTACCAAACAAGTCGTGTTAAAAATTAAACCATTATGTTAGATTATATATCGATATATCAGATTGATATTATATCACAAATTTCTAACATATAACAAAGAAATTTTTCTTTTGGTTTGCAAATTATTTTCTTTCAGATATACTGTCACAAATTTCTAAAATAAAACAATGAAATTTTACTTTTTGTTTGCAAATCATTTTTCTTTCAGATATGTTTAGTGTAAGCAACCATTTTTGCATGCCATTTTTTAACTTCCGGGTGCCAGTTATAAATTGCATTGATAAAATATCTCTAAATAGAAGCGTTATTTTTTATTATCAAAGGAAAGTCGTATATTAGGTTTTCAACTGATACCTCTTAATTTATGTTCATTCCTTTGTTATCGAACGAATGTGAGCTGGCCCAAGCTTAGCTGAAAGATAGAGTAAAATTTATATATTTGTTTCAGGTAGAATTACGAATGTATTTCTGTGAGTATTTTAACTATATTTTCTGGCTTTTATCTTTGTATTAGTTTATTTTTTTCTCTGGTAACAGTTTTTAAGCTTCCTCAAAAGTTCTGTTTATAATGTATCTACTAAGGGAAAAATGTTCAAATGTATAAACGTTTAAAAAATAAATCACTTTTAAAATGGATGTGTAAATTTTTTAACGACGGAGTGTCTAAAAGTTTTAATGATATTTACCTTAAGTTTATAATTTTTTCAAAGTGTTTTAAGAAACATCTTTTATTTCGTGGTGTGAAAATTTATTAAAATTGTCTCATTCATAGTTAAAGAAGTTTGGTTTAGAAAGATATAAGTTATGCATTTATATATATTCATATGATATTTTATGTCCTCAAATATGCACGAGCGACTGTGCCAGAATGAAACAAAGCCTTCGCTTCTTAATCTTAAGTTAAATTTCAACATAATATTGTTCGAAGAATGCATTAAAGTTTTGCAGATATTGGACATAAGGTGAAAACAAGTATGTCAAATTGGGGGTTTAACCGACACGATGTGCTTTTATTTAAGCGTAAACAGTAGTTGGTAGATACATGCGTAAAAGAAATAAATGAAATAATTATCTATGGTATGTTGAATGTTATCAGTTTTATCAATTACTTTTATAACTTCCTTGATATAGGTTAACACAGGAGAGACGTTACAGAGGTATGCCCTGAAATGTAGTCAATGTCCTTCGCAAACATTATTTTAATCTCTGTAACATTATTATTATCTCAGTTTCATCAAAGGTTAACTATCTTATCAAACGTACACAGAGCTCAAAATGCATTTCTGCCTTATTTTCTAAAATTAAAACAAATGCCAGAATTTATTTTTCCTTCAACAAAATTTCACAGATTTGTTAGACATTTCTTAATTAAGCAAATTTACACGCAATATTTTACTTTTTTCCTAAAAGAAGACATGGGTGAAACTGAGAGCGACAGATGTCCAGTTTGCATGGACTATTACAGAAATCCTAGAATCTTACCATGTACGCATAGCTTTTGTGAGCAACCATGCATTCAAAATCTTCTTGAAAGGTAAACTCAGCTCCTAAACTTGTTTTTAAATTTATTGTACTGTGTGAGAAAAGCTTCGGTGTAAATCTATAATTTTTTATTGATTTATAAAACAATAAAACATTTAAGCTGATAATCTGATACATACAACATATTGTTGTAAATATGAGAGCTGAGAAATTGAAAAAAAAAAAATCAAACAATTGCAAAAGAAAAATATCTTCTAATAAAAAGTAAAATGCCACGAATCGTGTTTATAGGCTTTCTTTTGTTCAGGAAAAAATTCCTCTGTTTTTGATTTTAGCGCAGAAGGAACTACTTTTACTTGTCCATGTTGTCAGCAAGAATTTCCTGTTCCACAAGATGGAGTCGAGACATTTCCTTGCAATACAAATTATATGCAACAAGTTAACTCAATACAAAAAGAAGAAAATCAAGAGTCACAAGCTGAATGCCAAAATCACACAATTTCAAATCAAAGCAGATTTGAATCTAATGTTCAACGAAACCGACTCCAACATGATTCAAGCGATCGAAGAAATCGACACCAACATGATTCAGGTGATCGAGAAAATCGACGCCAACATGATTTAGGTAATCAAAAAAATCGACGCCAGCATAATCCACGTGGTCGAGGAAATAGACGCCAACAAGATTCAGGTGAGCAAAGAAATCGACGCCAGCATTATTCAGGTGATCAAGAAAATGGACGCCTACATGATTCAGCTGATCGAAGAAATCGATGCCAACATCATTCGGCTGATCGAGAAAATGAAGTCCAACATTATTCAATTGATCAAGAAAATGGACGCCAACGTGACAGCAGAAATGGATTCCAACATGATATAGGCGATCGAGAAAATGAATATCAACAAAATTTAGATGACCGAGGAGATCGACGCAAACACCTTTCACAAATTTTGTCTCCTAGTTCCCTTCTAGAACGGTACATTATTTGCTGTTGATAATGATATATAGTCTTAAAGATTTATTAATGGCTTGAAATTGATATATTCGTACTTTAACTTCTGTTTAAAATGGATCATTTTCTTATACTCAGTCGTTATCTTTATTTGTAATGTTGTAAAAGTATTTATTGAGGCAATCATGATTGACGACAAGCGATCCTTTCGATTTTTGGTAAATATATAAAGGACATGTGTTATTTATGGATATGGTGGTTTATCGTAGTGCCTGATGCAATAAGCAAAGAAGTTGCAAACTGTAATCATAAGTTGAGGAGGATTATTGACTTACAAAATACAAGAACACTGTGACTTACTTTCAAGCAGAAAGTTCTTTTTTACGAATAGAAGCTAGAATTACTAGAATTACTTCACCTGTGAATTTCACACAGAAGCCAAATATTTTGTTTAAGATGTTGCTTGTTCTGTTATTCAGCAAATTATTGAAACTTAAGGTCAGTAATGAAAAGTCAGTGCTTTACTTTTACGCATAACATTGCTGGTTATTTCAGTGTTTTTGTTTTATTAAATTATCTATATGATATTTTTCTTCGACAGACAATCTCAAGAAATATGCGCAATATGTTTGGAAAATTATCAAAATCCTAGAATTCTTCCGTGTATGCACAACTTCTGTGGGGTCCCTTGTCTACAAGATCTCATAGAGAGGTAAATTGATGTCAGTTTTTCGAACTATCATAATTCGTCGATCGCGGCTTCACTCACCATTAGAGATCAAACACAAACTAATTTCGGTGTGCAAATCCATTTTCGGCTTTGACCTAATTGAGAATACAGTTAAAAATGATCAAATATAGAAATATGCCTGATTATTTTAGCGAATTTCCTTGTCCCGATGGATAAGAGTTACCAAAAGGAGACTGTGAATAGTTTCCTTGAGAACTAGTTTTCACGAAGTGTAATTAAAAGGTATTAACACAGATCATTGTTCTATAACAACAATATTTTTTTTTTTCATTTGCGCTCTAACTAGATGACACAAAGTCTTAGAAATGGCAAATAGTACGATAAGAAGGGCAAACTTTGTCTCAGGATTTATGAAGAGCCAGATAAATGTTAAGAACGTGAAACGCAGTCTTTATTGTCTTTGTATGATTAGAACTTAAGAGCAGTGAGCAGAACGTAGACTGGTTGTTAGCTTTACATCATATGTTCTGCTTTAGAACATCGGAGGAGATCTGAAAATGTACATGTGTCTTTGGTTGACTTAACTTTTTAACTTTAACTTTTTTATGTCATAATGAAGTTCTACAAGGATCCTTGTGTGCTTGTCAAAATGTATTAAGACTTTCAGTATTTCTGAAATGAAATATGTGTTAAGAGTATTGATATTTAAGACCATTTGTATTATAAATTTTTAAAGACAGTTTTGTTATTCGTTTTATCGTCAGGGCCGAGGGAACCACATTCAGTTGTCCATTATGTCGCCAAGAAATCCCAATAACTCTAAATGGAGTGAGCGATTTTCCTTTCAACACAAATTTCCGACGCGTAGCCCCGGGACAAGAACGTCGGGCGTCAAAACTTGACCGACAAAATGTCACTGATTCTGATCGAAACAGTTTAGCTCAAGCTGGAGAACCTGCTTCACAAATGTCGCCCTTAGGTTTGTCGTCAGAACGGTACGTTAAATGAAATTATTGACATTTAAATCTAATAATTTCAAGAAAATGTTGAGTATATTTATTTATATATGTTCTTAATAATGTCATATTTTATTGTTAAACACATTTCAGCACAAGACATCAAGACATTGGAAATGATAGACAGTGTTGGTAACGTTAACTTAAATTAATGATAAGTTGCTTTTGTTGATTCGTTATTGACAGGAAGTATAAAGACTTTCAATGTTTCTGAAATAAGACATTTATGTTGAGAGTATTTAGATCTAAGACCATTTGTATTCCATTAAACTAAAAACTTTTTCGTTTCCATTTTTTTACGTCAGAGAATTAAACACTTTCTATTCTTTGTAAAATCTTTGACCTCTTGATCGCTTTGACTCCTTAAGTAACTTGAAATGATGATGTGCCCCTATCAGTTTTTTTCAGTCCATTTATTATAAATATAGAAATATATTATAAATAGATATGTAATATTTGGTTTAGAAAAGGAGGAAACATTGCCTGATGAGTAACGTAAACCAAAACTTTCTTTTTGTGAAAAATGAAATTTTGGAAAATATATATTAAATAAGCTTGATAGACTATCTGTCATGCTTTAAACCTGATATTTCTTGTCTGTTATAACAGCTGCCCTATATGCTTAGAGGATGTACGGAATCCAATGGCTCTGCCATGTAGACACAAACTGTGTGAAACATGTTTGCAAAATCTGCATCAGAGGTAATATATCACATTTATTTCAGTTTTGAAATTTAAGTCAATCTATTTTTTTTGATATATGACATTAGTCTGGTAATATCTTGGTTTATTTTAAGAGCTATAAATAAATGCAATTTTATTGGTTTAGAAGGTGCTTTTCCAACTATATTGTAATATTTCGTGTTATTTTGTTTTTCCCTAGCAAGCTCGGCATTTCAATTGAGACACTTGTGACCTAAAACCGTCTAGTTCGCGGAGTCTTGAACACTTAATTGGGAAATTCATTTAAATGACTAGAATCTTTATGGTCACATAAAATGTTGATTTATATAAGATTGTACACACGAAATACACACGATAGTTGTAAAATTAGGGTTTCCGCCTCAGTCCATGAAAAAGAATATAAGATATTTCCACTAGATGAAAAGAACAACAGAAGATAAAAATGCCTGATAGATAGTTTATTTACGTTAGTCTTGAGTCTTAGGATGTTTGAAACTCAGATATAAAGCATAAAATAAACACTGACGGAGTGTTATTGCATTCAACTTGATTTGGTATTCACTAGTTTGAAGTATTACTTACCGAGGTGATACGTCGGTGCCGTAAATATACAACGATGTTCAATGTGAAAAAAAGTAAAGCTTAAGCTTCATTTAGATTTTTGTTTGATTTTGTTTTTCTTTGTTGTTTTACAAATATTCTATTTTGTGTTTCATACTAAAGGTGTAACCAGAAATTCTAAAATGTTTGTTTGTTTGCTTTCCATTTGAATTTTTGAAGCTTTTAATTACTCAAAGCGAGTGTATATTTTTTCAATAATTATCAAGAATTGTTTTCTTTATTTTTACCTTCCTTTTCTTATTTCAGAGCATCGAGAGATATTTTTAGGTGTCCACTTTGCCGACTAATACTTCATGTTTCTACAACTGGAATTACACCATTTAACAATAGAAGCAGTCTAGTGCCGGAAACTGAAGAACACTTATCTCATGGAATATTGGCCAATTTATTCTCGGAACGGTAATTTCGTCATAAGATGCAATAACAAGATTGCTTATAAACGTTATATGATCATGATAATTTATGAAAGCTCATGCAATTTTTTTATATATTTTAATCAAATCAAAGGATTTCTCTTCTTTCACGTCTTTCTCTTTTATTTAGTTACTAGGTTAATATGGCCGAGAGGCGACCCCTTGTCACTTATGAAACACTAATATATATATTAAAATAAGTCCATGTATATCACAAAGTGTAAAAGTGCGTGACATGATTTTATTCTTGATCAGACAAACTAATATTGGTTGAATGTCAGTTGCATGAATTTTGATAGAAAAGCTTGTTTATTTGCTTTCTGATGGATTCTTATATTTTTTGTTTATCCTGATTGAACTAGAGCGTTTACTTACAGTACAAACCTGCAACACAGTCCATCTAGACAATCACGAGAGAGGCAGAGATTGCCTGCCAGGCAACGACACCATATTTTATCAATTCAGTCTTCGACTTTGACTCCAGAACGGTAATGTCTTGGTTTAATCAAAATGCATAATGAAAATGTGCAATGAAACAGCCTAATCAGAATGTGTAATAAAATTGTGTTGTGAAAATGCGGTGGCTGTCACGTTTATCTTTTAGATTTTGATATTGATTTGACAATTTGATTGTCTTATCAAAAATAAGTATGTCTCATTAACAATAAAAAACGATCATTCGCCTACAAACGTCTACTACTGCCATTCAGGAGAAGCCTGGTCATATTCATTTAGCTTCTGAGAAAAGTCTTTTGTCTTTTTCTTCATTTATGATTTTTACCTAGGTATCCAAAATCAAGAAACAAGAAAGAATTTAAACACAAACCTGAGCCAGATCAACAGTTGCATTTACCTTTAAAACAAATATGCCCTAAAACGACTTACACTTACACTTATTTCTGAGTGCAAAACGAGCTCATTTTAAGATAATTCCTTTCTTTTCAAATTACAGTCTAACAGTATTCCAAATGCTTTACAGCTATGTCCGTCGTTGCTGTACGAGTAAGTTAGTTACATTTGTACTTTGAACCGGTTATACTTTTAATGATTATATTTTATTCCAAAACTTATAAATGTATTTTTTACAAAGATTACAAAGCATAATAATCTTATCAAACAACAGAAGAAAGTTAAAACTTTTCTATGAAGACAGAGTTTTATTTGTTGGTTGAAAACAGTGAATACTTATAAAGGTAACATGCATCTTCCTGAGTTCAAACTTGCACTCCAAATGTGTGGAAAGCGGAATTACAACGGAGATCCTCAACTTTAGTGGAATTCGAACCAGCAATATCCGGAACCAGAATAAGCGTCCGGTGATCTACCCCTTGTGCACTCCATTTCTGAGTAATTGGTTTAATGATGGAAGCGATAATTTTGACATCAGAAGGTCTTTGACTGCTATAAACAATACTTTTCCCTGCAAAAAAATCAATAAATGTTGAATTCTTCACGAGATGAGATAAGTAAAAGATGTGTTTTTCTTAAATATGATGTCTTGTAAGTCACTGGGTGACTATTAAGTTAGTATTTATAAAAAGGATAAATGAAAGAGCTTTAAACGGGGTTTTACACAACATAGTAACTCTAACGGTACATTTGTTTTACCGTTTCAGGTTCCATTTGCAAAGTCATATTTTACATCATAGCTATTGGTAAATTATTCAATACATTTATATAACAAGTCGAATATATTATAACTGAATTTTCTCTTACTTTTAACAGTGACTTAATTGGATATTTCTTTAAAATACGTTTGCAAAAAAGAACTTGTTTACATGCACAATCAGTTATAAAACAACTTTTAGAACAAGCCTATATAGATCGTTCAGATGGTATTTGTCAGCAAAGCATATGCTGATAGCTGACATTTGGAAGAAACGAAATCCACTGACAAGTATTTCTGTGTATTTGAATATTCAATTAATTGTACTCATGAATTTAGTGTATTCAGATTTAAAGAGAACAGTACCTGTATATGTCTTTGAATTCGGTTTTCTGTCTTAAATCAACATCTGTTTATATGTTGTTTAGATGGAAGAAACGACACATGTAAGTCAAATATTCAAAGTTATAGATATGTGTGATTTCAGTCTAAAAAGTTAACAGGACATATATATTTGCAAAATGCCGCGGCAACCATTCTCTGTAGGTGAAATGATACTAAAGGTGAAGATACTATGAAAATGTTACTTATCTCTTTTTTTTTCAGGAATTATATTGGGACAAATAGGTAATATTGCTTGCATTACATTTTCTTTCTATAATTATGCTCAAAAACTGAAATTATGCATTTCTGCTGACCATGTACTGATAAGTTTCTATTGTTGATAAACAAAGCAAAAGAGCGTTAATAAAGGACTTGACCTAAACAGGTTAGAACACAGATAAATTAAAAAAAAAAACGATAATGAAAATCGAAATGGCTGCATCTCTTCCTCTCTTTGGTACCCTATATCTTTTTAACCCATGTATGCCCAATGGATTATGCCATCCTTATCAGTTGGATGAGTCCATAATCAATGAAGTGGGTTTCTGTTATATTTTTTCCATTTTAATTTATTTAGGGAAGAAGGTTCTTTATGCTAACAATGAAGAATCTTATGCAGCGTCTGATCTTGATCTGCACTGTTTGCCTCTGTCTACTTTTGTACACCTTGGGCATAAATGGGTTAATAAAAACCAGCATCTTACTGATTCATTACATGAAATTATCAAAACTGAAAAAGGGTTTATTGATAAATAATGACGTAGATATTTTCTATAACAAAGAAAACAATGATTTAATTAGATTAGTGGCGTCCTTTTACAATTTTCTATCTTTCATTAGCCGTCTCAGTACTAAAGTGTCATGTGTTGTAATATGTTTTTAGAACAGTGCTTTGCGTTTTTGTTCCAGACAACATGAATTTACTGAATATGATATCCACTTCATATAGTTTACAATTTGGCATATGCATAGACGAAACAGGTCACTTGAGAATGTTTCTATGAATCGTTTCTTGTTATTTTTAAAGGTTTTCATTTCCAGGGAAAATCATTTGATTTTACTCATATTAATTTGCTTTGGAGTTCAAGCGTAAATATTTTCACTTTTTCAGCTTTCATTCCTTGATTTTGTTTTATTTTGTAAAGCTTTCCTTATAGTAGTTTTCTGAACACATTGGCGGCTAAAAGCAAAATGAGTGAAATGTAACTTCGGTCATTGCTTTTAAATGTTTAAACACATACACATTTCCAAAGTGGATTAAACAGTGTCATATTTTATTGTAGATATCGCAATTTCTTTCTGCTTTAAGCATTCACAGATTTTGTGTGGCGATCATAATTTGACCTTTGCCTTTTGTATCCATTCAGGATACGCAACGTCCTTGTTCGTTTCCGGGGATCGTAATGTTCTGGGTGGATACATACTAGGACGATGTATTTTAGATGTAATAATGATACTGGCCATGTGGAGGGCGAAACAGAAAGCATTCAAAGTATCATTTTATATTCACATTACTTGGTCTTTATTTGGTAAGTTTCGTATAAGGCAATATTGTTGTGCTTGATAAATTATGATAATAATGGTATCAATGTTTTCATGACGATGAATACGATAATGATGAGCTTATCATTATAGGTTTTCTTCTTTTTATTTATTTATTTATCTATTTATTTGTCATCATCATACAAATCTTTATCAGTTTCATCATTTATAGCTTATTGAATCTTTAAATTTTTTATATTATTCTCAAGTTTGATAAACAATTTACTAGTCTATTAGTACAAGCAATGAAAAGTGTCTTCTCTAATGTGTTAGTTAACATAACTTGTCCGTTTTTAACTTCTCTTTTCAAATAATGGCTTTATAAGGTATAGAGAAACACAAGTATTTTTTCTAAGTCTGACCATTAAAACAACTTTCACTTGGTAGGTAATCATTTATATCATGAAGACCTACTGACTGCTTACAAAAAGCAAACCAAAAGTAAAGCCCAAAGTGAGAATAAACGAAATTTAATTATTAACATTGCACCAATAAACCCCATCCACTTCATGATGAGGAGATGTTATCAACTTTAAATTCAACATAAAGCTTTGAGGCTTCAATAAAGTTACACTTATATTTACTCATGTACTATTCTGAACAAATAAGCAAAATATCAAGTATTTTACTATCTAGTTTTGGAGAAAGAAATAACTAAAATCACAGATACCCAATTTTCATCAATTTACCGTGTTGAAAAGCTTTCAAACAATTGAAATATGTTCAAAACGAAAGAAATTGAATTTAACTTGGTCATCTGAGTTTCAGCTGCATATGTCGGGTAACTATATTGAGAACTTTTATTACTTTAAGCATGTGCTTGCACCGGCTCCTATGTAGTATTATTTATATTTCAGAACTCGTTTTATTTTTGTGGATTGGATGTACTTTCTTCACCTGTTACTATGACTTGGTCGTATTCGGCTGTTTCCTGGCATACCGGAGGTGCCTTATTTGCACAGACGATAGAGACTAGTTACTCTTACATTAAAGAAAGGGTGTTCTAAACAAAGAAAAAAACAAAAATGAAACATATCGAATAGAAGAAAATTGTAAATACGTATGTTATGTTTTCACGTATTTTATTACGAGATAGACATTTATTGTCACGATAATAAGGAAACTTAAGGATAGAAACTATGAATCAAACGTCACATTTTCCTAAAGATAACCAACGGCAGTGCAAAGTAACATGAATTTATTCCAAAACAATACAAACAGCAGAGCGTAAATAAATATGACAAACAGCGGCGAAAATAAAGAACGTGAAATTTTCCAAAGATAGCAATGAATATGACATTTTTTCCACAGATGACAACAGGCAGTGCAATATTAACGTGATTTCAAAATGAGACTTTTCCATAATTACAAATATCAATCCAGACTGTATAATTTTTTCATCGAAGCTTTTCTTATTCAAGTAAAACGTCTTAAACATTGTTTAAGATTGATAATGTCCATTAAAGTGAGTTTTAACAAGTTTTGTTTAAACTTAAAAATCCACCCAAAATCCGATATTTAAATTTAAGGTCTTTTTGAAATAGTTAGTTGACTGATTATATTGCTACAATGTTTTGTTTGTGTTTTATACAGGAAGGCATGCTTTTTTATATGCCCGAAGGTGGCGTATTAAGTTATGGTCCAGGGCGTCCGTCCGTCTGTCCGACCGTCCGTTAGCAATTTGGTTTCTGGAGAATAACTTGAGTACTATTTGGCCTACAGTCTTTTGTCTTCATGTGATAATTGCCGACATTGATTGGATGACTCCTGTTTATTTTCGAGTCAGTAGCTCTAAGGTCAAGTCACATTAACTTGACAGTTATTTGTTGTAGATACTTAAACTGTATATATGATTGCACACATTGAGCGGATGACACCCATACATTTTTGGTATGTCAAAGGTCAACGTCACAGTGACCTAAATGTTTAGAATAATTTACACTCTGTAGCTCGACAGCCATTTGTTATATAGGCTTTAAAATTCATATAATGGTCGAACACATCAAGTAAATGACTCGTGTTTATTTTGGGGTCAGTAGGTCAAAGGTTATAAAGACCTTAATATTGAAAAACCATTCCCGCCATGTAACTTAACAACCATTTGTTTTAGAAACTTTTATATAATTTATTTAATTTTATATATGATTGCACAGATTGAATGGATGACACCCATACATTTGTGGGTCAGCATGACAAAGGTCAATGTCACAGCGACCTAAATGTTTAGAATCATTTACACTCTGTAACTCGACAATCATTTTTCATAGAGACTTCAAAATTCATATAATGGTTGCAAACATTGCGTGACTGACCCCTATTGGTTTTGGGGTCAGTAGGTCAAACGTAAGAATATTCAAAATTTAAAGCAAATCATTTAATTTTAAAGCCTAAGCAACCCTACTAAACAGTGGCTCTTTCACATTTTGGTAATCTGTTTAAATGAGAGCCCTCGACACTTCTGTTGTAGAGCCCTCGACCAAAACAAGAATACAAGAATAAAAAAGTAAGCACATTTTATAAAGAACATAAATTTTAAAGAACATACCTGTTCTTCAAAAATCGAAGTATGTCATGGAACGAAGAATAATTTTCTTATCATTTTGGATGCAATTTCGATAAGAAATATCCCAAAATGACGTTGCTAGAACTTGTACCAAATATCAACTGGTGTGTTTTCTTTTACCTTGAGTGATTTCTCTACGTGAAGTAGATGTTTGGTCACTTAAACGTGCATGTAACATTGTCCAATAATTTTATATTCATAATTTAACGACTCAGAAGTGTTAAAGCAATGACATGAATAAAAGAAACATGGGGAAAAGAAGAGGCACCACATTGGCGAAAACAAATAAAAGAAAACGCATCCAAGGTTCAAGTTCCAAAAAGCAAATCAAATACTCTAGATTAAAGACAACGTAACATTCTATACATTCTATATCAAAAAGAAAATTGACTTTTTCACTTGAAAGCCATTCAATCAGTGATGAAGAAGTTATTTGTACTCATTAGACGAAATTTTTACAGATAGCGATGTAGCAGATATTAAAGAACTTAACTCAATTAGTTCGGAATACGAAGCAGAAGACATTAAAAACGATATACCCAATGATGCTGGAAAAGAAGACAAAACAATATCCGATGTTTTCAATAAAGTTTTACCAATTTTGAAAAAAAGAAATCAGATCGTCGCTTTTTTCGTGCTTTTTTACATACAATATTAACACTTATCGAATGTGGTGTTGGCTCGATCACATTTCCGAGGGCTCTTTCACACTGCTGATCGTGCCAGCACATTGCCGATCACATTAAAAGATTTGTATGTTTTGTTTTTTACCGAGCTGTGTGAACTATTTTTTGTGTTGAACCAAAGAGGAGGTTGGAACAATGTTACATGACGATTAAGTGAGCAATCATCTACTTCACGTCAGAGAAATCACTCAAGATGTGTCTCCTGGTAAACGAAAACACACCAGTTTGGTACAAATTCTAGCAACGTCAATTTGGGGTATTTCTTATCGAAATTGAGAAATAATGAGAAAAATGTTCTACGTGGCATGACATTCTTCGAATTTTTAAAGACAAGCATGGTCTATAAAAAAACGTACATTTTTATAAAATGTGCTTACCTTTATCAGCCTTGTGTTTTTCGAGGGCTCTACAACGGAAGTGTCGAGGGCTCTTATTTAAACAGATCATCAAAATGTGAAAGAGCCACCGTTTATTAGGTGTGCTAAGTCTTCCTCCCTTATATCACAAATGCATCATACTTAGAAAAAATACCCTACGGGCATATAATGTTCCGCCCAGCGGTGCTTTTGTTTACAATAATATAAGCACAAAACAAATTGACACAATTTTACTTGTTATAAAACCGCACGTTCTCGTTTCATTTTTATTGTTAAATGATTAAATCAGAATAAAACGAACAAACTAAATAATACTGTGGTATATTACATTTTGTACATAAACGTTGACTTATTTCAATATTTCTAAATATATTCTTTGATTGCTGATTTATGAGCTGAACATTTAAATCTAGATAAAGCGATTTTTTTAATACAGTAGTTGATTAATATATTTCGTGGATAAAGCTATTCTTAAAAATATTGTATGATTCTAAGTTGGCCAATGTATTTAGCTCTGTATGCCGTCGTTGCAGATACTGATCAAATATTATAAGACCTCAGACATGAGAAACCTAGGGAATATAGGGGTTTCATTATTTTGTACCAGTATTTAGTTATTCTAATTATACGCATGATCTATAAAACAAATCTGCCAAATTCGCCCCAAACTTGCTAAAGTTGCTGTCTACTGTCGCACACATGTTTTTTTTTTCAATATTGGGATCTCTATGGAATTGTTTTTTCTATACGAGTCAACTAACATACGATAATGTATTGTAAGGGCAACCTTACTGTCAACTTACTTTCAATGTTTGAGTGTACAGGCTAATATGTAATTACATTTATATCCCTATCTTAAGAACAATCTTAGCGTCAATATTTATGTTTGGGCCAACCGGCTTGTTTGTGCATACATGCGTATTGTTTGAACAATCTTACTGTCAAAAATATTTGTTTGAGTATACCGGCTTATATGTAAATGCATGCCTATTTTTAGAAGAACTTTTCAGTCAATATTTTGTTTGAGTATACTGGTTTAAATGTAAATGCATGCCTATTGTTAGAACAACTTTTGTGTCAATATTTATGTTTGAGTTTACCGTCTTATATGTAAATGCATGCCTGTTGTTAGAAAAATCTTTCTGTCAATATTTTTGTTTGTGTATACTGGCTTATATGTAAATACATGCCTATTGTTCCTATTAGTAGAACAACTTTGTGTCAATATTTTTGTTTTAGTTTATCGGCTTATATTTACATACATGCCTATTGTTAGAACAACTTTACTGTCAATATTCCTGTTGAGTATTCCGCGTTATATGTAAATATATTCCTATTGTTCGAACAACTTTTCTATCAATATTTTGGTTTGAGTATATCGGCTTATTTGTAAATGCATGCCTACTGTCATAACAACCTTACTGTCAATATTTTTATTTGATTATACTTACTTATATGTAAAGGCACACCTATTATTAGAACAATCTTAATGTCAATATTGTGGTTTGAGTAAATTTGAGTGTACCAGCTTGTATTTGAATACATGTTTATGCTTATTGATGAACATCATATACGATCTTTCCTCACGCTTGCATGTAAATACATTGTATAATCTTTGAAAAACGTTTATGATTATAAGCCGTACACATATTTTACTTTTTGTTCACTAATGGTCAATACATTTTATCAATATTCATGCACGTATTTCTGAAACTGTGACTTACCTTCAACATGCATATTTTAAAGATTTTATACGGTTCAGATAAAAACATGCAACGTGAAAGTATGTTAAATAAAACTGAACTGATTTATTTAACTACTTAACAATTACAAGTGGTTCTTGTTTATCCAAGTTTCGATACATACAGTATACAATTTTATATTCACAAGTATCTTTTTTATTTTATGTGTACAATTTCGTCGCATACTCTTTAACCATAATTGTGGCCATGTGGTTAGAGCGTCCGCTTATGTTGCGGACGATCGAAGGTTGAGATGACCTCTGGCGTGTTTCCGGCCGGGAACCGGTCACCCGAGGGTTTGGATATCCCGATCTTTAGTTATGCCCAATGATTAATTATTTCTCTCACTAGCTCACTCATGGAACAAAAAGTACTTTACAAACCCAAAAAATATTTGGAAGTATTTTTTATGCGTATTCACGCCTGCAAAGCGCATAACAACCAAAGTTCCAATACACAATATTCAACATGGCGGAGACACGTTTCACCGATTCAAGTAAAAATGGATTAAAAAAATAAATGTATTACGTAGGTTTAAACATCAGGAATGAGCAAAGTTGATGGACTAAAGTGATCTAAATGCAAATTAATCAGAGAACATGTGATTCAAAGTGTAAACACAGATAAATCTAAAATGTCAACGCTCGAAATTGACTGAAATAATACAAAAAAGTAGTTTGCATTTTAAAGCCATTCGAGATAAACCCATGTGAGATAAGATTTTCCACCACGGCTAAGTAAGTATGTAAAAGTCGACAGTATACTCAGGTGCAAATATTAAGTCATTTTTTTCAAAGTGGTCACCAATGCCGTTACTAAAACATACAATTAGGACAGTTTTCTCCCTTATTTGTGATAATTAGTTTATATTGACAGAGTATCTATATAGCAAATACAGATAAACATTTTTACATTTTATTTTAAATTCGCGTTTTCGCTCCTAAACTGTTATTGTAGTGTATCATACACCTACAGCTATTTAGGCTACACTCAGTCATATTGCACAGAAATATTGTTTGTTTTCTTTTCATGTATATATAGCAATCACCGTAAAATATCCTCCGGAAGTCATTTTATTAGTATTTTTAAAGATACAGTTTCGTTTGAAACAGTATATACCGCTTGGACAAAAGGTGACTCTTAGGCCAATAAGGTATTTATGGATACAAGGACACTATATGTCGACACCGTGGGTGCTAAGATAAATGTACATGAGATACTCTGCTGGTAACCGCAATGATGATTTCTGCACAGCATGGGGCATGATAAAAAGACGTGTTTTCACTGTACTTTCTCGTAGCTGCTTGTCTGGTCCGCAAAGTCGACGAGTTTGTTTATTTTCACCGTGTTTTATGAAGCTTTTACCAGAGAATCAGAAAAATTACTGCAGTCCATCACTGCTTTTCTGGGACCTGCAAACAGTAAGCATCTCAAACACCAAATACGAAACCGAGTATTAATACAGGGTTTAGTCAAAATAAGTAGATTCGCATACGAACAACATTGAAGTATTTTCTAGCTACATGTCCAGCATAAGCAGCCATACATTTTTCTTTGTTTAAAGTAATTAACGTAACGCACTTGTATATGTATCATGTTTACGCCAATATCTTTACTTGAGTATTTTCTTACGTCAATCTTGTAACCTGTAGAATCTGCCTGGCAACAGGATTATAAATACAACATTTTGATTAAAATATAAGGTATGTTTCATCATATTTACACAGAACACTATGAAAACAGAAAACATCCCTCTTTGTAGTCGAGTAAAAGTTGCCCTACCTATGATCAACTGCTCTTTGGTAGAGATCGGTTCGGGGCCGCCATTGCCATTTATGTGATAACTTTTGCAGTTTCTTACAGAAAGAGGCCAGTACTGATCCTTCCAAGGAATAAAGGTTAGGTAGACTGCTCCTTTAGTATTGCTTTGGCTTTAAGAGGGCATTATTCTCCGAACCAATCAAATAAACCGCAGACGACATTATACCTTCTAAACAATCTTTGATATAACAACAATTTTCAAAGTAAGTGTTCAGGAACGTTGAAATCTTTTCAAGTACATTTGTATTCACGACACATAAAACGATGGCTGAAGAGCAAATGCTTCTTATCTCCCGATTAAATGTTCAATATGTATTGACTGGCTTCGGAGTTTCAGTACTATGATTTTCATAGCTTGCTGAACATTTCAAAATATATCGTGCATTTTATTTCTTCATTTTGTTATTGTAGTGACATAATATGGATCAGTATTTCTAGCATAACCGATCAAGTAAAGTCCATTTCTTTATGTTTCAAGAAGTTTTCAAATCATTGATATTCAAATACTTCACATTATTGATTTATGAAAAAGTTCTGTATTAAACAACTTTGTTCCTGTGTTTTACTTCTGAAAAAAAAATCGTAGTATGAAATAGTATGGTTTTTTCGTTACCATCACTAACTTTGTATATTCGGGACAGATACCGGGGTTCACAAGTCCATTTCTTTTCTCATTAAAGGACACATTTATACCTAACCTTTTCTTTTGCGAACTTGCTGATCCATTCGCTCACGACAAAATATGAATGGCTAATAATAATACAGGTGAGTTTGATATCAATTACCCAATATGTGCAATATATTGTTTTATATTAAAAATAATGGGTTGAAATATTTGGACACGAACTTTTTAGAAATGAACACTGATTCACCGCAAATCTGAAGGATGGCGCCTTCGACTCTAAATTACGGCACTAAAGTATAACTAGTCTATTGATCCTAATTTTACATCCTGATTTTGTGTGTTGAAGATAGATGTGAACGATAAATAAAACAACTAAATGCGATTTGCAGTATTGATGTTGAGCAGTCTAAAAGCAGTTATGACGGTGTATCGAAAAGTGTGATGTAACGTCATACATAAATGTAATATATGTTCTTGAAATGGTGATATCTGTGGTGTATTTCCCCAAAATATGGATAATTGTTTATTTTTTTATCAATTTAGACTCGTTAAAAATCATACTCGCAAGGTCCATAGATGAGGATCTTCGCCTATCACCTTCAATTCCTGTATACCGTTCAAGGTGAGGTAAAGCTCGTGTTTTTGACGATAAATCTGGATGAAATGTTCGAATGAACACAGGAGCAAAGCTCTAACGTTTTTAACTGTACTACCGATATTGACATTAGGGGCTTTGAGTCGAGTTCAGGAAGAACTATTGAAAACATGTTAAAGTAAATGATTATGTTTCAAACTACCTGATTCATTTCATTGAATAAAAAATACTTTCACCTTTAATTATTCCTATCCTCACCCAACAATAATTTCCTTTAACTTCGACCTTTAAGCTCCGTCATTTATTTTGATTTTACATATTTCTTTAATAAAACAATGAAATTGAACTTTTTGAGTGCAAATCATTTTTCTTTCAGATACGTTTAGTGTTAGTAACAAAGAAGTAATTGCATGCCAGTTTTAAAGTTCCGGGTGTCTCTTATAAAAAATAAAATAAATAGAATAAATAAATATTAAAAATCTCTAAATAGAAGCGTTATCTTCTAAAAAAAAGTCGTTTATTATGTTATCAATCGCTACCTCATAGATTATGTTCATTCATTTGGTAACGAAAGAATGTGAGTATAAACAAATTAAGGCCCAAGCTGAGCTGAAAGATAGAATATAAAAGTTATATATTTGTTTCAGATAGAATTACGAATATAATTCTGTGAGTATTTTATCTGTATTTTCTGACTTGGATCCTTTTATTAGTTTTTTTTTCTCTGGTAACAAATTTTAAGCTTCCTCAAAAGTTCTGTTTATAATATATCTATTATGAGACAAATGTTCAAATGTATAAATGTTTAAAGAATAGGATCTTTTAAATCACTTTAAAAATGGATGAGTGAAACTTTGAACGACGTAGTGTCTCAAAGCTTTAATGGTATTTACCTTAGGTTTATAAATTCTTCAAAATGTTTTAAGAAACATCTTTAATTTCATAATGTGAAATCTTATTAAAATTTTCTCATTCCTAGTTAAATAATTTTGGTTTAGAAAATTCTAAGTAATGCATTTTATGTATACAATGATAGTAGATGTCCTCAAATATACACGGGCCTGGATGAATCAAAGTCTTCGTTTTTTAATATTTTATGCTCCCCGAAGGGCTGTTATTTTGTCGGTCCGTTCGTCCGTCCGTCCGTCCGTCTGTCCGGGTTTTTCCAGAGTATCTCTCAATGAAAGGATTTACTTAAACCTTTATAAGATGATAGAGTACATTGAGAGTAAGTGCAGTGCACAAAAACCATAACTCATTTTATCTAGTTTTCTCATTATCTCCCCTTAGTACATTTTGCTTCTCCGGAGTAAATCTTTGAAACCATGAAAGGCATTTAGTTGATATTTGGCACATTGATAGAGGAGAGGGGCAGAAAGCACATTGTTCAAGAACTGTAATTGTAGTTGCCCCCATGTTTAGTTATTTCCCTTTATAAGTTTAGTTATTATGTTATAATGCTTGTCCTGAGCATAACTCTAAAAGTGTTACTGGAGCAATGCTTGTTGGATTTTGTTCAGAGAATAATTAAAAAACCAATGAAGGGATTTACTTCATGAGATGATAAAGGATATTGTGAGTATTTGCAGTGCACAAGATCGATAACTCCTCTTGACTAGTTTTTTCATTATCTCCCCTTAATACATTTTGCTTCTCAATCGTAACATCTCGGCCTTTTCCGACAGCTTCGTATAAGGACCTCGTATGTAAGTGTATGAATACACCAAATGGTAATTCGCGCCGGCATTTTAATAAAAATGTAAACAGCCATGGCAGAACTCTAGCAGTGTTTGTCTTATGCATTAGAAAAATGAAAATAAATGTTAATTTAAAGTATAAACAGTATAGGCTTTAAGAAATGGACGCCATCTGTATCATAAAATAGGAAATATGGCGCTTACCACACTATTTCTTTTTCACATTTATAACTATTAATATTCTGATTATTCATAAGCCATAAGGCTTAAGAGTTTTGATATTTGGTACTAAGCATTTTCTAGTAGACCTCTACCATGTTGCTTCATATCATGAACCCAGGGTCAATATTGGCCCTGCCCTGGGGTTTATTTATAGTTATATAGGAAAAACGTTGAAAATCTTCTTCTCTAAAACCACTTGCAACAGAGCTTTTAATTTGATGTGAGGCATCAGACCTATACCAAGACTGTTCATATCATGTCTCTGAGAAGAAAATTAGCTTCACGCCAGGGGACACTTGGTTATGCATAGACTTATATAGAAAAAAATCTATTAATGGGAAAGCACAAAGCCTAGAACTTAAATATTAACTTACATGGGATGGGAAGGTACTTCTCCTCCCCACTCCAGCATGGGACTCCCAACCATTATCTGCACCGCACCACTTTTTAGAATACGTACATCCCCCCGCTACAATCCCCCCCTGATCCCCCACCAAGCCCCATCCCAATTTTTTTATAGGTACGTACTTGCACCCCCCCCCCCCCGGTCATGCATGAAGGGATTTTAAGATAAGTTGACACAAATGTTTAACACATTGAGACTATGTATTGCAGTCTGATCGATAACTCAAAAGTTAAGGTCAATCTTAGAGGTCATCCATATTTTGTATCCAGTCTGTAACTTTATCAAGTAATTTTGAAATAATTTGGTACAAGTGATGCTTACAAGAGAGAGATGTGTCGAGATAAGTCATAAGTATAAAACATTAGTAGAATTTTTGTGAGAAAGTTTGGTTTACAAGACCTATAACTCTACCTTGCTTATTTTCCTCTTTGGCCTCAGACAATGTGTTATTGTGGGGGTATTGATCACATTATATTTATATTTTATAGAAGTATCTTTTCTCTAATCTATTCTTAGAAAAATACTTAAAAAGAATACACCCATTCTGAAATAGTGCTACAATGGGTAGCATCCATCGGTAGTTATATTTCAACATAATATTGTTCGAAAAATGCATTAAAGTTTTGCAGATATTGGACGAAACGTGAAAAGAAGTAATACTATGTCAAATAGGGCGTTCAATCGACATGATGTGCTTTTTATTTAAGAGTAAACAGCAGTTGGTAGAGACATGCGTGAAGAATTAAATGAAACAATTATCTATGGTACGTTGGTTGTTATCAGTTTTTTATCATTAACTTTTCTAACTTCCTTGATATAAGTGAAATAGCACAATAGAGACGTTACAGAGGTATGGCCTAAAATATAGTCAATGTCCTTCAAAATTATATACACCGTGTTTATATGTAAACGAAATTTAACGAATCAATCATCAATACCAAAGTTTCGGTCAAGAATTCTAAGTACAAAAGGTAACCTTTGTGCATTAATGCAAATCTTTAGATAGAGAGTTGCCATGTTACTAATTTTGTATGGATAACGATGTTACAGTATTATAAACAAACATTTTCTAGGGATTTCATGTCCTTAGAAAAAAGATATGTTTACGCAAACATTATTATAATCTCTTTAACATTATTATTATCTCTGTCTTGTCAAACATACACATACTAGTAGCTTAAAATGTATTTTCTCATTTTTCTTAAATTATAAAAATACTAGACTTTATTTTTTCTTTTACAAAATTTCACAAATGTGTTATAATTTTATTAATTAAACAAATCTACACACATTCAATATTATACTTTTTTCTAAAATATCGTTAGTTTGCTTAAATCTGAAGAGACATGAGTGAAATTGAGACCGACAGATGTCAAGTTTGCTTGGACTATTACAGAAATCCTAGAATCTTACCATGTGCGCATAGCTTCTGTGAGCAACCATGCATTCAAAATCTTCTTGAAAGGTAAACTCAGCTCTTAAACTGGTTTTGAGCTGTATATGATGCTTCAGTGTATATCTTTTATTAATGATTGAGTTATAAAGCAATAAAATATTTAAGCTGATGACCAGGCTCATATAATGTGTTGTTGAAAATATGAGCTGAAAAATGTAAAATATCACGCATTTGCAAAAGAAAAATATCTTCTAATAAAAGGTCAAATGCCTAGACTCGTGTTTATAGGCTTATGTTTGTTCAGGAGAAACTTTCCTCTGTTTGTTTTTTTTTCAGCGCAGAAGGAACAACTTTTACTTGTCCACGTTGTCAGGAAGAATTTCCAGTTCCGCAAGATGGAGTCGAGACATTTCCTTCCAATACAAATTATATGCAACACGTCAACTCAAGACAAACAGAAGAGAATCAAGTGTCACAAACTGACGGCGGAAGTCACACAATTTCAAATGGAAACAGCTCCGAAGCTAATGTCCAAGGAAATCGACTCCAGCATGATTCAAGCGATCGAAGAAATCGACGCCAACATGATTCAGGTAATCGAGTAAATAGACGCCAACATGATTCAGGAGATCCAAGAAATCGACGTCAGCATAATATGTGTGGTCGAGGAAGTAGACGCCAACAAAAGTCAGGTGGGCAAAGAAATCGACGCCGGCATGATTCAGGTGATCAGGAAAGTGGACGCCAACATGATTCAGCTGATCGAAGAAATCGATGCCAACATCATTCAGCTGATCGAGGAAATGAAGTCCAACATTATTCAATTGATCAAGAAAATGGATGCCAACGTAATTCAGGTGACAACAGAAATGGAATTCAACATGATATAGGCGATCGAGAAAATGAATATCAACAAAATTTAGACGACCGAAGAGATCGACGCCAAAACCTTTCACAAATTTTGTCTCCTAGTTCACTTCTAGAACGGTACATCATTTGCTGTTGATACTGATATATAGTTGTAAAGATTTATTAATGGCTTCAAATTAATATATTCGTACTTTTAGTTCTGTTTAAAATGGATTATTTTCTTATACTTAGTCGTTATCTTTATTTGAAATAGGTCAAAACATATAAAAAAGAGCGCACAGGCTGATAACCTGGTCATATCTAACTGATCCTAGTTCAAAGAAAGCATATGATTCGTGCTTATTATTTCATTATGGATATTGTACTCGGTTTTTGACAGCAAAGAACAAAAAAAAAATGGAAATATTTACTGAAAATTAAACACACTACTCGTTTTCAACAGATAAGAACAAAACAAGTGATGTCTGTTTTGTCCATTATCTGAAATTTAATTACTGGTATTACAATTTTTAAACATTGTAGTACATTTTCTATAGTCTGATCGTCTTCATCCAATCTTTTGACCTAATTAATTTACCAATCAAATATGTGGCCGAAAACTAAATAATGACCCCGAATGAATATTTACAATTATTTAATTTCAAAATCTAAACTACGGAAACATTAATTAAATGTAATTATTAAGGCAATTAAGATTGACGACTTACGATCCTTCCGATCTTTTTGTAAATATATAAACGGCATGTGTTATTTACGGATATGTTGGTTTATCGTAGTGTCTGATGCAATAAGCAAAGATAATGCAAACTGTAATCATAAGTTGAGGAGGGCTGGTGAAAACATTATTACGTGACTTGCAAAGTGCAAAGACAGTGTGACTTCTTTTCAAGCAGAAGGGTTTTTTTTTTTTAAAAATTACGAACAGAAGCTAGAATTACTAGAATTACTAAAATAACTTCACCTGTGAATTTCACACAGAAGCCAGATATCTTGTTTAAGATGTTATTTGATTTTATTACTCAGCAAATTATCGATAATTTAGGCCAGTAATGAAAAATCAGTGCTTTACCTTTACACTTAACATTACTGGTTATTTCAGTGTTTTCAGTGTTTTTGTTTCATTAAATTATCTATATGATATTTTTCTTTGACAGACAATCTCAAGAAATATGCGCAATATGCTTGGAATATTATCAAAATCCTAGAATTCTTCCGTGTATGCACAACTTCTGTGAGGACCCTTGTCTACAAGATCTCATAGAGAGGTAAATTGATGTCAGTTTTTCGAACTATCATAATTTGTCGGTCGCGGCTAAACTCACCATTAGAAGTCAACACAAACTATTTTCGGTGTTCAAATCCATTTTCGGCTTTGACCTGATTGAGAACACAGTTAAAAATGATCATATATTGAAATATTCCTGATTATTTTAGCGAATTTCCTTGCCCCGATGGATAAGAGTTACCATAAGGAGACTATGAATAGTTTCCTTGAGAACTAGTTCTCACGAAGTGTAATTAAAAGTTATTAACACAGATGTTTGTTCTATAACAACAATATTTTTTTTTTTCATTTGCGCTCTAACTAGATGACACAAAGACTTAGATATGGCAAATAGTATGATAAGAAAGGCAAACTTTGCCTCAGGATTTATGAAGAGCAAGATAAATGTTAAGAACGTGCAAGGCAGTCTTTATTGTCTTTGTATGATTAGAACTTAAGAGCAGTGAGCAGAACGTAGACTGGTTGTTAGCTTTACATCATATGTTCTGCTTTAGAACATCGGAGGAGATCTAAAAATGTACATGTGTCTTTGGTTCACTTAACTTTATGTCATAATGAAATTCTACAAGGATGCTTGTGTGCTTGTCAAAATGAATTAAGATTTTCAGTATTTCTGAAATGAAATATGTGCTAAGAGTATTGATATTTAAGACCATTTTTATTATACACTTTTAAAGACAGTTTTGTTATTCGTTTTATCGTCAGGGCCGAGGGAACCACATTCAGTTGTCCATTATGTCGCCAAAAAATCCCAATAACTCTAAATGGAGTAAGCGAATTTCCTTTCAACACAAATTTCCGACGCGTAGCCCCGGGACAAGAACGTCGGGCGTCAAAACTTGACCGACAAAATGTCACTGATTCTGATCGAAACAGTTTAGCTCAAGCTGGTGAAACTGCTTCACAAATGTCGCCCTTAGGTTTGTCGTCAGAACGGTACGTTAAATGAAATTATTGACAGTTAAATCTAATAATTTCATGAAAATGTTGAGTATATTTATATATGTCCTTAATAATGTCATATTTTATTGTTAAACATATTTCAACACAAGACATCAAGACATTGGAAATGATTGACAGTGTTGGTAACGTTAACTTAAATTAATGATAAGTTGCTTTTGTTGATTCGTTATTGACAGGAAGTATAAAGACTTTAAATGTTTCTGAAATAAGACATTTATGTTGAGAGTATTTAGATTTAAGACCATTTGTATTCCATTAAACTAAAAACTTTTTTCGTTTCCATTTTTTTACGTCAGAGAATTAAACACTTTCTATTCTTTGTAAAATCTTTGACCTCTTGATCGCTTTGACTCCTTAAGTAACTTGAAATGATAGACTATCTGTCATGCTTTACACCTGATATTTCTTGTCTGTTATAACAGCTGCCCTATATGCTTAGAGGATGTACGGAATCCAAGGGCCCTGCCATGTAGACACAAACTGTGTGAAACATGTTTGCAAAATCTGAGGTAATATATCACATTTATGACAGTTTGGAAATTTAAGTCAATCTATTTTTTTGATACATGGCATCAGTCTGAAAATATCTTGGTTTATTTTACGAGCTATAAATAAATGCAATTTTATTGGTTTAGAAGGTGCCTTTTCCAAAAATATTGTAATATTTCGTGTTATTTTGTTTTTCCCGAGCAAGCTTGGCCTTTCAATTGAGACAATTGTGACCTAAAACCGTCTGGTTCGCGGAGACTTGAACACTTAATTGGGAAATTCAGTTAAATGACTAGAATCTTTTTGGTCACATAAAATGTTGATACATAAGATCGTACACACGAAATACACACAATAGTTGTAAAATTAGGGTTTCCGCCTCCATGAAATAGAATATAAGATATTTCCACTAGATGAAAAGAACAACAGAAGATAAAAATGCCTGATAGTTTATTTACATTAGTCTAGATTCTTAGGATGTTTGAAACTTAGTTATAAAGCATAAAATAAACACTGACGGATTGCTATTGTATTCAATTTGATTTGGTATTCACTAGTTTGAAGTATTACTTACCGAGGTGATACGTCGGTGCCGTAAATATACCACGATGTTCAATGTGAAAAAAGTAAAGCTTAAGCTTCATTTAGATTTTTGTTTTGTTTTTTTTCTTTGTTGTTTTCAAATATTTTATTTTGTGTTTCATACTAAAGGTGTAACCAGAAATTCTAAAATGTTTGTGTGTTTGCTTTCCATTTGAATTTTTTTAAGCTTTTGATTACTCAAAGCGAGTGTATATTTTTTCAATAATTATCAAGAATTTTTTTCTTTATTTTTACCTTCCTTTTCTTCTTTCAGAGCATCGAGAGATATTTTTCGGTGTCCACTTTGCCGACTTATACTTTATGTTTCTACAACTGGAATTAGACCATTTAACAATAGAAGCAGTCTACAAGTCCCAATAAGACAGTCAGACGAGACACGTATAGTGCCGGAAACTGAAGAACACTTATTTCCTGGAATATTGGCCAATCTATTCTCGGAACGGTAATTTCTTTCTAAGATGCATTAACAAGATTGCTTATAAACGTTATATGATTATGATAATTTATGAAAGTTTTTGCAATTTTTTATACATTTTAATCAAATTTCAAAGGATTTCTCTTCTTTTACGACTTTCTTTTTTATTAAGTTATAAGGTTAATATGCCCGAGAGGCGACCCCTTGTCACTTGTGAAACACTAAAGTATATATTTGGCATAAGTCCATGTATGTCACAAAGTGTAGAAGTGCGTGACATGATTTTATTCTTGATCAGACAAACTAATATTGGTTGAATGTCAGTTGCATGAATTTTGATAAAAAAGCTTGTTTATTTACTTTCTGATAGATTCTTATATTTTTTGTTTATCGTGATGAAACTAGAGCTTTTACTTACAGTACAAACCTGCAACACAGTCCATCTAGACAATCACGAGAGAGACAGAGATTGCCTGCCAGGCAACGACACCATATTTTATCAATTCAGTCTTCGACTTTGACTCCAGAACGGTAATGTCTTGGTTTAATCAAAATGCATAATGGAAATGTGCAATGAAACAGCCTAATCAGAATGTGTAATAAAATTGTGTTGTGAAAATGCGGTGGCTGTCACGTTTATCTTTTAGATTTTAATATTGATTTGACAACTTGATTGTCTTTCAAAAAAAATACGTATGTCTCATTAACAGTAAAAAACGATCATTCGCCTACAAACGTCTACTACTGCCATTCAGAAGAAGCGTGGTTATATTCATTTAGCTTCTGAGAAAAGTCTTTTGTCTTTTTCTTCAGTTATGATTTTTACCTAGGTATCCAAAGTCAAGAAACAAGAAAGAATTTAAACACAAACTTGAGCCAGATCAACAGTTGCATTTACCTTTAAAACAAACATGCCCTAAAACGACTTACACTTACACTTATTTCTGAATGCAAAACGAGCTCATTTTAAGATAATTCCTTTCTTTTCAAATTACAGTCTAACAGAATTCCAAATGCTTTGCAGCTATGTCCGTCGTTGCTGTACAAGTAAGTTAGTTACATTTGTACTTCGAACCGGTTATACCTTTAATGGTTTTATTTGATTCCAAAACTTATAAATGTATTTTTTACAAAGATTACAAAGCATCATAATCTTATCAAACAACAGAAGAAAGTTAAAACTTTTCTAAGAAGACTGTGTTTTATTTGTTGGTTGAAAACAGTGAATACTTCAAAAGGTAACTTGCATCTTCCTGAGTTCAAACTTGCACTCCAAATGTGTGGAAATCGGAATTACAACAGAGATCCTCAACCTTAGTGGAATTCGAACCAGTAACATCCGGAACCAGAATAAGCGTCCGGTGATCTACCCTGGCCACTCCACTTCTGAGTAATAAGTTTGATGATGGAAGGGATAATTTTGACATTAGAAGGTCTTTGACTGATATAAACAATACTTTTCCCTGCAAAAAAATCATGTAGTGTTGAATCCTTCACGAGATGAGATAAGTAAAAGATGTGTTTTTCTTAAATATGATGTCTTGTAAGTCACTGGGTGACTATTAAGTTAGTATTTATAAAAAGGATAAATAAAAGACCTTTAAATGGGGTTTTACACCACATAGTAACTCTAACGGTACATTTGTTTTACCGTTTCAGGTTCCATTTGCAAAGTTATATTTTACATCATAGCTATTGGTAAATTATTCAATACATTTATATAACAAGTCGAATATATTATAACTGAATTTTCTCTTACTTTTAACAGTGACTTAATTGAATATTTCTTTAAAATACGTTTGCAAAAAAAACTTGTTCACATGCACAATCTGTTATAAAACAACTTTTAGAACAAGCTTATATAGATCGTTCAGATGGTATTTGTCAGCAAAGCATATGCTGATAGCTGACATTTGGAAGAAACGAAATCCACTGACAAGTATTTCTGTGTATTTGAATATTCAATTAATTGTACTCATGAATTTAGTGTATTCAGATTTAAAGAGAACAGTACCTGTATATGTCTTTGAATTCGGTTTTCTGTCTTAAATCAATATCTGTTTATATGTTGTTTAGATGGAAGAAACGACACATGTAAGTCAAATATTCAAAGTTATAGTTATGTGTGATTTCAGTCTAAAAAGTTAACAGGACATATATATTTGCAAAATGCCGCGGCAACCATTTTCTGTAGGTTGAAATGATACTAAAGGTGAAGATACTGTGAAAATGTTACTTATCTCTTTTTTTTCAGGAATTATATTGGGACAAATAGGTAATATTGCTTGCATTACATTTTCTTTCTATACGTATGCTCAAAAACTGAAATTTATGCATTTCTGCTGACCACGTACTGATAAGTTTTCTATAGTTGATAAACAAAGCAAAAGAGCGTTAATAAAATACTTGACCTAAACAGGTTAGAACACAGATAAATAAAAAAAACGATAATGAAAATCAAAATGGCTGCATCTCTTCCTCTCTTTGGTACTCTATACCTTTTTAACCCATTTATGCCTAATGGATTATGCCATCCTTATCAGTTGGATGAGTCCATTATCAATGAAGTGGGTTTCTGTTATATTTTTTTTTCCATTTTAATTTATTTTGGGAAGAAGGTTCTTTATGCTAACAATAAAGAATCCTATGCAGCGTTTGATCTGGATCCGTACTGTTTAAATGATCACAACTGAAAAAGCTTTATTGATAAATAATAACGTAGATATTTTCTATAACAAAGAAAACAATGATTTAATTAGATTAGTGGCGTCCTTTTACAATTTTCTATCCTATACAGTAGCCGTCTAAGTACTAAAGTGTCACGTGTTGTAATATGTTTTAAGAACAGTGCTTTGTGTATTTATTCCCACTTTGTGTGAGAATTTGTTCCAGAAAACGAATTATCTGAATATGATATCCTCATCATATAGTTTACAATTTGGCATATGCATACACGGAACAGGTCACTGGAGAATGTTTCTATGAATTGTTTCTTGTTATTTTTAAAAGTTTTCATTTCCAGGGAAAATCATTTGATTTTATTCTTATTAATTTGCTTTGGAGTTCAAGCGTAAATATTTTCACTTTTTCAGCTTTCATTCCTTGATTTTGTTTTATTTTTTAAAGCTTTCCTTATAGTAGTTTTCTGCACACATTGGCGGCTAAAAGCAAATTGAGTGAAATGTAACTTCGGTCATTGCTTTTAAATGTTTAAACACATACACTTTTCCAAAGCGGATTAAACAGTGTCACATTTTATTCTAGATATCGCAATTTCTTTCTGCTTTAAGCATTCGCAGATTTTGTGTGGCGATCATAATTTGACCTTTGCCTTTTTATCCATTCAGGATACGCAGCGTCCTTGTTCGTTTCCGGGGATCTTAAAGCTGCTGAGTGTGGATACATACTAGCACGATGTATTTTGGATGTAATAATGATACTGGCCATGTGGAGGGCGAAACAGAAAGCATTCAAAGTATCATTTTATATTCACCTTACTTGGTCTTTAATTGGTAAGTATCGTATAAGGCAATATTGTTGTGCTTGATAAATTATAATAATAATGGTATCAATGTTTTTACGACGATGAAGACGATAATGATGAGCTTATCATTTTAGGTTTTCTTCTTTTTATTTATTTATTTATTTATTTATTTATTTATTTCTCATCATCATAAAATCTTTATCAGTTTCATCATTTATGGCTTATTGAATCTTTAAATTTTTTATATTATTCTCAAGTTTGATAAACAATTTACTAGTATATTAGTACAAGCAATGAAAAGTGTCTTCTCTAATGTGTTAGTTAACATAACTTGTCCGTTTTTAACTTCTCTTTTCAAATAATGGCTTTATAAGGTATAGAGAAACACAAGTATTTTTTCTAAGTCTGACCATTAAAACAACTGTTTCTTGGTAGGTAATCATTTATATCATGAAGACCTACTGACTGCTTACAAAAAGCAAACCAAAAGTAAAGTCCAAAGTGAGAACTAACGAAATACAATTATTAACATTGCACCAATTTACCCTATCCACTTCATGATGAGGGGATGTTATCAACTTTAAATTCAACATAAAGCTTTGAGGCTTCAATAAAGCTACACTTATATTTACTCATGTACTATTCTGAACAAATAAGCAAAATATCAAGTATTTTTACTATCTAGTTTGGAGAAATTAATAACTGAAATCACAGATACCCAATTTTCATCAATTTACTGTGTTGAAAAGCTTTCAAACAATTGAAATATGTTTAAAACGAAAGAACTAGAATTTATCTTTTATAAAAGTTACTGTTGTAAAACCAAAACAATACAAAGCTGCTAAAAACTAGAGAAAAGAAAAAGACTTGAGTGGGGTTTGAACCCATGTCCTTCAGCGAAAATGTCTCACTTCTACAAAATTTAATGGAATTGAATACTCTTCAGAGTGGAGATATGGTATTCGGAATGTAATGCCTTAAAACCTTCAGAGTATTTCAGTCTGTTTTTTTTTCTTGACATTTGTGATGCAATATTTAGTTCTTACTTGATATCTTGACCTTTGGCCTCTAACATGGTATTAATCACATTCAGTGATAGCTCGAGACTAGTAGCTCTATATTATGCTTACCAATTATAGTATAACGTTCTTATTTCATCGTTCAATATAAGATTTTTTGCCTACAGTTATACATACTATTTTAAAAAATCTAAAGAAATAAAAATTTAAAAAAAAAAAAACGATTTTTCCGATTATTGGAAAAAGCTTTTGAACAATTGTGTTGTATGTCATTGAAGCACTTATATATGGATATATCAAGTTGACATTTCTATTACAACAATGCCTTAAAATTTGGAAAAATCAACAAAATGATGAGAGTGTTTCCTTCTAAAAATTTTAAACAAAAAATAAACACCGAAAACACGTGCGTGCGTGTGTGTTTGTGATCTTAGCGTAAAATTATTCTTATATTTTAATCGGCTACAACTCTTTATTGATCTGGTAGATGATAGGTGTCATGCAGAAAACTGCCTTCTTGCCTTAAAACAAAAAGAGGCAAGTGTAATTGAAACAAACTAAAACCTTATTTGCATTGTTGGTCATCCGAGGTTCAGCCATGTCAAACAAATGCCAATAAAAACCCTTTTAAAACATGCAAATGTGGAGTAACAATATTGAGAACTTTTATTACCTTAAGCATGTGCCTGTACGGGCTGCTTTCTAGTATTATTTATATTTCAGAACTCGTTTTATTTTTGTGTACTGGGTGTCCTTTGTTCATCTGTTACTATGACTTGGTCGTGTTCGGCTGTTTCCTTGCATACCGGAAGTGCCTTAATTGCACAGAAGATAGAGACTAGTTACTCTTCATCTGTTACTATGACTTTGTCGTGTTCGGCTGTTTTCTTGCATACCGGAAGTGTCTTAATTGCACAGAAGATAGAGACTAGTTACTCTTCATCTGTTACTATGACTTGGTCGTGTTTGGCTGTTTCCTTGCATACCGGAAGTGCCTTAATTGCACAGAAGATAGAGACTAGTTACTCTTCATCTGTTACTATGACTTGGTCGTGTTCGGCTGTTTCCTTGCATACCGGAAGTGTCTTAATTGCACAGTAGATAGAGACTAGTTACTCTTCATCTGTTACTATGACTTGGTCGTGTTAGGCTGTTTCCTTGCATACCGGAAGTGTCTTAATTGCACAGAAGATAGAGACTAGTTACTCTTCATCTGTTACTATGACTTGGTCGTGTTTGGCTGTTTCCTTGCATACCGGAAGTGCCTTAATTGCACAGAAGATAGAGACTAGTTACTCTTCATCTGTTACTATGACTTGGTCGTGTTCGGCTGTTTCCTTGCATACCGGAAGTGTCTTAATTGCACAGTAGATAGAGACTAGTTACTCTTCATCTGTTACTATGACTTGGTCGTGTTAGGCTGTTTCCTTGCATACCGGAAGTGTCTTAATTGCACAGAAGATAGAGACTAGTTACTCTTCATCTGTTACTATGACTTGGTCGTGTTCGGCTGTTTCCTTGCATACAGGAGGTGCCTTAATTGCACAGAAGATAGAGACTAGTTACTCTTCATCTGTTACTATGACTTGGTCGTGTTCGGTTGTTTCCTTGCATACAGGAGGTGCCTTAATTGCACAGAAGATAGAGACTAGTTACTCTTACATTAAAGAAAGTGTGTTCTAAACAGAAAAACAAAAATGAAACATATCGAATAGAAGAATTTGTAAATACATTCATCTTATGTTTTTACGTATTTTATTACGAGATAGACATTTTATAATCTCGATAACAAAGAAACTAGAGGACAGAAACTAGGAATAAAACCTGTCATTTTCCTTAAGATAACAAAGGACAGTGCAGAAGTACTGTGAATTGTTTCCAAATTAATACGAACAGTAGAGCATAAACAAATATTACAAACAGCGGCGTATAACGAACGTGAAATTTTACAACGATAACAATGAATATGACATTTTTTTCACAGATGAAAGTGGGCGTGAAGTTTTTCCAAATATTTCAGACGGCAAGGCATTTTTACAAAGACAGTCGCATTTCAAGATGTGCATGTGACTTTTACATAATTACAAATGTAGACTGTATTATTTTCTCATCGAAGCTTTTCTTATTCAAGTAAAACGTATTAAACATTATTTAAAAGTAATACTGTCCATTAATGTGAGTCTTGTCAAGTTTTGTTAAAAATCCACCCCAAATCCGATATTTTAATTCAAGGTCTTTTTTAAATAGTTTGTTGACTAATTATACTGCTACAATGTTTTGTTCGTGTTTTATACAGGAGGGAATGTGTAGTCGGGTGCAGGTATATGGTGATTAATCGATAAAGCTGAACCGTTTGGCTTGGTAGCTCAGTTGGTAGAGTGTACGCACTGTAAATGAAAGACCCTCGGTTCAAGTCCCGGAAAGTGTTTTTTCGATTGCTAGGTTATGAGTTGAAGATCTAAATCTAAATATAGCAAATCTATATTTTTCAATACTATAGTTGATTTATATGTTTCGTTGATACAGCTATTCTTAAAGTGGCTGTGCTCCAGATGACAAAAAAAGAAAGTTTTCTTGCATTATAAATTTCTTGTAATATTTATGACTAATGCTTAAAAAATAACTTACCGACAAAAAATAAGTCAAATAATTACATTATAAATTGATTTTTTCCCTTTCAAAGTGCTATACCGTAACGCGACGTATAAGATTTAAAGTAAATATCTGTAATATCACATGCGGCGATGGTGGTGACAGTAAAAGCGTCGGTAATATTTTGTTAACATGAGGGTCCAGAGTTCAAATCAGGCTGGAGCCTATATTCTATTTTGACTTTTATAATCAGTTTTGAAGTAAAATATTATGTTGTTATAATCTCACGGCATCTAAATATATAATTTTATTATTAATTTATGAAAAAATTTTTTTTATGTCAAATCTGGAGTACAGCCTCTTTAAAAATATTGTATGATTCTAAGTTAGCCAATGTATTTAACTCTGTATGTGCAGATACTGATCAAATATTCTAAGACTTTGAATAACAAATAACCCAAGATATTAGAATTCTAGGTCTGACAACTTGCATTTAGTTACTGGCAGATCGATCAATTATAATTGACAACAGTTTATGCAATAAGGAATCAAGGGATGTCATAATTGTGTACCAGTATTTAACTATTCTTATTTTATGCATGATATTTAAATTAAATCTGCCAAATTCGCCCAAAACTGTTAAAATTGTTGTTTATAAATGTTTGTAAATGCCGGTATACTATAACAGAAACACTGACAAAAAGTCAGTAATAAAAGTTGTAAATGTCGCACACAAAGGACCAGTTTTAAACATTTTAAATGATTTTTTTTTTCAATCTTGGGTTCTCTATGAATTATTTTGTTATTACCTTACTGTCCATATTGTTGTTTGAGTATACCGGCTGATATGTAAATGCATGCCTATTGTTTGAACAACCTGACTGCCAAAATTTTTGTTTGAGTATATCGGCTTTTATGTAAATGAATGCCTATTGTTACAGCAACTTTTTTGTCAGCGTTTCTGTTATAGTACACCGGCTTGAATGTAAATGCATGCTTATTGTAAGACCAACTTTTTTGTCAATGTTTATGTTGGAGTATACAGGCTTTGATGTAAACGCATGCCTATTGTTAGAACAACCTTACTGTCAATATTTTTGTTTCAGTATACCGGCTTATATGCAAATGCATGCCTATTTAGAATAACCTTACTGTCAATATATTTGATTGAGTATACCGCCTTATATGTTAATGCATGCCTATTGTTATAACAACTTTTCTGTCAATGTTTATGTTGGAGTATACCCACTTATATGTAAATGCATGCCTATTGTTAGACCAACCTTTCTGTCAATGTTTATGTTGGAGTATACCGGCTTGTATGTAAATGCATCCATATTGTAAGACCATCTTTTCTGTCATGTCTATGTTTGAGTATATCGGCTTATATGTAAATGCATGCCTATTGTTAGAACAACCTTACCATCATTTTTGTTTGTTTGAGTATACTGGCTTATATGTAAATGCATGCCTATTATTAGAACAACCTTACTGTCAATATTTTTGTTTGAGTATACCAGCTTTCATGTAAATGCACGCCTATTGATAGAACAACCAGACTGTCAATTTTTATGTTTTAGTATGTCGGCTTATATGTATAAAGATATGTATAAGCTTATTCTTGAACAATCTATACGATAATTCCTTACACTTGCTTGCATGTTAATACATTGTATAATGTTTGAACGACATTTATGATAATAAGTCGTACGCATATTTAAAATTTTTCACGAATGATAAATACATTTTATCAATATGCATGCACGGATTTCTGAAACTGTGCCTTACCGTCAACACGCATTTATTTTAAGTTTTGATATAGTTCAGATAAAACACCTAGCAACGTGAATGTAAAATAAATAAAACTGAATTCCACTGGAAATCAATTACAGGTCATTCTTGTTTACCAAAGTTTGACAATACAGTATTTAATTTTATACACACAAGTATCTTTTTTCATTTTATGGGTACAATTTTATCGCTTACTCTTTAATCACAGCTGTGGCTGTATGGTTAGGGTGTTTGCTTACGTTGCGGGCGATCGAAGGTTCGAATCCCAGTTGAGGCTGGGTTAGAACTGAGAAGAGGTCAGTTGGTGCAACCGATAGCAAGAGAAGGAATTCGGGAGGTTCTGTGCGTTCACAAGCCTACCTCGCTGGCCCTTTCAATAGGAGTGGCACAATAATAAACAAATGGTTTACCTTACTCTTTGAAATGTTTAATCTCGTTATAAAGTGACTCAAAGGTACATATATAGGATGTGTTAGACGCTAAATCTTAATCTAGTTGAGATATTCTCATGCATGCAAGTGTCCCAGTGGTTAGATGATAATGGTGTTTTTTCTGTTCAATCAATAGTTAATATATGAGAATTAATGTACTGAACATTGTATATGTTGTTTTGGTGTAGCACTTTTGAATCATGTGTACATTCAGTTAAAGTGTTCCGAATCACAGGTAATTCCAGAACACTTGATTGAATTTCAACAAAATTATAAGGAGTGAATTTATTTCGACAAAAAATATCAAATTCTATATCTATTTCAATAAATATAAATGGGCTTTGAATGTTGTGATATAATCTGTCTGCACAAGTCAGGTTTATAAATATTGTCCCTGCAAAAATTTCTTAGTGTAGCAGTACCTAAAAATACTTCTCTAAACTTAAAAGTACCGCTAACATGAAAATGATGGGAAATCACCCAAAATCGTTGTCTTAACTGGATTATATTAGGAAGATATAAGTGGAGATTGTGTTGTAATTTTATATCTATCTCATTGCATTAGTTCAGGATCACTCTAGATACTGTCTGACACGCTATCGGAGATTTGAGTAGTTGTTCTAGGATTAACGCAAGGTTTGTGAGGACAAACCTACTTAAGAATAGTGTCAGTTCATATCATTTATTTAAACAGTGCATACTTGTTACTTTGTACCTGATCTCGCGTTGAAGTTTCGACAAATGCAAAGATAAAGTTATCTATTAAGATTAATATATAGCAAGGTGGTTTTCAAACAGGTTTAGATTGTTTAATGACTCCTTTTTTCTGACAGAAAGCATTGTTACAACCCGTTTTGTAATAACAACGAGAATTGTAATAATTACAACAATTCTCGTTTTTTTTACAAAACGGGTTGTAAGGTATCAACCACTTTTGTAATAACTAGAATTGTAATAAAATGTCAAACTTAGTTATTTTTGCCAAAAAAAGTTTATATCCATAAAATAACTGTTTTTAAACATAAATTAGTAAGTTTTTATTGACCTGAATTGTCCTTGATCCTTAAGAGTCCGCCAAGTATTGTTTACAACTCAAATTATATATGAATGAACTTAAGTGTTAGATTTTATAACATTTTGAAATTTTATTACAAAACGGGTTGAAAGGTATCAACCACTTATGTAATAACGAGAATTGTAATAAATGTCAAACTTATTTATTTTTGCCAAAAAAGTTTCTATCCATGAAATAATTGTTTCTTTAAACATAAATTAGCACGTGCTTATTGACCTGAATTGTCCTTGATCATTGTGAGACCGTCAAGTGTTGATTTAAACTCAACTTATGATATATATATATATATATACTTAACTGTTAGACTTTATTACATTTTTAAATTTTATTACAAAACGGGTTGTAAACTATCAACCACTTTTGTAATAACGAGTTGTAATTAAATGTTAAACTTAGTTATTTTTTACAAAAAAGTTTCTATTCATAGAATAACTGTTTTAAGGCAGAAAAAAGCACGTTCTTATTGATCTAAGTTGTTCTTGATCATTTTGAGACTGTCAAGTGTTGATTAAAACTCAACTTAATTATGAATGAACTTAAGTGTTAAATTTTAATACATTTTGAGATTTTATTACAAAACGGGTTTTAGTTTTCAACTTCTTTTGTAATAATGAGAATTGTAATAAAATGTCAAACTTAGTCTTTTGCCAAAAAAAAGTTTTATTTTCATAAGATAACTGTTTTCCGACAGAAATTAGCTTGGGCGTTTTGAACTGAATTGTCCCGGATCATTTTGTATTGTGTATTGGTTAAAAATGAAGATACTTATGAATGAGATTAAGTGTAAGATTTTATAACATTCTGAAATTTTACTACAAAACTGATTGTAAGATATCAACTTCATTTATAATAACGAGTCTTGTAAATAAATTAATTTTGTTAATGTTAGTTGTTGTTTTTTTAAAACTGTTTCCTTTCATTAAATAACTTGTTGAGAGAAAAAGCACCTACTCATTACTATGTTTTGTCCTGGGTCACATTTTATATAGGTTCCCCAAATGACTGTTTGTGTCAAAATATGTTTGCAAAATGTGTTATTTGTTTATTGAGTTTTTGTTGATATTTGTCTGTAAAGATATATTAAGAACGGGAGGGGGATAAATTTTGACCGAAGGAACATAATTTGAACAAACTTGGAAGAGATTCAGAAGACAGTGCTTAATGCAATATTTAAGAATTTTTGAGCCTTTTGGATTAAGGGTAAGTCTATAAAGCCTTTTCTATATTTCTTCTATGTAAAACATATGACCTCTAGAGCGTGGGCAATTTTGACCCAGTACTATGATCTGAGTCACTTAAATAGAGGACCTCTAGCCGATATAGTGTGCAAAATATCTAAGCTGTTTTCGTCTTGTTGTTAACGAGAAGTTGATTTCTAATGATTTATAAATGTTTTTGTTGCAGTAGCTCAACTGCCTCAACATCGTGGCAGCTTTATTCAATGGACACCTATGCAAAGTTTTATCACCTTTGTTAAAATGATTTCAGGGAGGTGTTGTTTAAAAGAAATGTTAACGTAGTAATGCACATAGACAGACGACCTTCCCATCAGGAACTAGAAATGGGTTTTTGATTGAACAAAAACATATGTCTCCCCCAGCCAGTTGCTGCAGGCAGTATTGAGTCAGACGATTGTAAAATAAGGGGGATATTTTTGTCAAATGTACATGATGAACAAGAAACTCATACTCTGTCAAGAAAGGATTGAGCAGAAACCTCGTTTCATATTGTACAAAATAGTTGTATTCATTCAGTCTAGTACCTGTAGCATGTTGGAATCATGTCTATGGCAGTGCTGTTACATAGATATGGGCATTTGTAGCATTTGACATTTAACCTCCAAGTGTGACCTTGACCTTGAGACACCACACCCGTAAAGTGGGTTCTGTACATCGCCTTGATGAGGTGAACATCTGACCCAAGTTTCATAAAAATCCTTCAAGGGCTTTTGAAAATACAGAGCGGACACGATTTTGTGGCATTTGATATTTAACCTCCAAGTGTGACCTTGACCTTGAGACACCACACCCGCAAAGTGGTTCTGCACGTCGCCTTGATGAGGTGAACATCTGAGCCAAGTTTCATAAAAATCCTTCAGGGGCTTTGGAAGATACAGAGCGGACAGGATTTTGTGACGGACAGACGGACGGACGGACAGACAAACGGGTGAAAAACAATATGTCTTCCCCATTTTTGGGGGGAGACATAATTACATTAGGAACACACGTAAAAAACGTACAGAACTCAAGATTATCTGAGGGTTGTAAAAAATTTGGTAATGGTCAGGCTGACACAAAGATATATTATTAAATATATATTTTTTTCAAATGAGAAGTTTCATGGATGGATATCGCATGCATGTATTTTAGAATAGGATGGTCTTAAGAGATAAAGAGAAACACATACTGAAATAAACTGAAATAAAACACAATTGCACAATAATTAGTAACAGAGTTACCAACATCCACCGCCTATAAGTACTGTTAAAAGAGGCATATCTTACCACGGATACACTATGGTAAGATCATAGATATACTTCGGCTCGACTATAATGAGATCACAGGCAGGCTAAAGACTATGGATAGATAAAAAAAGGAGGAACACGAAAATGCACACGACACGTCGTCTTTTAATGGTAAGCATTTGAACCACGTTATTCCACAATACCTTGATGAAAGAAAAAAAAATAAGAATCGGACACAAACTAAACCCTCCAACAAACAATGTTGACAATGGACATACAAAGGTGATCTTGACTTTGGAGATAGGGGTCTAGCGGTTTCGCACGACACAGAATAATTAAGCAGTTGTGTAATTAATCAGCATACCTATATCAAACAAGAGGGCCACATGACTCAATGTCGCTCACCTGAGTCAAAGTGGGTAGGGAAAGAACCCAACGCTCGTTGTGCCAGGTGAGCTAAAAGTAAGTCATTTGGTCAAAATCAAGGTCAATTAAATGTCAATAACACTTTCTATGTGTTCCAAATTTCAAGACAACAAAATATCTAAAAACAAGAAAGTACATCACTGGGTCTAATTCGTTGATATCTAATTTCAATTCTGCATTTTGAACTGTGCATATGGTTTAAATTCAAACCTATAGCTCCAATAACGAGACAGTAGGTCACTGGGTCAAAATCTAGGTCAGTTGATATCAAAATTCAATTCTTATTTTTTTACTGTGAACAAGGTCCAATTTTCAAGATGTAGCTTCAAATACAAGAAAGTAGGTCACTCGGTCATAATCTAGGTCAGTTTATATCAAGGCTCAATTCTGCATCTCAAACTGTCTCAAAATGATCAAGAACTGCTCAGATCAAAAAACACGTGTTTATTTCCGTTTAAAAACAGTTCTCTTAAAAATAGAAACTTTTTGGCAAAATAACAAAATTTTACATTTTATTACAATTTTTGTTATTACAAAAGTGGTTGATACCTTACAACCCGTTTCGTTATAAAATTTCAAAATGTTATAAAATCTACTAGTTAAGTTCATTCATATATAAGTTGAGTTTTAATAAACACTTCACGGTCTCAAAATGAGCAAGAACAATTCAGGTCAATAAAAACGTGCTAATTTATGTTTAAAAATACAGTTATTTTACGAATAGAAACATTTTTGGCAAAAATAACTAACTTTCACATTTTATTACAATTATCGTTATTTAAAAAAAAGTTGATACCTTTAAACCCGTTTTTGTAATAAACTTTCAAAATGTAATAAAGTCTAACTGTTAAGTTCATTCATATATAATTTGAGTTTTAATCAACACTTGACGGACTCTTAAGGATCAAGGACAATTCAGGTCAATAAGAACGTGCTAATTTATGTTTAAAAAACACTTATTATATTGATAGAAACTTTTTTTTTGACAAAGTAACTAAGTTTGGCATTTTATTACGATTCTCGTTATTACAAAAGTGGTTGAAATCTTACAACCCGTTTTGTAATAAACTTTTAAAATGAAATAAAATCTAACACTTAAGTTCACTCATATATAATTTGAGGTCTAATCAACACTTTACGGTCTCACAATGATCAAGGACAAATCAGGTCAATAAGGACGTGCTGATTTCTGTCTAAAGAAACAGTTATTCTATGGATAGAAACTTTTTTGGCAAAAATAACTAAGTTTGACATTTATTAAAATTCTCGTTATTAAAAAAGTGTATATATAATAAATACCATTCAACCCGTTTTGTAATAAAATTCAAAATGTTAGAAAATGTTCATTCATATCAAAATTGAGTTTTAATCAACACCTGACGGATTCAAAATGATTAAGAACAATTCAGCATATGCTTATTTCTGTCTTAAAAAACAGCTGTTCATATATAGAGATTCTTTATGGCAATAAAAATTAATTTCACATTTTATTACAATTCTCGTTATTACAAAAGTGGTTGATGCTTTACAACCCGTTTTGTAAAAAAAAATTCAAAATGTATTTAAGTCTAACAGTTAAGTTTTTTTATACCTGTTGAGTTTTTATCAACACTTGACAGTCTCAAAATGATCAAGGACAATTCAGGTCATAAACACGGGTATTTTCTGTCTTAAAAAACAGTAATTCTATGGATAGAAACTTTTTGGAAAAAAAAAAACTAACTTTGATATTTTATTACAATTCTCCTTATTACAAAAGTGGTTGATACCTTATAACCCGTTTTGTAATAAAATTTCAAAATGTAATAAAGTCTTACAGTAAAGTTCATTTATATATAAGTTGAGTTTTATTCAACACTTGACAGTCTCAAAATGATCAAGGACAGCTTAGGTCATTCAAGACGTGCAATTGTCTGTCTAAAAAGAGTTTGAATGTATGGATATAAACTTTTTTGGGAAACATAACTAAGTTTGACATCTTATTACAATTCTCGTTATTACAAAAGTGGTTGATACCTTCCACACGTTTTGTAATAAAATTTCAAAATGTAATATAATGTAACAGTTAATGTTTTTCATCAAAACTTGACGGTTTCAAAATGATCAAGGACAATTCAGGTCAATGAGCACGTGCTAATTTCTGTTAAAAACAATTATTATATGGATAGAAACTTTTTTGGCAAAAATAACTGAAGTTTCACATTTTATTACAATTTTTGTTATTACAAAAGTGGTTGACATCTTACAACCCGTTTGCTTAAATGGCTCCAATTCACAGTTTTTCGACATGGTATTATGAACTCGACAAGGGGGGATAGGTTCCCCGACGCTGTATCTACTTTATATAAATGAACTAATTAATGAACTTGAATCTTCCGGACATGGAATTGTATATATAATATACCAGCAAGCTCACCAACTGTTGCAGATGACATGGTGTTGATCTCATATTCTAAATCTGGATTGCAGAGCATGATGCGTTTTGTTATACAAGTTTTATGGGTTATGAAGTCTTCTTTCTGTACCTACGATTAAGCGAGACTCGACAAGTCTGTGAACTTGTATCAGGTCTGTTTGGCATGAACGGCAGTGAGAATATCGAATTTCATATGATAGCGCTAAAGTATGAGCATTATCTGTTCATATAAGAAATTTGGTCTTATATTGTCCTTATTTTTCTGTTCATTAAAATTATGTTAAACTGAGTCTATTTCCATGTTTACCTTAAATATTCAAATAAATGTTATTTGATAATGATATTCTGACGGCGTGATCATTGCTATATTAGCACACATAACAATGATACACGTATATTTTATTTGATAAAAAACGTATTTTCACTGTACTGCCTCGTAGCTGCTTGTCTGGACGAGTTTGTCTTCACCGCGTTTTATGAAGTTTTTACCAGAGAAATCAGTAAAGTTACTGCACTCCATCACAGCTGTATCTGGGACCTGCAAACAGTAAGCTATTGAAACAACAAGCCACAGAACTTTGAAAGCTTTTCAAGTATTTACGGTCCATAAATTGAGGGGTGAAAGATAAAATGCTTCTCATCTCTCGATTTAATGTTCAATATGTATCGACAGGCATCAGACATTTAGTACTTTGGTGTTCCTGCCTTGTTTAACATTTTTATTTCCATTTTTCATTTTCATTGTCATGACATTTATATAACAGTGTTTGATCCAGTGAAAGCGATGTACATTTCATTGATAACGACAAAGTTTTGAGTTAAATTTGAAAACCGTTTCTGTCTTTCAGTCCTATTTAAAGAATCGTACATATGGTATAAAATTAAATGATTGTTTCTTTACCTTCACTAACTTTGTATATTCCGGACAGATATCGGGTTTTACGGGTCCATTGCTTTTCTCATTAAAGGACACATTTATCCCTAACCGTCGTTTGTCACTGTTGTTTGGTCCACTACAGTGTAGAAGGTTGCAATGGAAGAATATCGCATCCCCTGCGAATACGGAACAGAATAGTCAAGACTTAGACCTTTTTCTTGTTTTCAAAAGCGCATGTATAACAGTGAAAAATACAGATGATACAGTAGTTAACACATCGATTACATGAATATAAGAAACATAATTAATTCGTTTCCGCAACCTGTTGCGCATGCCAGAACGGAAATCGAACCACTGCGCAATTTAAAGAGCACTGACTTTTGGAATATTGCATTTCAA